>JAODKL010000049.1:278235-289885 GCA_026780765.1 Petrocephalus schoutedeni
GGGGGGGGGGGGGGGGGGTGGGGGGGGGGGGGCAGGGGCAGAGGGGCAGAAGGGCAGAGGGGTACTGGGGCAGAGGGGCAGAGGGGTACAGGGGCAGCAGGACAGAGGGGTACAGAGGCAGAGGGGTACAGGGGAGAGGGGTACAAGGGCAGAGGGGCGCAGGGGCAGAAGGGCAGAGGGGTACAGGGGCAGAAGGGCAGAGGGGTACACGAGCGTTTTGTTTGACTCCATTGACCATTATGCTATTTAGTTTACAGTTTAAAGTTTACAAAGTTAACAAAGTACCCAAAAGTACAAGCAGGTATTGTTTTGCATGTTGATAGGAGCGCATCTGATCACCGGTGCATTAGCACAAGGGAGCCCAACGTAAATAATCAGCATGGTGTGTTTACAGGACAGCCCCGGATAGTCAGGGCCCCATGAGAGGATGTTTACCAGTTCCGTGCTATTTCTCCCTCAAGCTCCATGCCGATTATTTTTCGCAACTTTCTTCCCATTGTGAATAATCACGTGCCCACAGTGGCTGTTAGGAAGCCTGGCCACGGCAGAGGGCTGTGTGTGCAGGTTGCCGTCAGTTAGCTGCAGTTACCCAGCCTCGCCACCGGAGGCACTGCTGAGGGTTGTTGCTGAGGGTAGCAGAGGACCTCTCTGGGTCTCAGGGAGAACGCAGAGACACACTTTTCGGGACCGCCGCCTCCTTTTACTGCCAAAATCATGGCCGGAACAAAACCACCACCATGCAGAGAATGTGCCCTTCCCATAAGGCATACCTGCTGCAGATCTCAGAATGCAGGCCAGTGCTCACGCACACACTGAGACACACGACGCCCCACACTAGACACCGTGCGCTCACACACACCCAGACAAACTCACATGCACGCACTCACACACGCACAAGCGCGGGCACGCGCGCGGGGGGGCTGACAGCTTGCGGCGGGCTTGGGCGGCGGGCGGCGTGCTGGCGCTGTGTTTGTCATATTTCTTGTGGGCCTCGCCATCTGCCAGGGTGGCATTTTCATGGCTGTTTACCCTGACTCCCGCCAAGGAATCATCTGCCACCCCATAATGCCGCCTGCAAAAAGCACGGATTAAGTTGGTAATGCAACTGAGACTATTGCTAATTTGGTGTAATTGGGAAGAAATGAAGATAAATGAGGGCGAGGAAGGAGAGGCAATCAGTGCGGCAGGCAGTACAGCTGTGCTCCTGGCCGGGCCCCCGGCCCCCCCCAGCCCCCGCGCTCAACAAGCTACATGCAAATTCGCACTAATGACAAATGTGCGTCTGCTGTGGAGCCCACCTCGGCCACCACCCCTCGCTGCTCTTCGCCTTTACTTACTCCTCCGCTTATTTATTTAACTGTGCCCCCTCCCCCAGCACCTTTCCGGGATTCTCGGGCGTCCACAGCCCACCGTCTAACGACCCGCTGGCCCTCCTGGGGGGCTGTTACCAGACCACACCCCCTTACGGTGACATCTGTTCTGGGCGGCTCCGGGTCCGGGGCGTGATGGAGGGGGTCCGGTCCGGGAGCGCCGGTGTCCCTTACTCGTCCATAGGGGCCCTGTCCCCCCGCACCATGCCGGACCCCCCCCCCGCCAGCAAGGCACAGATGTCCCTTGTCCCCCCGAGGGGGCCGCTCCCCCCAGCTCCGTGCAGCCGCTATTTATCAGGCTGGGTCTCCTTGGCGACAAGACATCTGGATGTTTGTGTGCGCAGGCCGCGGGAATCGCTGCGCGTCGTACGTCAGCCACGTTTATCAGTTACAGCACGGACAGAGGAGGGGCAGCAAAGGAAGAATGTAACTGGGTTATCTCCCATTGGCCGGAGACCACAGGACGGGGCAGGGATAATGTCAATTAGAACCACAGGACGGGGCAGGGCTAATGTTAATTAGGACTGCAGGAAGGGGCAGGGCTAATGTTAATTAGGACTGCAGGAAGGGGCAGGGCTAATGTTAATTAGGACTGCATGAAGGGGTGGGGCTAATGCTAATTAGGCCCACAGGATGGGGCAGGGCTAATATTAATTAGGACCACCGGAACTGTGGTAGGGGCGTGGCTAATGTTGATTGGGACCATGGGAGGGGCGTGGCTAATGTTGATTGGGACCATGGGAGGGGCGTGGCTAATGTTAATTAGTAATTAGTATAAAACGCACCTGAATTTACCTCCAGAACTCAGTATAACCCCTATTGGACTTTTGTATGGTTTTGCTTTTGTAATGGCACTAACTGGTATCTTGGTTAAAGCTAGAGTAAAGGGTAAGACGTGTGAATTTACATATTTATGAAACAATCTTGGCTTAAATGAAGTTTCATGCAATAATAAAAAGTAATCAAAACTATAAATGGTCAGTCATTAATACCCTCCCAGAACAATAGGCTTGCAACTCACAGAGGAATCCACAGAGGTGCCTGAACGGAAGCAGAAAATGATTAAAGAGATCTCTTAATGAAGTGTTAATTGCTGCGAGTAAACAGCCGAAAGCTGGAGGTAGGAATGGCCCTGACAGAGTGAGAATTAATCTCTTTACAGAGGCAGGAGCGGGCGCAGATCGGGACGGACCTCGCGGTGAGCGGAAAGGCACACGGCGAATCGCTGCAGGCACCGGGGCCTGTCAATGTTACGCTCGGAACTAGCCAATCAGGTGCTGGCAGCAGAGCGGGGGATTGTGGGATTTTTGAATGCTTGCCCAATTAGGCAGCCGCCCCGCCTCTGGACGAGCAGCGTGGATCCTTTCTAGAAAGTTCTACATAAACAAATGGATAAATAAGCACGGCGGGAGGCCTTGAAATCCTTTTAGCTCATTCATCAAAATGAAGAGCCATTAATACGGCAGGGGCAGTAGAGCGGGGGGGGAAGCTTCCTGCTTCTGGGAACCGCGTGCGATTCTGTAAAAGACCCTTTTCAGGGGAGTGGAGCTGCACTCTGCCTGTCGCCCTGTCCTCTTCATCTTACCTGTAATCGGCCCGCCCCTGACCCCATTTCACAGCAGGCCTTGTTTATTTGCATATATTTCCTTTTCCTTTATTTTGGGGGAACATGGTAAGAATGCCAGAGTCGCGCATCTAAAGTATGTCAGAAATGTAACTTACGACAGGACCGCGCAGATGCGATGAGAGGAGATGCATCGGCGTTATAAAATTATTATTAGTAATCGTGTTAATGACCCAGTAAGAAGCAGGGGGAAAAAAAAAGAAAAAAAAAACTAGTGCATGCTGGTCCAGTTCAGTTCAGTTATGCAGGTTCACGACTGATGTTGCAGTGATCCAGGTAGAGGAGACAGGGCTGGGGGGGGGGGGGGGAGGGCAAGGGGGGTGGGGGGGGGGGGGGGGGGGGGGGGGCGGGGGAGCAGGACAGTGGGGACGGGGGAGAGGAAACCTCGAAATGGCAGCTGGGCCAGTCGGTCAGACGGGACGCGCTCTCATCTCTACGCCGAGCCGAAATCGAGACGCCTCGCTCAGCGGCCGGCTGTCAGCCTTGACTGCGAAGACCCCCGGCCTGGCAGCCTGACAGGGGATTAGTGTGTCACTCAGCTCGGGCCTAGCTTTCTGTAAAGACCGGGTCGGGGGTGGCTACGGAGGGGCAGAGGCGGCCGGGGCCGGGGCAGGGTCCCGGGGGCTGCCCCCCTGCTGTGGATGTGGGGCGGCACGCGGTGTCTTAGTGCCCAGCCCTAACGTGCGTGCCAGGAAGGATATGGCCGGCCGCGGCGGTGGCGATTATGCGGCGAGCGCGCGGGGCGCCACTCCAAAGCCCCGCTCCCGGGCCAGCCACTTAACCCCGACGGCCAGCGGCTCACCGACGGGGCATAAATCCAGACGAGCTCCGTGAAGAATCGTGGACGTTTACCGCGACCCGAGCCGCCTTTTATCCCGCCCATTTGTCACGCGGAAACGTGCTCTTTGGCCGCGGTATTCGCGCCTTGCATCAAAGGAGTCTGGGATCCGGCACAGGGCGGTGGGGGTCGGCCACAGAGGCCTTCAGCGAGCTGCGGGTAAACACAGCCAGAGTGGGCCGCACATGGATTAACGCCCCCCGGGCCAGTGCGGGGTTAAGCGGGCTGTTCAGAGCCAGCATGTAAACACAGCCTGTGGGGAGCCAGGCCGAGGGGGGCGGGGCCAGGCCAGCCACAGAGACGGGACAGACGTGTGATAGATATAAATAAATTTAATGTTATGATATGCTTTCCACTTAAAATGAATATGCATATTTAAATCTGTATAATGTAACCAAATGCAAAAGGGATAACGATGTTTAGAAGGGAGATCCCAGAGTTTCCTGGTGGGGGGGGGCACTTTAATTTGTACTTGTAATTTGTTTCTTAGGGTGATGGCATAATTTTAGGGACAATCAGAGCCCCAGAACTTGGTGACTTCTGTCCTGAACCCAAACCCACTTCAACCACATTTCTATCTGCATTCTGATACGAGCGACATTTTTACCTTTACCTTTTCAGATCTCAGACCTCAGTGAATTCTGATTTTATTCAGGCTTAGGTTAGACGTGACTGTAGTAAAAATGTGAGGCCTCCCTATTGTATATGATGAATTACTGCACGCAGCTGTGGGCTTATTCCGGGCGGGGTACGGAGACAGGGGGGCCTGTTATGGGCACCATCTGCAAACGTGCAGAACAGACACAGTTACTGTATGAAGATGAAGCCGTAACCCTAAAAGTGCACAAGCACAAACGAGAATGCCTGGTACCTAATTCTGCTGATACTGGTACTCAGGAAACTCTGCACAGAGCACTTACTTAAATATTTCACGCCATCTGCAGCCTGTTTGACTTGAACACTGGAAACTCAAATAAGCAGTTAACATTTGCCCCGGCGCTCGAGATGACGCTATGGCAACGCATTTCTGCCACGCCTGGGGGCATTGAACCCTGGACAAACGCAATTAACGATGATCAATAATTCAAGCCCCCCTCTTCAGTCACGGCCAGCGAGGGGGGGTCCTCAGCGACCCAGAATGCTAGCGGGAGAGTCCCTCTGACAGAGATGCCCACCAGGGAAGCCACTCCAGCCTCCCGCTGCCTTGATCTGATGCTAAATCTACGCATCAAGCAGCCAGAAGCACCATCCTGCTGTCCATGTTTGCATGGTCTGCTTAACCCTGCCACAGCCGTGCATCACAGCTCTGCAGTACCATCCTGCAGCCTCGCATCGCAGCCCTGCAGCAGGGCCCCATATGGCAGCAATGCATCGCAACCCTGCAGCACAGCGATGCATCGCAGCCCTGCATCACAACCCAGCAGCACAGGCCCGCATCCCCGTTGAATGCCTCTCACTAGCCATGTATTTGACTGCAGCTCGCATTAACTGCCACAAATGCAAAAAAACAAATAAAGTCACCTTTGCCCCCATCTACACTGTGCGCTAAGGCCCCTGCCAATTGTACTCACCCCCCCACTTTCGCTCTTTCCCTCATCAGTGCTGATAATCGCCCCCCCACGCCCCCCTGGACACCAGCACGCTCGCTGTTTATACTCCGCTGGCCGGCTAATTTGGTATTTAGAAATGAGAGTGTCTTTACAGGTTTTCATTAGACATCATTTTGAGGCTCATTTAAAATCAATCCCCCCTCCGCCGCCCGCCCGCCCGCCCGCCCGCTCGCTTGTCAGCCGGATGAAAAATGATCCGGCCCGGGCCGGCCTGCGCTCACCACCGCCGCCGCACTCCCCTGATCTGTTAATACAGTATCATCTGGTACAAAGTGCGGCCAATTCCCACATCTAATTACAAACAGGAATTCGGGGTCATTAAACTAAACACATTTCCATTAGGCGGGCCAGAGGCTGGGGCTGCGGACGGAGGCTCACTCCGGGCCTCCCTGCTCACGTTCCCGGGTTCCTCCTGGTCTCCCCCACTCCAGAGGGGAAGAATAGCCTTAGATTAATTACCCCCCCCCCCCCAAAACCCTGTCTTGAAGGCGCGTGATAAGGTATTCGGGGAAGTTGATTCCGTGTTGACTGTGCCGCCTTCCGAGGTCCTGGATCCTTATTGCCGGAGCATCGTCGCAGTCGGGGGAGGGGGGGGGTCACACTGAATCCCCCCCGACCCCCCAGAGGAGAGGCGACCCGCTCTGCTTAGCTGGCATTCCTGCCCAAAGTGACTTTGCGGTTTTAACCCATTTCTACTGCTAGATATTTTTACTGGAGCAATTCAGGTTAAGCGCTCAGCTCAAGGGTACAACTGCGGGGCCCCGGGGGAATCACAGCATCGGCGTCCGAGGTCACAGGCCCGCGTCCTTAACCGCGGCTCCCACCTGAGTGCTCGGCTCATGCCGAGGCACGTGTGTGTGTCACTCGACGGAGACGCGCGAGAGGGGAAGCCAGATAAGGGCCAGGATCAGTCAGAGCCTTTTGCTGACACTGACACTGAGGCTCTAATAATCATTTCCTGTGTTTAACTCCCCCCACCGACGATGTTTTCTTCAGAGAAAGTGACCCTGGCTTCTCTGTTTACATCGCTGAATGATTAATGTGCTAGCTGACAGATATTTCGCTGATATCTCGCTTTTCCACATCTCGAAAGGCGTCACGCAGCCGAACGGCTGCAGCCGGCGTGGGGAAGAGCGCGGCACAGCATCGCCTCCCTCTGACGGGCACTGGCGTCACCCCCCCGCCCAGAGATGCTCTTCTTCCTCACTATCCTCACTCATTTATAGATTGTAGAGAGCGCTGTTTGGACATGGAGCACAACGGGACAGGTTTCCAGAACTTTTGCCTGCCCCTAACTGGATTTGGTTGCTGCCTTGAACCTGGTAAGGTGACACCTGGCAGATCTCCTGTCCAGAGCGCGGGGATGTTTGGCACATGTCTGGCCCCTCCCTCGGACATCACCGAATCACGGCTCCCCGGTCCCGCCGAGCCTGAAAGCCTGCCAGTCCTTCAGCTGGGTGCAGAGACAATGGAGAAATTTCTGACATGTCAGCAGAAAGTGACCAAGATGTACGGGCGCTGAGGCCACCTGACAGAACGGTGAGGGGGCCTGGCTGGGTCAGGCGGGGCCCACAGGGGGCGCCGACGAGCCAGCACAAGGGAGATCAGACCTGCAGACCTCTGAGAGTGGGAGCCACAACGACATGCACACTCAGTGTAAGCATGCTCATCTGTCCCTGAAGCGTCCTCGCAGGCACTGCCCCGGACGGCTATGAAGTGCCCTCACAGGCACTGCCCCGGACGGCT
Organism: Petrocephalus schoutedeni; assembly: GCA_026780765.1. NCBI lineage: Eukaryota > Metazoa > Chordata > Actinopteri > Osteoglossiformes > Mormyridae > Petrocephalus > Petrocephalus schoutedeni. The sequence continues at coordinate 285,424 of JAODKL010000049.1, forward strand.
ATGAAGCGCCCTTGCAGGCACTGCCCCGGACAACTATGAAGTGTTCTCACAGGCACTGACCCGGACAGCTATGAAGTGTCCTCACAGGCACTGCCACGGACAGCTATGAAGTGTCCTCACAGGCGCTGCCCCTACAACTATGAAGTGTTCTCACAGGCACTGCCCCAGACGGCTATGAAGTGTTCTCACAGGCACTGCCACGGACGGCTATGAAGTGTCCTCGCATGCACTGCCCTGGACGGCTATACCGCTGGTCCTCAAGGTCCCCTTTATCCAATCCCCAAAGAATCAGCCCAGAGTCCCCCTGGAGTCCTGCCCGTTATTGGTCACCATGCTGACTGAGGCCCCCCGCCCCCCACACGAGGTGTGTCTGTACTTCACTGCGATTCGGGGTCGGTGTATTTAAACGCGGCAGAGTGTCACCACTGGTGTTCATATTTTACACAGCCCTGTCCCGCCTGTTACTGGGGAATATCAGGCTGACCTTCATGTTTTTTTCCTTGATAATATAGGAGCATGATTATACATGACTTACACATAATGTCCAAGGGTATGAAAGTACGTCTGAATAAAAATAAGCAAGGGGTGTGAATCATGAAGCCATTACTGCCACTTGGTTAGACATCCGCGAGGAGGCGGGGGATGGGGCCAGCCTCCCCGTGACCCAGGCATGTCCCCGCATACGGAGCAGGGAATTCCACAAACATGGGGTGGTGAATCTCTATCAAGAACAGAACTGTGCTCCCAAAAACCAGGCGGGGGTCTGCTGAGCGGCGTCGTGCGTGTGGGGGGGGCGGGATTCCGGCAGCTTAAGGCTCCTTCATCTGCAGCAGGTGCTGCTCCTCTGACACGGGCAGCGATGCAGAGAGCCGCCCGCCCGCCACCGTCCAGCATCACATCCCCGCCGTCGGGGGAAAGCCACTCAAGCGTGTCCCGGCGTTCCGCTTGACGACTGCGGGTTACTCCGGCGCAGCCCGGAAGCAGCAGCCGTTTAGGGGTGAGATACGACACATGCTACTGCAGCTCGCCACATGGGACACTTGCCAGCGGGGTCGCATCCCCGCATTTACTGCGGCGCAGCCCTGACGTGCTTCTGCAGCTCGCCACATGGGAGACTCACCAGCAGGGTCGCATCCCTGAATTTACTGCGGCGCAGCCCTGACGTGTTTCTGTAGCTCGCCACATGGGAGACTCACCAGCAGGGTCGCATCCCCGCATTTACTGCGGCACAGCCCTGACGTGTTTCTGTAGCTCGCCACATGGGAGACTCACCAGCAGGGTCGCATCCCCGCATTTACTGCGGTTCAGCCCTGATGTGCTTCTGCGGCTCGCCACATGGGAGACTCGCCAGCAGGGTCGCATCCCCGCATTTACTGTGGCGTGGGCGCACTGATGCTACAGATCCATGTCACTCTAAGGGCTGGCAGACATTGCTCATGGAACAGCCGGGGGCTGAGAGGTGCAGAGATTAGGCGCGGGGAGTTGCTGGGTAGCTGCAGATCGAAATGGGAGTAACAGATTTAGAAAAGTTTGAGAAGCAGAGTAGGAGGAGCCAGAGGGCTTTGGGCGCGTGATGGGGACAGTGCTTAATATAGGGGATGTCAGATGCAGTCTCTGTAAGCCCCTGGTCTTCCTGAAGGCCCTGCATTCCCTGGTGGAGGTGGCAGGCTCCTGCTCCGCCATGCTGGGCTTTATTCCTTTGATTAACATAAAAACCGCATGTGCGATAAACATTAATATTAATATAACATTAAATATGAGGATGTGTGTGTGACTACGTCCACATTAGCTGCAGGAGGGGTGCTGGCACCCTGACAGGTCACTGGCCCTGTGGTCCCCCGAGCAGAAGCCCTTTAGTGTCCCATGAGGTTCCGGTGGGAGGACGGCTCTGTCCTCCGCGAGAGACGCGGCGGGATAAGGGGGTAAGGCGGGAGGGGCGGGCAGGATGGCCGCGGACAGCACTAGCTTACAGGAAGCTGACTTAACAGAGCGCCCACGAGAGGAGGAACCAGTGCGCCGGAATAATGCTAAATGGGAGTGACACCTGTCTGCTGCCGGGAAGCTGTGTCTGTGGTGGAGGGGGGGGGGAGCGGGGGAGGGAAAGTGCTGACCGAGCGGTAGCGCAGGACAGGCATGTGCACAAAGAGAAAAGATGAGGCAGAAAAAGAGGCTGCACAATGGAGCAGCTGGCCACGTGCTCCACTGCCCGCCCGGAATGCCGGCCCCTCTCCCGCCCGGAACGCCGGCCCCTCTCCCGCCCGGAACTCAGGCCCCTCTCCTGCTTCGAAGGCAGGCCTCTCTCCCGCCCAAAACTCCGGCCCCTCTCCTGCTTCGAAGGCAGGCCTCTCTCCCGCCCGGAACGCCGGCCCTTCTCTTGCCTGGAACGCCGGCCACTCTCCCGCCCGGAATGCCGGCCCCTCTCCAACCTGGAACATCGGCCCCTCTTCAACCCGGAACGCCGGCCCCTCTCCCGCCCGGAACGCCGGCCCCTCTCCCGCCCGGAACGCCGGCCCCTCTCCCGCCCGGAACGCCGGCCCCTCTCCCACCTGGAATGCCAGGCCCTCTCCTGCTTCGAATGCAGGCCTCTCTCCCGTCCAGAATGCTGACCCTTCTCCCGCTTGGACAGCCAAGCCCTCTCCTGCTTGGAATGCCAGACCCACTTCCACTTAGAACGCTGTCTCCTCTCCCTCTCAGAACGCCGGTCCCTCTTCTGCCTGGAACGCTGACCACTCTCCCGCCCAGAACACCGGCCCCTCTCCAACCCGGAACGCCGGCCCTTCTCTCACCTGGAACGCCGGCAACTGTCCCGCCCGGAACGCCGGTCCCTCTCCAACCTGGAACGCCGGACCCTCTCCAACCCAGAACGCCAGACCCTCTCCAACCCGGAACGCCGGCCCTTCTCTCGCCTGGAACGCCGGCCACTCTCCCGCCCGGAACGCCGGCCCCTCTCCTACCCGGAACGCCGGACCCTCTCCAACCCGGAACGCCGGACCCTCTCCCGCCTGGAACGCCAGTCCACCTCCTGCCCACTATCTCACCCTTCCTCCCACTCTCCACCTGTTTCTGCTAAGTCTGCAGTGGCGGCCCTGACAGATCCCTGAGTCGCTTTAAATAATGCATGGAATTTCTCTTTTAACTTGTCAGTGGAAACGAGAAATGTATCAGCTCCTCTCTGATGTCACTCGTGACGGTGATGTTCCCTGACAGCGTTCCATTAGACCAATGAGCTCCTTCACTAGGCCTGCCCCCCCGAGCCCCCCTCCCCTTGCACGGCCGGTTCCTGCTTGTTAACAGGCTGGCCAGCGCATGCATATTTAATCGCACCGTTTCACAGAAGCCTTACCTCTGCTGCTTTTTCACGCCCCCCCACCCATACAACAGAAGTGCCGTGTCTCGCCTTCCTCCTGACTTCCTCGAAACTCGGGGGAGTTTCAAGGAAGCCAGGGGGTCCAGAAATCAGGGGTCAGGGTTTCATCGGCAACCTGTAAAGGGGGAATGCTCTGACGTCACATGAAGAGGATGGGGCGGGAGTGGGGGGGGGGGCACTGTGTAAACAGGCGTGATCTGGGCTGACTACGGATAGCTGAGGGTCCAGCCGAGGGGGGTCACGCAGATTAGATGCCTTTTGATGTTTTCCAAAGTAGCTCAGCATCAGAGAGGGAGGGACCACGGAACAGGCCGGGGAGCCTCAAAGGGACAGAGGACGGAAAGCGGGGGGCCGAGGGGGCGGGGCCCGGCAGCTGTCGCTGGAGATCTGCGTCTTGGCCAGGCTAAAGTCAGCACGTAATCTTCTGAGGCCGTTTGATTGACTTAGAGGGGAACTTGCTAGATCGCATTCCAGGGCCTTCTCCAGATAAAAGCTGCTCCCCTTTCGTCCTCGTTTGGTGTTCCAGCGGCTGTTCCTCACACAGAGCACAGTACCCTATCACGCACACCCCCACATCCGCCCCACACGCTCCTGGAGAGAAGGAGACCAGAGATGTAATAAAGGGGTGGGCAGATTATTCGGCTCATAAAGCAGCCCCCGGGCGATCGCTGCATGCCGGTGCCACCTGTGCCAGTCTGTCCGCGGTTACCACGGGGAGGAAGTGATATCAGCCCACTTCCTACGACTGCTGACTTATCAGGCCCGGTGACGGCCCCCACACCGACATCACGGCCCTGTGCCGGCCCCCACACCGACATCACGGCCCTGTGCCGGCCCTCATGCTGACATCATAGCCCTGTGATGGCCCCCACACTGACATCACGGCCCTGTGCCGGCCCCCACGCTGACATCACTGCCCTGTGATGGCCCCCACACTGACATCACGGCCCTTTGAAGGCCCCAACTCTGACACCATGGCTTGGTGACGGCCCCCAAGCTCTCACTAAACTTACACAGGAAGCCACAAATCCTTTATACAGATTTTGGAGTAAATCTGCGTTGCAGGCATCCCTCGAAGCATGCCGTGGAAACCAA
>JAODKL010000049.1:357341-370921 GCA_026780765.1 Petrocephalus schoutedeni
GAACCTACAGCCTGCTCTGGTTACAGCTGGAAGATCTCTCCATTGAAGAAGGAGGCCTTACCAATGGCAGTGGTTATTGGAGGAAGGAGGGGGCTTTTCCTCTGCCCACCCCAGCCGAGCCTTCACCTCTCCATTGTCACACACACACACACACACACGCACACTGCATAGTCCCCCAGAGGACGCAAACCACCCCGGACAGTGCGTGTTAGTTCACAGCGGAACACAGAAATAAGGCCCGCTCTGATTGGCCGCAGTCCCATGGACCCTCCACCATAGCAAATAAATCAAGACCCCGCCCCTGGCTGGCCGCCCGCTTCCTGATTGGTGCATTACAGTCGCTCCTCTTGCACTTTTATCTGTATTCCCACAGATTTCGGCTACATTTGCACCCCTGTCCAGGTGTGAAGGAGGGAGACGAGAGAGACAAATCTCAGCAGCAGGCATCAAAGCGATCCCCCGCCGACTGGCTGAGCCGCCGACATCACTTCCTGTCGGTGAGCAAGCAGGAACAAGTGCGTGTGAGCTGCAACAGGTGTAAAAATGTAATGTGAGTGCACTGTGCCGCCTCTCACGCTCAGCGACGCGTCTGTGTTTAACCAATCAGCTGTGGCCTGGCGGAGCACAGGGGGAGTGGTTTACTCCCTGGCCAATCAGAAATCAGCATTGCCAAAACAGGCTGTGCAGTGGTTTAAGGGCATGAGGCCGACCCTCAGTCTCTTTAATCATTACTGAAGTCTTCTTCACCTGTCCCCTAACGTTATTCGCGCCCTTGGATCCCAGATTAATCTATCTGGTGATAAGTCTTTACAACAGACCTCCGCTATCAGACCGACCGGTAATGAAGCGGACTGCTGCCCCAGACACGTTAAGCCAGCCTCTGCACTTTGTGCTGCGCGGAGACGAGAGCGCAGGGTCCCCGCCGCAGGCATGCGACACCATTTACCCATCCAACTGTCTTTCAGAGCCAATTAGCCAACACACGGTCATTGGGGGGCTTTCCCAGAAACCACAGGGCAGCTCACAGCTGATTCGCCAGGCGGGATGCCAGTCAGCGTTGTTTAAAAACAGACATCCAGTACATTTCACGTTTCGCTGCTGTGAATCGGGAGAGCCTGGAGGCTGTCCTCCCACCCTGCTCCTTTAACGGGCCTCTCCTGTCATTCTTCTGGGTCACTGTGGTTCCCCCAGGTCCCATTCACGGACCATAGCGGGATCCGGGATTTTAGTGGATCTGGGAGTTCGGCCCAGGCCATCGGGCCGAGCGAGCTCAGAGCTGAGGGACAGCTGCCACAGACATGCCCCGAGATTTTCCTGGTGCCCCTCCTACAAATGTTCAGCCAATCACAGCCAATGTTCAGCCAATCACAAACCAATTGTTCTTCCTTCTGCTTATTTCTGATCAGATTTGTAACACATATAATATATAAAAGTATATCGATGCTCACCTATAACTTATAAATGTATAACACAGGTAAGTGCTGATGCCCAACCTGCCCCCCAGGCAAGCCAGCACAGTAGCCCCAGTACCATGATGGCCAGCAGGGCGGCGCCACTAGCCTGGCCGGCAGGGGACACGATTCACACCCAGTCATGCCCATCCACGCCCAGGCGGCGAGAGGGGGCAATTTCCGGGGGGGGAGACATGAGGAAAAAGTGGCGCAAGGTCACCTGAAAAATAAAAATGAGGGAGCGGTAAATTCGGGTGGCAAACGCCCCCGTGGTAAATCAGCGGCACAGACACATTCCCACCCGGTCAGTAATTAAAAGCAGGCCGGCCTGGCTAGCGGTAGCAGCCTCGCTGCCGGCTCCGCTCATCCCCAATGAGAGGTCCGCGTCTGCAGTCATTACGGGCAGGCCGGATAAATCAATTGGCCCCCCCTCCTCCTCCACACGCTCCCAGGCTGCCGTTTAAATGGCCCCCTCCCCCGCCCGAGCCCATGACATCCTATTTACTGCAGGCAAATGGAAACTCACACGCCAGCCTGTAATGGCCTCACGCCCCCCCCCCCCCCCGTGAGTTTAAATAAAAGATGCCCTTTAAGGCGGAAGCGACCAGAAAAACACCTCCTGTCATGTAACCCCTGCCTCAGCTTTCTCATGTAAATACTGCTTTAAATAAGAGCAGAATAATTAAGGAACGAATCAGTGCTGACATGAGGGCTGGGGGCGGAGTCAGGGGCGGAGTCAGCAGGGCTGAGGCTTGGACAGAGTCAACGGGGCGGAGTCAGTGGGGCGGAGGCTCTGGGGGAGTCAGCGAGGTGAAGGCTTGGGCGGAGTCTACGGGGCGGAGCCTCGGACGGATCCTGCGGGGCGGAGCCTCGGGCGGAGTCAGCAGGGCGGAGGCTCCGGGGGAGTCAGAAGGGCAGAGGCTCGGGCGGAGTCAGCGGGGCGGAGGCTCCGGGGGAGTCAGAAGGGCAGAGGCTCGGGCGGAGTCAGCGGGGCGGAGGCTCAGGGGGAGTCAGAAGGGCAGAGGCTCGGGCGGAGTCAGCGGGGCGGAGGCTCAGGGGGAGTCAGAGGCTCGGGTGGATGGGCCCTCCAGCTCCTCCAGTAGCCTTGGTTTTGGGCGGGGTTCCGTGTAGGCTTCCTCTTGGAGATCATCACCAATTTACTGAAAGTGTTACTCATTACCTTGGACACCTCGCCTCCCAGCTTCAGGTTCTGGGCCTTGTGGGTCATAGTGTTAGTGGGCTCCCGGTTGGAGCGTGGGGCATGCCCCCGGGACCTCAGGCCTCGCCCCACTCAGGCCCCACGGAGCGATAATTGGGTCCAGGTTCCGGGAAAGGGAGCATAATCCCTCAAGAATCACATATAAGACGGAAAGCGGCCCGTGATGTCATGGCGCGCCCCTCCGGCTATCTCGCCCCGATCGCAGAGGTACACACAGCCATGTTTCTCCTCTCCCTCCTCCAGAGCCCGCAGCAGGACTTCCGGAAAGTGCCCCGAATTCCTGCCCCTCTTCACCATGTGAGTCTTAAATTGTCGAGGAGCAGAGAATGAGTACAAGAAGTCTCATGACTGCCCCCCCCCCACACACACACACACACACACACACACACACAGTCACGCCTCTGCCAGCAAACCGACAGGCAGCATCACTGTCCGCCTCTCTGCTTCTGACCATCAAACAATGTGAACATAACAGCACCTGTGCCAGCTGGACAGAGGAAAGGCAGAGCATGTGAGCGCAGCCTTTGCCGCCTAAATTCTGGGGGATTTCTCCCCTTTGGATGCTCTCGCCTTCGGAGTTCCCGTCTGGCCGGCCCAGAGCGAGATGCTCGGCGGGTGACCCCCTGCGGGGGGCGCCGGGTAGCACAGTGCCGGAGGTACAGGCTCTGCTTATTGGCTCCAGATGTTGGAGATTCATGAGACAACTGTAAATACTGATCCTCGGCCCCGGCTGGAGCTCTCTCTCTGCCCCCCCCTACCCCCCCAGCTGGATGTATCTCTCCCTCTAATCCGAATTCCAGGGGTTTTTGCTGAGCGTCTGACGTGATCCAAGGTGCGGCTTGTTATGGTAACCCCGCGTCGGCGGACCAGAGCCTCGCTGCCGGAGCGAGGGGCGGTGGGGGCCAGGGGGCCGGGTAATATCTCAATACGGACACTGGGTCTGCCCCACTCCCCCAAATGGACAGCCCCTCCCCCCATCAGGCCGCCCCCAACCCGCCCCCAAACCCCATACACCAAGCCATGAACACAGTTTGTCAAAACTGTAAAATTAAGGATTAAGGGTCTCATTTAACAAGCTTGCGAAACGCTAAACAAAATTATATTAATGATCTTTTAGGCTAATCTGACTACAAACGCTATGCGGGAATAGCACGGGAGGGGGGGGTGGGGTTGCGAGGGGGGGCCACCGGCTCTTCCGGTACGAGCCACTTTGGCGATTTTAATGTCACTTTCGATTTTCTGCTTCCTGCTTGCTGCATGCCCACATCCAAAAACAGCCATTTAAAACATCACTCCTAATTAGATGATTAGTGCTTGGAAGGGCAGGAGATAAGTAATTTGCATAATTCAATCATAAAAGTTAGAGATACATATTTCTACGTTCGTTTGTACAATTATCTCGGCTGTCCTGGGGGCTGTGATATTAATGTGATTAAACAATACTTCTGCGCAGGGCCTGGTGTCCTCTATTAAAACAGTGCTAGAGGCGAACCAAAAATTAATTTTAGGAGACAATCAATTTTATTCTACATGACTGTAATAAATATAGCCCAACTTCAGATGTGTCATTAAGCTGAGGGAGAAGATTCTGCCAAAGTCAAAATGACACCACTGGCTTTTTCCCACTTTAGGTGGAAAAGGTGGGGGAGGAGGTGGGTGATTTTTTTTATCTTTTTTGAAATGCTTGACAGGTTTCCTCCATCTGGCAGATCCCCCCCCCCCCACACACACACACACACACACACATTTGTATTCCTATCTTTCTGAGGACCGTCCATTCATCTCTACAGGAAAAACCCTAATCCAAATCACGGCACCCTTAACCTGTACCCAGCCCTAACCTTAACCTTAAGTAACCAAGCAAAATACTTTTGGAGATTTTTTTTTTTGGATTTTTACTTTTTTGATTGCATAAACAGATTTTAATAAAATGTAGTCTGAATTAGAGAGGAGCGTAAAAATGCCCACACTGATCGCGTATCTTTCCCTCCATAATTGCCTATCAGAGTTTTTGTTTTGTTCCTAATCCATTTGTTACACAGCGGGGCGAGTCCGGCCCGGTCCGGCCCGGTTCAGCCCAGTTCGGCCCGGTTTGGCCTGGCTCAGCTCAATCCACTCTAGCTCTTCCTGGCTCATACTGGATCAGTTCGATCTGGTTCTGCTTGGCTCAGTTCGGCTGGGCTCATCTCATTCCGGTTCAGCCTGGCTCGGTCCGACCCAGTTCAGTTTGACTCGGCTCAGCCTGAGGCCCGCAGTATACGGCCGGCCACAAGTAGCCGTCCGCAGTACGGGCCGGGGGTGCCAGAGAGCGCTCCCCTCAGCCAGCCATAAAAATATCACGGTATCGCAACCTTTGCTTTTACAGCAGAACGTCATAAATCTCTGATGGGGAAAGGTCACCAGTGCAGCGGCCACTGAATGCACACACACACCGACACTGAACACACTTTCGCAGACTGCCACTGAACGCACACGCCCACTGCCACCGAACGTACACGCACACCGCCACTTAATGTGCAACGCCACTGAACGCGCTTACGCAGACTGCCACTGGACGCACACGCCCGCTGCCAATGAATGTACGCACACAGAGCATCACTGAACACGCTCACATTCGCTGCTACTGAATGTACATGTACACCGCCACTGAACACGCCCGCGTTCGCTGCTACTGAATGTACACGTACACCGCCACTAAATGCACAACGCCACTGAAGACGCTCACGCACACTGTCGCTGAACACACACCACCACTGAACACTCTCGCGCTGCTGAACACGCATGTAGCCAAATGCCGAACACATATAACTGAAACAAGTTCTTTCATTAGATATAAATGTCCGTGACAAATAATTATCCACCTTTATTAAAGCCATTTCTTGCGTGTTTATTTTACTTTAAGGAACAGTTAATATTTGGATATAATTTTCACGCGCAGTATAAGAGGCACCATAATGCCACCTGTGAGCCCGCAGACAGGACCTTTGGCATAAGTGCTGCCTACGCCCCCCCCCCCCCCCCCCCCCCCGCACAAGGAGCCCCCAGCATCCTGCTGCGTGAGACATGACTAAATGGGCCAAAGCCCACCCCACTGGCCCCCAGAGCGGCGGGCTCCTGGTCCGAACGTGGCAACACAAACACACTCTGGCTGCGATAGGGGTGGGGGAGCAGCACAGGGGAGATCCCCCCCCCCAATCCAGTGGTACTATAATTAATTATTATTTGCAAATGGGGGGCTCAAGAGCTACAACACGCGTGTGTCACGTATCGCTGACATTAATGCACGGGAGCTGTGTCGCAGTGGCTTGGGGGGGGGGGGGCGGTGTCCAAGGAGAGCGAGCCCCAGGCAAGCCCACGGGCAGAGAGATGCCCATATGGGCCGGGCCGAGCGGGCCGGGGGAGGCGGGTACGCGCCGCGTTCAGCCGCCGTGATGGATCTTCCGGGGGCGGTACTGCTGGACCGCGGTGACAGCTCCCTCACATTCCTATACGAGACTCACGCACACACCGGCCACACACACCTCACAGACACGCGGCCGGGGGACCTGGGGCCCTGGTCATGGCCCTCCTCACTAGCCCCCATGGGTACACCCCCGTCCCCCCGGCTCTCAGCCGTCGTCACGGGAACCACAGAGAACACGGAACCTGGCGGAACCCAGCGGAACCCGACTGATCATCACGGGTCTGGCTTCCCGGTCGGATTCTTCCCCTCAATCATACAGAACTGGAGCAGAGCGGCTGTCAAGCAGGCAGGAGAGGGGCAGAGGCGCCACGAGCACGGCCCGTAAGCAAGGCAGCATCTTCAGGAAAATCTGCTCCCCGGAAGCAGAGCTCGGCCCCCAGTGCTTCGTACGGCAGGTGAGCTCAGTGCCCCGGAACTCTCCCAGAATTACGCCCCCACCGCGCAAATTAATGAGTCAAAGACTCAGAGGAAGGCCTCGTCTCTCCCTGCTTCCTAAAACCTCAAGTTGGTCGACTTTTAGGCTTCGTGTCCAGAAAGCCTGGCTAAGGCACCAGACGGTACGGGAAACCCACGGAAACAGCCGGACCCCGTCCTGCTATCGATCCGCCCTCGTTAGACGCCTCACCCGGTGACATTCTCACCTGGCTACCCACTCGGCCTCTCACGCCACTGGCTTGGAGCGAAAATAGTTAAAACTGCTAATCCAATACACCTTTCAGAAAAAGAAAAAAACGGAGCGAGAGAGAGAGAGAGAAGAAGGGGCCATAAAAAGAGGAGTGGAAAACAACACAGATGTTCATCTCTAATGCAATTTCCATTCAATTTCCTAAGTGCAGTCCCCAAGTGCAAACTAGTTTAACGTTATGTTTAGCTTGCAAATTCTTTTAATAAATAATGAATGCAATAAAAACCCAGAGATCAATTGCGAGCTGAGGAATCATAAAAGGATCCCTTTGTGTCGGCTCGGTCTGCTGATTCGGACACTTTCTCCGTATTCAAATTGGTCGTGTCAGTTTTAAAGATTATGTTGAAATGTTTTGATTGCTTTCCTGATATCTCCCACTATCTCTCTCCCTCCCTCTATTTCTCGCTCTCTCTCTCTCTCCCCCTGCATCCACGGCCCCCCAAGTCTAATAACGGCGAGCCCCCTTTTGCCCTCTGCCGCCCCCCCCCCCCCACGGGTCTCACCACTCCTCGCCAAATTAAAGCAGGACAGGGCACTGAGCATCAGCCTCGCACACATTACATACGGCCATCTGCCGCTGGGGCGGAGGGTGCCGGTCCCATTGCCTCTGACGGGGAGGCGGGCAGGTTAGCCCAGACACGGGGAGGCCCAAGGATCCAGCCCCCCCCCTAACCCAGGCCACATCACAGAGGCACATTAAGGACATTTCAACCCGAGGTTAGCCTGACAGCAAAAACACCAAAAAAAGCTCCATACCCAAGTCAATTATTAACCATTTAGCCCTAATACAAAATAAAAACACTGATAAAACAAGCCTCCTTCACCCGCTCTCTCTCTCTCTCTCTCTCTCTGCTCCATTCTGCCTCGCTCCCTTTGTCAGGGCAGATGAGTGTGACAGATTGATTCAGCACAACACAGGACACCGATTCTGCAACCTGGGACTGTGCAGGCGAAAGTGTGTGTGCGTGTGTGTGTGTGAGACAGGGAGCAGGCATGTGTGAGAAGGTGAGTGCAAGGGGTGGCCGGGTTGGGGGGAGACTCTAAAAAGGTTAATTACTGAATCTTGCCCAAACTGGCCATCTGGACCTAAGCAAACACAAACACAGTGCCGTCTCTCCTCCGCTCAGCGCGCCGACTCCTGTCCGGGCCGCGGCACCGCCTGTCCACCCGCTCCGACGGCCCTCCTCGCGTTTGCTGACTCGTGTACACGCGCTTGGGCCAGCAGCGCAGGTTGTGTGTAATTACCAGAACCATTCTTAGAGTCAGTGGATCTGTGGGCAAAGGAAGGCCATTCCCCGTCCCTTCCTCGTGCTGTCTTCTCGTTATCGGACACCCTGGACAGCGGTGACAGACACATAAGCGGCCATGGCGTGACTGTGACCTCAGACCAGACCTGCTTATCCAACTCCGCACGCCCCATTATGCCTGCTCACCTTTTTACTACTGATTTGGCCTCTGCTATTTCTATAAAAAAAATATATTTTGCTCCTATAAATATGCTACAAGAAATGAATAATGTAATTGCTAATGTTTGGCTTGTAAATACGCAGTCTATATAAAATAATATAGCACTTGTTTATTGCGGAAGATCGCATGTTAAATTACAGCGCAAACTGACCCACGTAACCGTACACCGTTCGGGTTAATGTTAAGGACATTTCTAAAGTAAATTAAATAAAGTATCATTTACCAAGACAGGTATCCGACTAAGGCTTGCATTCAGCGACATTAATAAGACGATCGCTTACCAATTACACGGCGCATTGCACGTGCATTTTAAATGGAAAAACGAAGCAACACGTATGTTAGCATCTTGGGATAAACTGTTTTTTTTTTCTCCAAAAGAAAACAGATGTTTGCGAATCCCCTTTTCTGTAAGAGTCGTTTTAATTTGGAAATACAAACACTTTTGCCATTTACTTTGTAGGAAAAAAAACAAACAAACAAATATACAGGCTTGGTACCTGATGATAGGCAAGATAAATGAAGCAAGTTCTTATCCTCCATTACCGACTATTTATAGTTATCCGTAATACATTTTACTGCTATTGATTTCAGTGTTAAAACTATACGGTACTGCTTTGGTAAGCAGAAAGGAGCGCGTCGATGTATTTAGTTGAAACAGGATTCCTGTGTATTCAAACGTTTGGCGTAGCCAGGTGAACTATTTTATTTTTGTACAAGAGATTATGTTCATCCACAAATAGGCCTAGCTAAACTGGGGGAAAAGTACAGAATCCAGTCGTGCTTTTAATAAATCCATATTTCATGTACTATAAATTCGAAGCGCATACTACTATAGTTATTATTTTAAGAGTTGTTACAGCGCATAATCGTGCCGATAAACTTTCCGCTGTCCCCAAAAAGCGGCCAAAGCGTACATTAGACGCCGCTTTAGACGCTACTTTTATTTACTGTCTTCTTCTTTTTAGAGGTATATTGTCACGGTGCCCCATTGTCGCTGCGGCGCGGGAAAAGGAGCCACAATTATGGGCGAGCGGACAACTGAGCACCGGCTCCGGAGCCTGCGGGCGCAGAGCGCGGCCCCGGCCTCATCCAGGCTGCCCTTCCCCTTGGCACTGCTGGGGAACACTAATGCATCTGTCACGATAACAAGCTAAGAATAACACCTAGACATCAAAAAGAGCAGAGGATCCACCTGAAGTGATTCATTCGGATCTGTCTCATTGATTTATTAAACGCACGGCAAACATCTGCAGCCGCGCATAGACGCGCTTCTGCGAGATTTAGTCCAAGATCAATTGTAATGGAAAAAAAAGGGGGGATGAAAGTGAGGAGAGATAAATCAAATCAAAACACGAGCTGCGTGCGATTTCGAGTTAAGGTCTGTTTTCCGAGAGGTCCGTGCTTGGCTCACGTAAGCGAGAACCCCGCACAAATAAGGGAGAAACTGTGAGTAATTACAATTACTGTATGTAACGTGTGGGAAAGGTGTGTGCCAACGCTTCAGCTGTCTTTCTGGACATATAAGCATGAATCGCGTTAACAAATATGTGACCAAGTCTGGAATTAAAGTTTAATCCAAAGTCGGCGTCCTTGACCTGATACTATAATTGCATGTACAATGTTGCTATTTAGGCGTCTGCGCCTAAATCACCGCGGGCCCGCGTCGGGGATGCGCAAAAGGAGGCTATCGTTAAAACTTAAGGAGAGAGAGAGAAATCTTTTTGTGTTTCAGAGCCCGAAAACGTTTCGTGACAATTACATGAGACAGGCATTACAAAAACGTCAATTTAATTTCATTCTCTAAAATGCACACGTTGCGGAACAATGCACCCCCTGTCGACTTGCTCCTGATGCACCTCACAATTCTTAATTATTTTTGAGAGGTGGCCCCGTCCATTTATTTTCACTCAGAACCGTCCCAAAATAAAAAGAAAATACACACTTAAAGGGCTTAACGCACAAACTCGCAATCATTGTGAAAATTACTTGACAAACCGCATATTTTTCTATTAAAAAACTAAACGTAGTTAAACGCATTCTACAGGCAATAAACAACAATTGTGATTAAATTAAAAGACTTAGCAGCGCCTTCGTGCATTTGATGACAGCGCGCATGTCAGCGGCATTGCATTTAAACCGTGAGAAAACATTTCTAAAAGGAGTAAGGGTTTGAACAGCATTTATATTTCTTTTACTTTCATCTTTAGTAAACAATATCCTTTTCATCGACATTTAATACCGAGGCTGCAGACGTACTACACCGCGTCTGAGTGATGGGATTACATCGCGGCGCACTATAGTCAAAGACCAGAGCAGATGAACCCACAGCGATTATTAAAAAAAAAAACAAGTGCCGTTTTCTTCTTGCATATTTTATATGTACAAATCGACAGTTTAATTCGTCAGGAAGCTTTTTTTAATGAGTGAAACAAATACTCGTCCGGCGAACTGCATTATATCCGACAAAGCTTTAAAAGAGTTCGTAAAAAAAAAAAAAAAAAAGGTTGCCCTGGCCATTTAAAACCGTTTTACGAGGCTGAGAGCCCGTATCGATGATTTAATCGCTCACGCGATTCTTTGTAACTCACGACGGTATTTTAAAAACATAACAGGACACAATTCTTAAAACACATTAGAGTGAGAGAGAGAAGCCCACATGGTAAAGTTGCGTGAAAGAGCGGAAAAGTGCATATCTGGGTCAGCTTGATATGAGGGTGTCATATGAAAAGAACTGAACAGTGTTTCTCATTTCGCAGCCGGTCCTTAGCAGATAAGAGGAATCACCACATCTTTAAGTTGTTGATTGTTGAAATATATATATTATAACACGATAAAGGAGCAACCCGTACGGCTATGGTATTTAAAAAGACCGTATAAGGATATTAGGAAAAAAAAACTATTTAAGTGATGGCCGTGCCTTTGCGAAACGCGAAAAGTTGAGGAACTTTTTTGGTTGCTCAACTTTACATCTGCAACTATAGATGGTGTCTGGGACTTTTGCTGCCCCGTGAAAGGAGGGGGGGGGCGCAGCCATTCCTATTTACGGAAAGACAAAGAGACAAACACCGACGTTAGAGGCGACAGCGCCGCAAACACACGCGTCTGACCTGGCGTTGGTGCAGTCGTTATATAGCGCCTCGAAGTCCTTCCTAGTGATGAGCTTGCAGCGATTGACGCCGGGCTGGATGGCCCCGAGCCCACGCAGAATCCGGACCTGCTCCACGGTGCACACCACGGGAGATATATCCAGGCGCTTCAGCTTCGTGTAGACAGTGTGCAGCCCACCGACTAGGTGCTTCAGGAAGAGATCAAAAACCTGCGGCAGGCAGATCAGCTCCTGTCCGTCCACGTTGAAGGAAGCCACCTTGACCCCGTGCACCTCCACCATTTTACACTCGTTATTAACGCTGGTGCCGTTGCCGTTGCCCCCGCCGCCTCCTCCGCTGCTGATGAAATTGTTGATCATGCTGCTGGTCAGTCTCGGAGACTCGGCGGGGCTGGTGTACAGGGGATCGGAGCGGAACAGCCCTGCGGACCCCGGAGTGGAGGTAGGGGAGAGCACCGGGGCAGTTGCTGATACGGCCATAGTCACTTGAGTTTTTTCCTGTACTTCCTCCACTCTCTCTCCCACTTGCGCTTTTCACTCTCTTCTCTCTCCTCTTTCACGCTCCCTCGCTATTTCTCATGCACTCTCTCTCACGCTGAGTAGTAGGCAATAGGCTACTACCTTACTCGCAAGTGTGGTGGTGAAACTGGGAATCGCTGCATTCACTGTTTCCATCGGCCAACCCACTCGGGGCATGATTGGCACCTTAGCGGGCCAATCAGCGGCGCCGTTAAACACATCCAGGTATCTTACTGGACCTCTGGCCCAAGCAGATGGCTATCCTGCTATCAGTGGGTCGGGTTATCTCTGACAGTTACCCATTTTTACCGAACTAGAACTTTTAAAGGACTTTAACCGTATTATTATTTAAATAGAAATATAAAATGTTGCTTTCGGGGACTATCTTTGTTCACGTGTTTGGCGGCATGAGTGTATTTCATATGTGTGTATATAATAATAAATATGACAAAAAAATGAATCGCCTAATAATAAGTTATCATAATTATGTTGTAAAATTGTGTATCACTGAATAATATTCGTGAATTATTTGTACCGAATATTATTAGTTGCCGTTAATATATTTCACTGTATGTGAAAACGGGGTTTTGTACGTGTTCTTAAAGTCATCAATCTTTTTATTGTGTGGGATTTGCCATGGAAAAATACATACCGCAGAGTTTGGCATTCATATGTCTTCTTTTGATTAACGAGAGGTTTTTGCTCTTTGGGCTCACAATGAGAGTGTTTGGAAAGGCCGATCGCCGGCCGTAGCGTGTGTCTTTTCAAGGTCCCCTACACGCTGTGCCTTCCTACAGAAGCACGACCGTCAGGCGCTGCGCGCTTCAAACTCGCCCGTCCCGGTGGGTGTTGGCACATTCCTGCAAATATCTTCTGGATCTTACATCCGCCCGCGTTTTATCTTCCGATGACATAATTTGCTTCAGTCTATAATGTCACAACGCAATCAAATAAAACGCAGAAACGCATTCGAAGAAAAGTATTCTTAATTTCTACGGAAAAACAACTCGGGACCAGCGAAAATAAATACACGAACACAAGAGTGTGTACTGTATTGTCCAGAGAAAGGGAACCTCTTTTTAACTGACATTATAAAATAATGTGCGGAGATGATGCTGGATTTACGCGTTTAATTCGGAGCACAGAGAATAGGCTGTATGTCGCAGAATATTATGATCTTCAGAGCAGAGCCCATTTCAACAAGCAGGGTTAGATTATTCAGTATTCAACGTTAAAATACCCAAAGCATTGCCCTTGACTTTATATTTGATCAAATATTTGAATTATTGCAGTATGATTACAGTATTTGCATTATTACATCGTTAAATATTAATACCGGATAGGCAATGACAAACAGAGTTAGGGTACATATATATATATATATATTAAAAAATAAAACTCATTGTTGGAGATTGATGCAAAAGAGGTGTTCAGCAGCAGTGACCGTGTAAATGGGACTTGACAGATAAACTAAGCGTTTGTACTGATTCATTAACGTAGTGTCATGAAATTGTTCCTTAAAATATGTTTCCACCCACATGAAACGCGTTTGTTTTAAAGCATTTTCAGATTTTTACTCAGTATCAAAAAGTCATAACGCTATATGTATCCTATTGTAAAAGCTCCTTTTATTGATGCAGCTTAATTTCCCACAGTGATAACTTTGATAT
>JAODKL010000049.1:414927-434704 GCA_026780765.1 Petrocephalus schoutedeni
TTCTGCAGGGGAGGGACCGGGGGGGGGTGGGGGCCACTGGGAGGGCTCGCTCTGCAGTGACATGTGGGTCTTCGCTCCTTCGGGATTGAGTAACGCCCTGCTGACCTCTTGTCAGTAGCCTGTCTGGCTGTGATTGGCTGTGGTTTGTTGTGGTGGGCTGTGATTGGCTATGGTTCGTTGTGGTGGGCTGTGATTGGCTGTGTGGTCAGAGCTGGCCCACACCTGATTAACAGGCAGCCTGTTTGCTCCCCTGCTCTGACTTTGCTGTCGTCTCAGTCTGTTGCAGTCCATCCTCTGAGCAGTGGGCTGTCCACCGTAACAGTGTCTCTATCCTGATGTTAAATCATTTCACAGCTCCATACTACATGTATAAAACCTTTTTATTTTATTCTGAAAGTTAAATATTTCCTGGCTACCGTCCACCATTCTGAAAATGTGTCATTCTGCGGATGGGCTTGGGTGGCTCCCCGGGACTTAATAGAAAGCAGAGCTGTCCGGTAACCTCTTTCTCTCTCCCTCCCTCCATGGTCACTCGTTTTCAGGCAGAGGAGCTGTTTCGCCAGATTGTCCCGGGCGAGGAGTTCTGCCCCCCCGCCCCTAACCCGGAAGACATTATATTCGAGGGGGTGGGGCCACAGGGAGAGGGGGCTGGGATGGGAGAGCCATCCCAGGGCGAGGACAGCTCTGCGGAGGTACAGGGGGACGGAGATGTGAAGACGGAGGCAGCCGAGGATCTGGAGAAACCAGAGCCGGGAGAGGCCACCAGTCAGGAGTCTAGGGCAGAGGTGCCAGAGGCAGCAGCTCTGCCTTCAGCCCCGCCCAGTGATGAGTGACTCCGCCCCTCTTCAACCGCTCTCCACCTATAGGAGGGGCCGAATGTTATAGCCCAGCTTTGGTTTAATGACACCGAGCAGATGATGACCTGACGGGACCAGTTTCCAGTCTAGCCTTCTTTGCACGTTTATTCACACGTATTCACATTTACTCACATTTGTCGGCTCCTGGTTAGGCTGATCACCTTGGGGCGCTGCGGGTGGGGCGGCCATGATGCGAGATGTCAGTGTTGATAAGCAGGTTGTTTCCTGCGCTGCTCTAAGGGCTGTTTGCTGGTTTCGGCGCTGTTTCAGGTTTCTCTTTCATTTCCTGTTTCCCATTCACTCCAATCTCTCCGGGTGTGTCTGAGATTTGGGGGGGTTCCATGGGCCTGCTTCTGTTTCTACTTTCCTCCAACCCCCTGCTCACTTAGCTGCTTCCCCTTGACACCTACGGGGGGAGCAGTGCCCCAGTTCTGGGTGAAGCGGGCGCCCGCCATTCCCCCGCGAGCTGAGCCCCGTCCGCGAGGCTCGCCGGCTCTCTGCCCACCTCGGTTTGCGTCACGCAGCACCTTTATATTTATGAGCCCTGTTATGCTCTCTGTGTTTAAGGTGACCGACATTAAATATCTAATGGAAGCATTTTAATTGTCATCACAAGCATTTTATGTACAGAAATAAATCGTATTTTTACGTCTGCTTAGGTTTAGTTGATTGACTTATAAGGCGAGACGTTCTGATGATGCGGCGTTTTCGGGGAATAAAAACCTACGTGTATTTTTATAAAACCACTAAGGGGGGAAAAATGTAAATTAGAATGTTGATGCAACATGTGTAAAGGACAAGAAAATCGTGTTCCCTTGTAATGGTATATTTGATTTAAGGGGATGGGGGCATTTCTGCTGCAGGGTGAGCCGTTTTAGAGGAAACCTACTTTTGGAGGAGCTGAGGGACGAGACACTGGAGGAATGTGCCGTTTGTGCCCACTGCCAAAGTCTGGCATAAACGGGGGAGGAGGCCAATGAGTGCTAATGGTGGGAATTCTGGGTAATGGAGGTCATTACCCAATCCTCTCGCATTTAACTGGGTGTTTAAATTTAGGCCACGCCCACCCAGATGCCAAAAAAGGAAGTGGTCGGGTTCAGTGATGCACGTTTAGGCCTTATATGTTACAATCCCAGCATGCTGATTCGAAGAGCAGCCCGCCTGTCGTGGCTGACAGCCGGCCGATTGGTCTGTAGGATTGGCCTAAGCGCTGCCCTCTGGCTACTTATGTTACTCCAAATGCCAGGTGATCGTTAAGTCGGTGTGTCCCTGACAGTCATCTGCTCAGAATGTGCCCCACACACACACCACATGCCAAGGCCCAGCTCCAGCCAGGCCTATCCATCCAGAATACCCACAATGCAGTGGCCTGCTGCAGAATGGATTTGTCATCCGTCACCCGGAGACAGCTCGGGGCACTTATGGCATTTACATTCTGGATGTGGGATGGCGCGACCCTGCCTTGGGCCTGTCAAGCTCAGGAGTGTCTGATGGCCCCAGACGGGCAGGACCCGGACGCGCTCCACGCATAGCAAGCGACTCCTGCTGTCGATGAAAGGGAGTCGGGCACACCACTCTGTTGGTGCATTGACTGGACAGAACTGGCAATTACGGCGAAGCGCTGAACACGTTTATACTGACTCACCGGTGCCCAGGGGCCATTCTACAAATAAGAATTAGGGACCAAAGGCTGATATTTGCTATTCAAAGTGTTTGTGCTAAACACAGTTGTTTAGGTGCTATTGGGGTGACTAATTTGCAACCTATTCAGGCAGTTTTCCCAGAGACAAGACTAGAATATTCTACAGATTCTAAAAACCTGTAACGGTCGGGGAAGCAGGTGCGACGGCTGCCTTAACCCAGCCAGACCGACCTCATCAGAGGGCCAGCCGCCCCCCTTAAGTCACCGGGTATAAACTGGGGGGGGGGGGGCATTCGGGAGAGACCCTGTCCCGTGCGAGGCTACGGTGGCGGTGTGGGATTACAGGACGGAAAGAGACTAACGAAAGCGCTGAAACGAGGTCAGATGGTCTCCATCTCTGCGCTTAGGCTTAACAGCCATGTAAGCAGCGCCAACACCTTCCAGAGGCCTGGAGCGGCTGTATTTAGTTACAAGGCCAGCCCATAATGAGCGGCAGCCGCGGGATCACGCGCATCGCTTTCCTTACACGGCTGTAACATGCATGGCGACGCCAGAGGACAGAGCCTATGTACATGTAACGCTGCTCCTTATCCAGTCCTGCCAGGACAGTCGGAGTGGATTTTCTTTCCAGTAGCAAAAAATTGTGAAGATACCTGCAGGTAGTTAGGGTTAAATGACTTACATGTTTACTGCAAAAATAATCATATTCTGATTGATAATCTGATCACAGGCCTCAGACGCTGTTATGAGTCCTGTTTTTTGTTTTATTTTCCTTTGACCAATCACACGCCTGAGTGACCGTCGAGGCCACACTGTGATAACCGCGTCCTAAGCAGGTAAATATTCGCTGCCCCCACTCCCATCAATCTGTGTGCCACCCGGCGTCCTGTGTCAGTGCGTGTGCAGTGCAGAGCACGAACGTCTCAGCCGATCATTTATTCGCTCCGTGCCAAACATGGCACCACCCAAGGTGACCTAAATAATAAACAGGCACCAATATGGCTGTGGTGTGTCTGAAGCTCTTTGGGTGGAGCTGCTGGCTGGGGTACATCAGCTCAGTGCGTCCTGTGTGTGTGCGCGGGAGATCACCCAGGTCACCCCCCCCCCCCGCTTCCTCCCGCCCAGGCCTCCCTGATGAATGCGGGAAAGTTCTCCTTCTGACAGGACTTGCGCTGCGCGCCTCCGCAGCCTAAAAGGGTCGTTTTCTTGGGCGGCCGCCGCCGATGGGCTCCGGGCGGCCTGCGGGAAAACGCGCTCCGACAGGTGCGGACGACTCGCCATGCGGAAAATGGGATCCGGCCGTAACGGCAGGCGATGGGGCGGCGGCCTCCCGCAAACACTACCCGGGTCTCCCAGCCTCTAAACAAAGGCAAGGCGGGTGGCTTAGCTGCCGCGGGAGGAAGGAGAGGGCAGGGCGAGGGAGGGGATGCCATGGAGACCGGGGCACTGACCTGACATCCGCATCCCTGAGTCGTGGCCCAACATATGGCTCGTTGCGGCGACAAAGGGCCCTCCTCCCAGCCCCGCGCTGCCTTTGTCCTGCGGTAATTTAATATGAGGTATTAACCCGAAACGGGTTGGGGGAATTACCGTGAGATTGGCCAGCCAGGGATCCTCCACACGGCTGTGCTACTTCAAGGGGAGAGAGCTTTGGGAGGCAGAAAAATGTACTCCACATAGTAATATTCGGTTATATAGAGGAGTATAAATATATACACGGACAGCACGTACACGCATATGTACTTATACACAGACATATACACTCTCACATCCATCCATCCATTTTCCATACCTGCTCGTCCTATGCAGGGTTGCAAGGGTCCGGAACCTGCCCAGGAACTGGGCACCAGCCCATCACAGGTATATACACAGACATTAATGTTTCCCCATAAACTTCGACAGTGCAGCTCCTGTCTACCTAAATGTGCACGCTGCTTCTAAGTATGCACTACCCATAATTCTGCACTGACCATAAGTGCACATTACCAGTTACTATCATCACTGCCACTCAGTCATGATAGTCACCCAGCTGCAAAGTAGCCTTTGTGTTTCCTGTCACCGAAACAGATGACAGGGCCACAATCTCGCCCAGCCAATCACCACACATCCCTCTGCTTCCAGCCAATCAGCCGCTCTCTCCCACGTCCCCCTGGACACGTTTAAAAGCAGTTGTCCGGCTTCGCAGCTTCGCCTCCTCTCATGTCGAGCGACCCTGCTGCTCAGTCGTATCACTGAGAATCAATTTTCTGCATGGCAAGGCTTGACATTAAAACGCAAAGGCTACAGAGAGCCACAGGCAAAGCGCCGGTGCACCGCTGACTTTATACTCTCTGCAGGGAGCCACCGCAGAGAATTTCCCCTTAGATATTTAAATATCTGTCAGAGATGCTCTTCACTGCCTGCCGTTGCACTGCATCGCGGAAGCATCCACCTGACGGACGGCCGCCGTCCAGGAGATCGCACACACACTCCATACTGGGCACTGGCAAAACAATAAAGCAAGGCACCATTTCACTCACCAGGATTCCAGAACATTCTGCTGGAGATTCATTGGAGATTCACTGGTTCATTTTCAATAATCAAGTCTCTGATCCCCTACAAAAGAACCCAATTCCATTTCAAGTTTTCACTTACAAAAAAGCAAACTTCCTTAGAGAGCAATTATAATCCCTGTAAACTTATTTGAAGTGTCATTTTTATGTCATGGGGTCATCAGTTCTACCGCGGTACACATGCAAAATCTTTGGGAAATTATAAGTTGCTTTGCACAGGTTTAACAAATGTAGTAGAAAAGCATCGATTAACCCTCAGTACAGATTTATCCCTCTAAGGTAAACTGCCCAGAGATTTGTAGGAAATGGGTAACTTCTGTACACGGCTCAGCTATAATAAAGTCTGGGCTTTGTTCCGCTAAAACAGCATGGACTCCCCCAGACCTCTGACCTCTGTGACCTCTTTGGCGTCTGACACCGAGACGTTAGCAGCAGACCCTTTAAGTCCTGTGACTTGTGTGGTGGGATCTCCACGGATCGGACTTGTTTGTCCAACACGACCCACAGATGCTCAATCGGACTGATATCTGGGAAATTTGGAGGCCAAGTCAGCACCTCGAACCTGGGCACTCTGACCGGCCTCTGGCTACGCAGAGGTGCAGTAGCAGTCCTGTGGGATCAGACCAGATGGCCGAACCTTTACACTCCTTGACCCCATCACCGATTCATCAGTTGGCCTTCCTTGAACCACTTTTGGTGGGTCCTGACCACTGTGCACCAGGAACACCCCACAAGACCCGCGGTTTTGGAGATGCTCTCTCACCCATCACAATGTGGCCCTTGTCAGAGTCGCTCAGACCCTTAGCCTTAGCCACTTTTCCCGTTTCCAACACATCACCTTCAAGAACTAACTGTTCATTTGCCTAATATGTAACGGCACGCTTGATAGGTGCCATTGTAACAGGATAATCAATGTTATGGCTGACCGGTGTATATGCCGTGTCAGTCTACAGGACCATGCTATTTACCGCGGTACCGAAACGAATTTTTGGAGGGAGAAATAATAATAATAAGAATAATAAAAGAAGAGGAACAATGGCATAACATGCAAAGCCGATCCCCGGCATGTCGGCTGCCGTCACCGCCTGAGTGCAGCACGTCAGGGTCATGCTTCATTTGCACGCACTGAGCGCCATCTGGTGGGCATTATGAAAAGGCGCACTCCGAAAATCATTTAAAATTACTCGGGAAAGAGAAACAACGTTAATTTATAATTTCCCAGGAAAAAGTAGTAGCCCAAAACAGGCAGAATGAAAAATTACGAAATAATATATGACAGTGCCGTGAACATCTGCGCCCCAGGCAGTCCGGGCGCAACACAGTGAACTCGGCCGCCGGATAATATATTATGTTACACCCACTGTTAAGCAAACAAATGCCTTAACTAAGGAAGCATATTTTATGTTTGCAAATTGTGAATATAGGGCAATTCGCTCGTTAATATATGCAGCAACGATGCAAGAGATACGAAGAATAACGACGCCGCGCGACCGGCAAACTTTCTGTACACTGTTGGACTGAGTTTAGAAAATAAATGTACATGCTTCGTTTCTGATATAAAGAACTTTAAAATGAGCAGTTAAGCTGCCTGGGACAGGCTCCAGCCCCCCCGGCGACCCTGTACTGATTGCGTTTTGTTAGACGCATGGATGGATGATACAGTGACTGATCTTCCGGAGAACTTAATAATATTCAGTTTAATGATTAATTGACTCGAATTGTTCATTTACTGGACTGTTTATGTTGGACGTGTTACGTAATACTTGTATGTTTAAGCGTACTATTTAGTTTAGCAGACATTTCTGTAAGGGCCCGACTTTAAACCCCGAGTATACATATTCAGAGTTTGTGTGCTTATGTTTTGTGTTGTAATATTTTATGGGGAATATCGACAATGTGTTTTCTTGTTTTTTTTTCCCCGAACATTGCACCAATCATAAACAAGGCAAAAGAAACGGAATGCAATGCTCGACGATCACCTGTGGGGGGCGACACTGAGACCGTACATCAGCCACACAAAAAAAATCATCGGTGGGTTCTGGTAATATATTTGGTCCCATGCATCTGTATGTTAATGCAGGTATTCTGTAACCTTGTTATAAAAACATTTGAACAATTATTAAACAGAATCCAATTGCCTTCATTCCCACAAATTCAGAAGCTTCGTACCGGAAAGAGGATGGTCGCTTAAAAAGTGACGATATTAATGGTAGGAATTAACACAAAAGCGTCCATTTGCACAAACCGCCCCCAAAAGGCGTCCAAACGGGGCTGACAGCGGACATACTGAGGTATTTGTAAGATCCCATACAATAATCTATGCATTGTTCACATGAATCTAATTAGTGACCCGAAGGAGGATGTGCATTAATCACCATTACCGAATCAGGTATCAGCTGCACTTGAAAATAATTTCACGCTGCTCAGTGATATTGTAGGAATTACACGTGTAATCTAATGAATGCCGAAACATTTAAGTTTTACTTAAAACTGAAAATGTTGCTATTTGGCTAATTTGAGTTAATCCGGAGTAAAGCGGAGCGGGGGGGGGGGGGGGGGGGGGGGCTTTAATTCCCACCTCCACTCTCAAGCTTAAACGAGTTATTTATGCCGGCACGCCACCGCACGCACTGATTCACCAGCTAAATAAGAGTGACCGATGCACGCAGCCGGTAATTCGCATGTTCCCGATAATTCGTATGCAGCCGATAATTCATATGCTCCCGGTAATTCGCATGCATTTCCAATAAACGCCTGTCAGGTTAGCGGCCGGATGATCTGGGGCCGGTCCCGGGCCACTCCGATAAGCGCTGCCTGCCAAGCCCGGCCACAGGTCGCATTCACAACGCAGTGGTACCGCTCCACCCCGATTCACTGCCGTAACCCACGGAAGTTGCAGGTAATAAACATCTAATTGATACAAACAGCTGCAGCGGCATTTAAATCGATATGTGTAGCCATGCGGGAGTTATAGGGGGTGTTCCGGCTTCTTGGCACTGCCAGGAAGCAGAACATGTCCCTCTTGTATTAAACCGCTACAGGTCCTTCTTATGTGAACGAAGGCACACGAACTTACCAAAGCACATGCGTTTAATTACTCAACTGATCCGGGGGAAATACTAGAGGGGGCAGGCCAAATGTTATCGGCTTCACACCGGGGTTAATGCTTTGGCTATTTACAATAAACGCAAATGGACTGGCTTAACTCTGGGCATTGATTATTGGGCCTGTGCCCCTAACCGGATCGCTAACGCCACCTCGCATTGCCGTCTGCCCCCCCTTGATCCCCTTTTAGCTGCAGGAGAACACACTTGTCCATGAGGTTGAGCTGGATCTAAATATACTGAATTAGAGCAGCACTTGAGTTCGAAAGATTGCGAGAGTCATTGTTATGGGCACACAGGTAGTTACACATGCGATTGTGCTGGTTAGCTTCCGGGTGGCAGGGTAATCAGCCACCCCCTAGGCACTGATAGAGAAGCCAAGGGAGTGTTTATCTCCTGTATACCTGCCCCCCACACACAAAAAAGGAAACAGCACTGCAATCACAGCCTAAATCGCGCTGTAGCTGACTGTGTCAGTCAGGGATCTCAAAATGACTGAACAGGCCCAGACAGGTAAACATCTCCTCCCTGACGTTTCCTCAGTCAGATCCTATCCAGTTTTCCACACCAGAGCTCATCTGAGGTTTAGCATCTGCTTAACCTGGACCAGCCCGAGTCTTGAGGTCAAAGTCGGGCCCTCAGCCCAGCTGAAGGGTTCCGACAGACCGGCAGAATACGTCGCATATTTACACACGGCCTTACAAGGAGCTCCACAGAACGCAGCTCTGAGATGACGCAACCTTCCTCCTGCAGCGTTGCGTAAATGCTTTATGGCAACATGGCATAAGTGTTGCACAAATGTTCTGCTTGTTGCTCCACAACAGAACAGCCTGCGGGAGAGACTGAGAGCGAGTGAGCCCCTCTGCCAGCTAAGCTGCAGCCCGAGGTCCGGGGAAGCGTGACAGCGCGCAGACACCAGGGGGCGCCAGAGGGCGATGTGTGAGTGTGGAGGGTGCTCAGAGTCGTCTGCGCGGTACAGCTCCCGCAGCTCCCGAACCAAAGGTCAGCTTAACCAGACTAGTTTAACGTACAAGTGCGGCTGGATCTCCTTAAACGCCTAACCAGGCAGGTGAAAAGCGAGTATCATTCTTGCGGTTTGCAAAATCTTCTGGGAGTCCTCTGGAATGTTTGTGGGCATAAAGCCACGTAACACGGGGAGGACATGCAAACTCACGCACGCGCACACACACACAGCAGAAGCATGATTCAAACCCCTCTGGAGGCAACTGGAGGCTGGACTAGGAGAACCCTGAGTGAGGCTGGTTGGATGGACAGCAGCTGGAGAGCAGAAGTAGGCCGAGCGTGAGAGCCGGTGGCCTCTGGGGGACGTACAAGCAGGCCAAAGATGGGATCCCACCTTATGCGGCCAGCGACGGGGCGCTGGGGGTCAGACAGAGATCCAGCCGGGCCTTGCTTGTGTGGAAAAGGGCTGGGGTGTCGGGTGAGTTTCTGGCCCCTGCTGGAATGCGCATTCACGTGCCATCTGACCTCATCAGAGTCCCTGCCTTCCAGGTAGGAAACAGCTTAGAGCAGGGGTCTCAAACTGTGCGGAGCTGAAGAGCTGTGTGGTAATTAGCACAAGGAGCTGCACGGCCTTGAATCAGGTGTGTTAAAGAGGGAAAACCCAAAAATGTGCAGGGCTCTGGCCCTCCAGGACCGGAGTTTGAGACCCCAGCTCTAATCCAAAGCGGCTTACAGTAAAGGGAAAGGTGGTAATCCGCATGCACTCCCATGACCTTTGTGTTATTAGCACAACACGCTACGTGTTGAGCTACAGGAGCAGGTGTGAGCAGCCACACAGTACAGTTACGGAGGCGGTCCGGATGCTCTCCCAAAGCTACAAGCTCAGCACTCGGAGGCCGGGCCGTAAACGAACTCGCGCCCCGATTAAAGCTGACGCTGGAGTCGCGGTGAGCGCGGCGTACAATCTGACAAAGGCACTGGGAATTCAGACAAGCGGCGAATTACCAGCACAATGGACTGGGGTCCCTGTCGAGGCCTCCGCTGGGAGCCGGTGCTGAATTACGTACAGTCATATTTATGAATAATAAACCCACTTTGCGGGATTAAATGAGTCTCCCATGCAGTTTGTAATTAGGATCCTTTCGTGACAGATGGAAAATGACGGCGGGCGCGGGCCACGCTGCCACTTCCAGTTACACGGCGCTGGGCGCTAAAGGACGACGCGCATTCCCAGCGGGAGGAGAGGGGGGGGCGTCTGGCGGTAAAATGCCGTTTGGTCAAAGCGGCCCAATGGGACAGGGCTGGTGGGAGAGACGTCCGTATGCGGTCCTTAGCGCGGGGACCAGCAGGCGGCGCCACTCGCAGCAGAGGCCCGCGCAGCTATGCACACTAACCAGCGGGGGGCGCCACAGAGCAGCAGCAGAGCAGCGCTAATCGGCCGTGAGCAGCTGCAGACAGACAGCGTTCAGGGAGAAACACCACTGCCCAGACTGCCAGGTGCCTCCCGGCATGAGTACCTATGCAGTCATTCCAAGCTGAGCGCCTAGTAACTGGAGTCTTCTCCCACATCGGCAGCCAAGACGTTTACGGTGGCCGTTTTGCAGCGTTTACTGGATGATACCTCTACATATATTTGCGACAGGTTGTAAATTTCACCCCCAAAATAATTTGACAGAAAAACACCATGCGACCAAACCAGCCTGGGTGGGTGGAGATACTTTGCCAGGCCGACCGGTATTTATAGGGATAATACAGCCTCCCTTAGGTAATGGTGAAGTTACCAGTCAAGTGGCTTTAAAGGTCTGAGGGTTCATGTGTGGGGGGGGGGGATCTGCCATTTTACCAGGGCGCCCCGTCTCTCAGTGCTGGGTGCTGGCAGCCTCCATGAGGCATACACTAGCTACCCCGTCTACTGACCAGCACCAGGTATGGTGCCATCTCCTTAGACAGTCCAGAGTTACTTGGGATGGGGATCTCCTCCATCTAAGCAACTGAGAAGACAGTCCATCAGTGTAGCTCCGAGGAAGACAGCAAGGCGTGTCCTGCCGGCTTGCGGCCACCATAAAACATTGGCTGGACAGCTGGTCACGCGCTTATCGCCATCACCCTGCCGGTCCCGGGACAGGGGTGTCAGCCCGGCCTCGGTCAGCGACGACGGCTCCTCTGTGAGGGAGTCCGGAACGCCGCCATGCAAACAGAACTTCCAAACCTGGCAAGCTGCCTGTCAGTGAGGGCGGGATGCGGCTCCCACCGCAAAAGGCCGGCGCCGCTGGGGATGCGGCAGAGTGACGGGGCAGTCAGCTGCAGGAGACGGCTCCCTTCCGAGGAAGGGGCCCTGACGTCTGTAAGCCCGCAGAGTGCGGAGGGCACATCTGAGGTGTTACGGCAGTATTACCGTCCCTGACAGTCAGCTGCCGCTGAGAAGGCAGTGGGCACAAAAGCTAACATCACAAACCCAGGCGGCACCGGAGGTGAGGCAACGACAGTGTGACCGAGAGACACAAACGCTCAAAACCTCAGCATACCACAAGCTCCATTCAAGGGTTTAATAATAATAAAAAAAATACAAATTCAGCTTAAAACGTTTATTGTATAACCCAAACCAAAATTAGCTTCAGATGAGATCCATGAGATTAGTGAGTCTACAAGATATATGCTTAACAGCTCTGCAATAAAACCTAATGCAGTTTCCTTTACAATTCCCATAAAGCTCAGAAAAGGATATTCACAAAATCTTCTCAGGTTGTGGTACAGAAATATAAAAATATCCTATATCCAAACATTATTGCTTTCAAAAATTGCCTGGCAACATCTATTATTACAATTTAAAGCATTTCAAGATCTTCTGACCATTATAACAAAATAAAGAACTTCAGTACAATTCTTTAAGCTGGCCGTATACTTCAGAGGAGGGAGACGTTGTTTTGGCGATGCTGCATGACACCATGTTGTCACCATGTCACCATGATCACCGTTTAGCCGTACCGCCTGTGCAGTGTCCCCGAGGGGAACCATTTCCGTTTGTTCCCATCCTACCCACTTGTCTGTGATTGGCTGACAGACATGACACATGCTGCGGGGTTGGTCAGCAGAACTCATTATCCAGTTACCAGCGTGCTCTGCACCACACCCACTGCATTTTAAATGAGTGTAGATGAACAAGTATTGGCGTATTTCTGCAAATAGCAAATATGGGTGTCGCGTAAACTGCCGTCTTCCGTCTGAGCTGCTGTTAGTATTAAACCAACAGCGGCTGTTAATAAAGAGCAACTTCCATTGTAAGCGCCGTCATCACAGTTATTAAAATAACTGGCATTTATTTGCGCTCTGTATGGGGAGTCCACTGCGTCGAAAACAGCCAGCGCCCTCTAGGGGTGTGACGTGACGGAACAAACAAGACGTCAGCACCGTTTTAAGTATAACAGACTGTTCTCGCCGACACGATCGATTTTCGTTTCGTCCCGACCTCGTTCCAAGTATACGGCCACCTTTAGTTTTAGGCACCATGGGATATTGAGTTGGCAAATCTCCTCCCTGCCACTCGGGGGCAGTGTCATCGCCAGAACTACAATGGCACTTCTCATAGAGCTGGGCCTGAATTAACCGGAGAGCTTGGCAGAGCGATTGCTCCTAAGACCACAAGTGATCAAAAAGGAAAGAAAATCCCAATAATATATAACACCTGTTTCTAGCACAAAATTAGTTCCTATAAAACTACCAAAATATTTCGGAGCAAAAAAAAATATATATATATATATATTCTCAAACTGGGGGATGAGACAGCCTCTGCTACTGGCCAAAAATGACACTTTTCCCTTCTTGACGTCTACTACTACAGAAAGGAAACCTATTTCTAAATAAAATCCTTAAACGCATGAGATATTCCCCCCTCCTATCTGAAGGTCAGTGTAAAGTGCGTCACTGTTTCAGGCTTCTCAAACTGCCACAGTAGATGAAAAGTTCTGTCCTCAGGGCACTGGGATTTATAAAGGCCTCTGTAATTTGAGCTGAATTTCGAGAACTCCTCCACAGTTCAGAGAATAAGAAAAAGCCCGCTCTCCCATTAAGGCCTCGCCCGGAGACCGGGGAGAATACCACCAGCTACTTAATGCATCAAAGGAAGATAGTCATCCGCTAGTCTCAGGCTAGAGATCAGATCGCTTCTGAATAAAATGTGAGGTATATTATTCCAATTGAGTCACCATGAAGGATCATTACAGCAGGTTGTATGACTCTCCGTCCTGTCCAGCACATGGTCCCGACGTGGGCCATTCGACGGGGAGGGGTCCCAGCGACCCCTCTGCTCCGACAGATATCATAGCAGTGAGACAAGACGACGTCAAAAATAAAACTCTGTTTGAAGGAATTACTATCTTATGCTCAGCAGAAGATCAGCACTTAAACTTTCACACACGAACGCCTCCAGCTAACACCTGTAAGACTAAAATAAAAACAAACCAGAAAAGTAACAGCAGCAGATAGCTAGAGCTCTCCCTCCACCAGCGGCGTTGTGTCCAAGCGGCACTCGGCGGCCGCGGGCTCCAACGCTGCTCCTTATTCCTAACAACAAGCTTCCATTTGGCGAGATATTCACAAATGTACACGGAGGCCTTCTCCAGAGAAGCTCCCGGCAGAGGACGCTGGGCGGCCGTCTCCTCCGCCTTCTCCGCTCGTCTTTAACTTGTGGGAACCCTGAGGGGGGACGGCGGCCACTGGTTAGCCGGGCTCGGCTGATGCGCCGGAACCGGCCGGCGGCGCGAGTTCCGGAAGAGTACCCTTACGGACTAGAGGGCCCCCCCCTGAAGTGAGGTCGTCCCGTCAACCCGGCGCCAGCCTGCTTGGGCTAACGCGGGGCATCTCGGGGCGGGGGGACCTACTTCTTCTGGAACTTGTCGACGATACAGCTGAGCATCTTGTCGGCGAAGCCGGGGCAGAGGTCCTCGGCCATGTGGATGCTCTTCTCCAGCCCCTCGATGGCGCCCTTCTTCGCTGTGCTCCCTCTATGCTGCTGCTTGAGCTGCCCGTGGGAGAGAAGGCCACGGCTCCGTCAAAGCCCCTTGGGACTGGCGGCGAGCCGCGTTTGACGGGAGGGTCGGCGGCCATTACCTCCGCGAACACGGGCGCGATCACCGCAGGCAGGCAGGCGGATCGCTTCTGCAGCTCCTGGAAGGGTAGCCATTGAGTGGGATATGCAGATCAGCTCTACTGGAGACACTCGCCATAGAAAGCAAAGCCCTCGTATTGTTAAGCACCTTATTCAGGGGATCATGTGGATTTCTCCTTGTGAAAGCATCTCAACACAGATATTTACGTTGGCTCATCTCAGGGGTGTTGCTAGGATTTTGAGGCATGATGAGCTTTGTCCAGCCATCATACTGAATTCCCTCTCAGAAGTTAAGATGACTATAGCACTAGGAAGGTTCGGAACTCGGGCCTGACCGAGGGCTGTTACGATGCATGGGATTCGCAAACAGAGCATGGGCATTAAAAACAGCTGACCTAAGATGGGCCAATCCTGGGGCTCCGCGCCCGGCACCCGTCCCCACTCACCGTCCCGTTTAAGACCTCCCTGGAGGCCGGCTTCTTCTTGCGCACGGTGGTGAAGGACCACTCCGGCTGCGACTGGTCATTCTCCTTGTTGCTCGACTCCCTGGCAAAGGAAGGAGCACGTCTCCGGGTGAGAGGGACCCCCCCCCGAAATCCGCGGCGAGACCCCGGCCGGACCCTCCCCCGCTTACGAGTCGGAGTCGTCGGAGCTGGAGTCGTCGTCGCTGTGGCCCTCGGCCTTCCAGCGCTTCAGCCGGTCGATCAGCTCCGTCAGGTAGGACGTCTTCTTGGCGTTCTTCACGATGAACTTGTGCTTCAGCAGCTCCCTGGCCGTGGGTCTCTACAGAGGAGTCGTGTCCATCAGCTGTCGCCTCCCCAAGCACCCGGCTAGAGGTCCCCTTTAATGTCCCGTTGACATGCATGTGCTACTGACATCACTTCCTGCTAATGCAGGGGATTGTGGGGAAAAAGAAAACACTAGTTCCTCTAAACTAGTCTTTTCTAAAGCTTTATGCACTGGGTGTTCCTGGGAAGGTGATGGCGGTCATACAGGAGAATGTGGTGTGGCTTTGGCAACTCCAGTGAGAGTGATGTATGTAAGACCTGGTTCAGTTAGACCCAAGAGCTTCCGACTCACGAAAGCAGGCTCCTTGTTGAGGCACGAGTCAACGAACTCCTTGAAAACTTTGCTGAAATCGCCGTTGAGGGTGGGAGGGTTGTTCTTGGGGATGAGGAAGAGGACGCGCATGGGGTGCATGTCCGAATTGGGCGGCTCCCCCTTGGCCAGCTCGATGGCCGTGATGCCCAGGGACCAGATATCTGCCTGAAGGAGGAGACCAGGAACATGTCTGTGTCCTGCAGCCCGCCGAGGGCAGACCGCCGAGGGCAGACCGCCGAGGGAGGGATGAAATCCTGCAGAACATTTTACTCCTGCTAATTTTAAACAGCTACCGAAGACGTCCAGGTTAAGGGAAACTAATCAGCTAACAGGCCCCTGGATGCTCTTCACAGGAATGTACGGTCCAGGCCTAGAATTACCCTCTGAAAGGCCAGAGGCCTGGCTTTAAACCAGGCGTAATTACAAAGTAATGAGTTTTAAAAGAGGGTTCGGATTTGACAACAGAGAAAAGGCCTTAATCCAGCAGTCAGCCTTCTTAAAACAGGGCTTCGGGTCACACGAGCTACTCAGAACTTGGTCTTTGAGTTTCTCTTCGGTTTTACCTCCTAAAAGGAAGGGTTCTTACTTTAAGGCCCCGCCACATGGAGGTAAGGCGGCGAATCCAGGAGTGCGCTACAAACTAGCAGGAGACGAGCAGAAGCAGGCTACGGAACAAGCAGAGGAGGGCCGGGGGAGAGGAGCAGACCTTGGAGTCGTAGGCGGACTGCTGGATGACCTCCGGCGCCATCCAGAAGGGCGTCCCCACGAAGGTCTCCCTCTTGATTTGCGTGTCCGTGAGCTGCCCCGCTACACCGAAGTCGGCCAGCTTCACCTCTCCGGACTCGGACAGCAGCACATTGGCCGCTGTGAACAAGCGTCAGCAGCATGAGCCAATGAAAGAGTCCCGTATCACACCCAGGCGGAAAAATGCACAAACACTGTCGCCGGGCAACCGGGCGGCCCCGCCCCCTGGCAAGCCGAACGATCACTGAACCAATCGCATTCCGGCAGACTAGATCAAACCAGCCTGGACTAATGACAAACAGCCACTGTAAAAGCAACACTCGCGTCCACAGAACACCCCTGTAATTACGCAGAAACGTCACCCGCACGCATCCACCCAAAATGCAGGCCCACTTTTCTGCGAATGTTTCTGCTTTAAACTTCAAGAGGCACAACCTGCAAAAAGCTCAAGTGCTGTGAGGCAGACACCAAAAGGGAATTAAAGAAGCAGTCCCAGGCAAAATGGACCATGGGTCATGGAGAATCCGCCTACACATGGGAGGCATCTGCCTTGTGTTAAAATGGCACACCTAACTAATACACACACACACACACAGACATTAAACATTAAACCAATAACCCTGGGCTTATGAATATTTTATGCGGGAGATTATCATCATGTTCCTACTATACTAATCCAGGGATTCGCTCTTAATTAAACAAGTTTTTCTTGCCACTCCAAATGTCAGTAGTTTTTATATGTTTGAAACCATTTTCACACCGATGCCAGGACACTGGAGGTTCAGCTGATGGCTGTTACTAGGGCTCAAGAACGACATTAATTAAGGCGCACGATCCACATGTCAGCCTCTTTTTAATGAGGGGGAGTAAACCACCGTTTTCACACAACGCAAGGAGTTTAATAAAATGCAGATAAAAAGCTGCAGGGGCCGTCAAACTCGGACCTTCGGAGCTGAAATATTTTCGCGGCGTCGCCGGTGTTTGCACTAATCGCCGCAGACGGAAATTGCGCATTTCGGCGCTTAATCTGGGAGGCCGGCTCTGACCTTTGATGTCCCTGTGGATCTTCTTCTCGGAGTGCAGGTAATCCAGCCCCTTCAGCACCTCCTTCAGCATGGTGGCGATCTGCAGCTCGTCGAAGGGCCCGGCGCGCAGCTGCGGGCGAGCAGGAAGATTAACATGGGGGCGCGAGCCGGCCTCCGGGACCCGGCCTCCGGGACCCGGCACGCACACATCAACACCTTTTAATGGCCTCGGTGTGCCAGTTAGTCTCTGCAGTGAGTGAAGCCGTTCCAGGCCCCTAATGCACTAGTCATAAACAAACGTGCCGCACGTCATATTTATTTATAAATGACACAAAAACACAGCACACAGCGGGTGAATCTCCAGAGCCAATCACTTTATACGTTATAAAGCATGTGTCAGCCCCCACCCCAAGACAGCATCCCAATTTAAACAAATGCCCCCCCTCAGCTGAATGCAGGACAGGGACTTACCAGGTCCAGAGCTGATCCACCTCCAAGGTACTCCATAATAATCCAGAGTTTACTTCCCTGGACAGGAGGGACAGAGGGAAAGGTCAGCGGGGCAGGTCTCCCGGGGGAAGCCCAGACAAACAGCATATAGCAGGGGTTTCCGTCATGTTCTTTACACAGGCATGAGGACTAAAGCCAACAGAAAAAGGATGGGACAGACAGACGTTTAGGACAGCCAATAGGAAGCAGAGTTTGGGACAGAGACGTTTAGAACAGCCAACAGGAAGCAGAGGGTGGGACAGATGTTTAGAACAGCCAATAGGAAGCAGAGTTTGGGACAGATGTTTAGGCCGGCCAATAGGAAGCAGGGGTCGGGGCAGACAGATATGCAGGGTGGCAACCATCAGGTGCCATATCATCTGTGGTTCGGATACCAGGCAAACCAAACGTGCGGCGGTGACTACAGATCATAGGTGGGGGTGGGGAGGACAGGAAGGGGCAGCATGGTTCACAAGCAGAACTGCCCCCCCCCCCAGCACTGTTGGGACATCCTGACAACACCATGCCAGTATTCTAAGCAAGCCGATTTACACAGATGGCTTTACAAACATGAATTACACAATTTCAGCTCATGTCAGTTTAGAGGGAGAAAACATTTCAAAAATAACAAACCTACTCTGTGGTCCCGCCAAACATTCACCGCTGCCACAGTTGACCATCGGGTACCAGTCCGCACAGAAGCCCTCCACGACACGGACAGAAAACAGCCCCACACTCACGTAACACCACAGACACGCGGGAATCAGCAGCGAGGGAGGCCAGACGAGGCAGGGCGTCAGAGGGCGGGAAGACGTCCACATTCCACAAGAGCCGACTTTCACTCTACGGCGGCGGCCAATTGCGTCGCGACGAACGCGCAACATCCCGGGATGACGGAGAAAACGGCGGAGAATTCGCATTCCGAGCTGAGGCAGGTGATGACAGTCAGCAGATGAATAACAAAGTCTGCATGACAGAGGAGCTAAAGCTTCACACCTGTGAGCAACACTCTCTTAAATGCCCCGCAGATTTTATAACCCTACTGCTGGAACAAAGCAATGCTTAAACAGACAAAGGATCCATCACACTTTCACATTCATAACATCACAAAAAATCAACCTCGCTAAATGGCATAGATCTCATTAGAACCTTGCTAGTCCTCCAATCTACACTTTATAGTGTGCAACAGCACATTTTGTATATATCTTTAATAAGTTAAAATGCAGTAAAACTGGCAGAACAAATGTGGTCAGACAGGAGACACGAAACTAATTTTTTTGCTAGCACTGTGTGGAAAGATGTGATCCCCTCTCATTAAGGTCATCTCTAAGTAGTTTGTTCTATGCAACATCAATACAACATCATACAACGGTAACAGCCAAAGGGTGACTCCACGAAGGAGGGGGGGCAAAGGATTATGGGTCGTAGACTGTAGGCCCACCATGCTTTGAATGGCATCTCAGTTTGACTTATGGCCATACATTTCTAATGGGCTGCAAAGATCCATCTTATTGTCAATTCCTTTTAATAATATTTTAGAATCTAGATGAATAGCTTGATGTTTAACACTGCACCCTGTTCCTTTTCAGCGTTTCGGTACAGAACGGGTCGTCAAATGTGCCCGGGCGCCCGTGTAAATGCCCTGGGCATTGGGCATATACATGCACGGGCTATCCAGAAGTGAGCCAACCTCCAATCAGGGCCCAGGTTCCTGCCTGCGAATGCACCATTTGCATGAGGTTGCATTTATTTGCGTGAGGTGCAACAGCCGGCCGGGTAACCACGGTAATCAGAGGAGATGAGAGCGCCACTGGGGTCACAGCACACATCCTCCACACAGGAAGCCACAAACACACCAGACCGTAACCCGACCATGACCCCGACATCAAACACAGCGAAGGGCACAGGCCTCGCTCAGTGCAGCCACTCTGCAGCTGCTCCCTGCCAAAGCCTGCAGGGGGCGCAATGTCCCGGGAGAAGCATGCCCACGTAAACACACCGCAAGGGCACGGCTGCAGACACTAGGGAGCGTAAACACAGCCGCAGGAGGACAAGGAGGGTCCAGACACTCCCAAGGACCCCACGGAAACACACGTATGCACACACACCAAGTGGCCCGAGGCAGGGGAGAAAAGCCAGCGGCCGGATGAGGAGCAGGCAAGGGCAGAGGCTCGGCGTCAACACGGAGGCGGGCTC
>JAODKL010000049.1:514867-526920 GCA_026780765.1 Petrocephalus schoutedeni
GGCTTCCTCGTGCAGAGATCGCGGTTGAGCTTGTGGCTTCCTCGTGCAGAGATCGCGGTTGAGCTTGTGGCTTCCTCGTGCAGAGATCGCGGTTGAGCTTGTGGCTTCCTCATGCAGAGATCGCGGTTGTGCTTGTGGCTTCCTCGTGCAGAGATCGCAGTGAAGCTTGTTGCTTTCTTCTTGATACTTGCACCATACATTACCACTGTGCTAGAAGTTAAGCCCCATTAAGCACTAGATGATGTATAGTGGTGGGATTTGTTGGCTACTGTTAGAGTTTTGACTACAAATTATTATTTTACAAATCAAAAAATAGTTCAGCAGGATGTGGCAATGCCCACTGTGTGGGGGGCCATTGGGCTGGATTAAAGCCATCCCTGGAAGTCTTCCTCCAAAGGAAATTCCCTGGGTTGTCATGGCAACTGTCTAAATATTTATATGGTATATTTGCATCCGGGGGTTTTGGGGAAGTGGGGAGGTGATGTCATACTTTTCTTGCTGAAAAGACGTTGGGGTGTGGCCTTTGCACTGACATTCCGTGTTCAACGGGGGCTGCCAGTTGTTTTTGTCTCCTTCCCTTGTCGCTAGGATATAAGCCAGGTTTTGAGCCGCAGTGCATGCTGGGAGCACTGTAGGGGGCATGGCAGGGGGCGTGGCTCGGGCCCCCTTGCTGCCATTCTGCTGCCTCAGGACCTTTCTGTTCTTCCTGTAGAGGGGGTGTCGTGGGGGATGGTCTCGGCCTGCTATCTGTGGCTCAGGATCTGAACTCTCTGTGCGTTGCACAGGTACCTCTGGACTCTGAGTCACAGCTGTGAATGCGGCCGCGCTGTCAGTGAAAGGGGTCTAGCCCAGTTACGGTTTTGCTCCCCAAGGTACAAAGAACATTAATGTACCTCCCAATGGTACAGAAACGTTCTTCGGAATTAGGGCACGTGCGATTCTATGGCGCAATAATCACCAGGGCTTCAGGTGACGGACGAAACAGTCGATACTTTACGGGCGTTTAATTACGCCCAACATTTGGTTAAGCAGATTACTAATATTTTACGCATACTACTAATCTGTAAGAATTTAGCAGATGCTTACAGTATGTTCAAGGAACGTGTGGGACTTTAAACTGCAAAAAGTACCGCCACAACGCCGTCGTCTTTTTACCTTGTTTGTCCACAATCTCCTCTTTTAGAAGGTGGTATGTGGCGTGCTCCACTAACCGAATTTAATAAACATAAGGATACGCAGAATTTATACAGATTGCTAAGTTTCGGCGTCACAATACGCATGTCATTAATACTTTAGGCGCACTGCTAATCGGCTTTAAATTCTGGGCGTAATTAAACGCCCGTATAGTATCGTCTGAAGCCCTGGTCCTTATTGCGCATTACTTTGAGATTACTCTACCTACAGCTGGGGTACAGTTGGCAGACCCTTGAGGGTACAGCCCCAGAGGCGAGTACTTGTACCCTTAAAGGTACAAATTGGTACTGACAGTGCATGGTCCAGGCTGTGCTTTAAGCAGGGTGCCCCCTAGGGGTGCTCTATGTGTATAGCTGTTCATGTCTGTACGCTCCCCTCTGCAAGCGCAGTTGGGGCTCTGCCCGCCTGTCTGCATCTGCCCGCCCGCCCGTCGGCGTCTCTGCCCGCCCGCCGTGTCTCTCTCCGCCGCGTCTCTGCCCGCCCGCGTGGCCACGCTCCTCACGGTCAGCTGACGTCCCCAGACCACCAATGAGGCGGTGTTTGCGGCGGAGTTCAGCCCCAGTGACAGCGGCAACATCGTCACCTGCGGCAAGTCGCACGTCTACTTTTGGACGCTGAGCGGCGGGACGCTGAGCAAGAAGCAGGGCATCTTCGGGGTGAGTCTGTGCTTTTACCGGTGCTCCTGTGCTAACCCCGCGAAGGTTGTGGGTTCAAATCCCAAGCTGCAAAAATCAGTCAGACAAATGAGTTCAAATGTGCGAGAAGTTAGTTAGGGGTCTAAGCACGATCGATGGTGGGTCCCTGTTGTTTTTTTTATTGTATTGGTGTTAACTTAAGAAATATTTTAGTGTTACAATTTCTTTTTATTTTTATTTTTTAACCAAATAAACACTTCCCTGCCGGGACTGTCATAAAACCATTAACTCATCCGGGAGTTATGATGTAGCTGATAAACTTAAGGTTTAGTTTGGGGTGTGATTTAACAGTACTGGCATTTTCTTAATATTTTTTTCCTGTCAGAGAATTTGGGGTTTATCAAATTATCAGAGAGCAGAAGTGCAAAATTAGAATGATGTTTAATGGGTCTTTATACAAAATCAACCAGGTCCTGGTTTATCAGGATTAGCGTTAAATCCTTGACTAATGTGGGTAAGGAAAACATGTAAGTACTGGAAGGTTTAATTTTCCACTCATGTCTATTTATACCTGTTTTCACAGAAATACAAGAAGCCCAAATTCATCCAGTGCTTTGTGTTCAGTGGGACGGGGGACGTCCTGACTGGAGACTCGGAGGGGAATATTCTGACATGGGGCAAGTCAGCCGCAGACATCAAGACCTTGGGGAAAGGCGCCAAAGGTAGGACAGCTGTCCCGGCTTCAGATCAGCCCGATGGCGGCAGATAGTCCTGCCGGCCGGGCGGCCGCCCACGAGGTGTCCCCCCACGAGGTGTCCCCCGGGGGTTGTGGGTGTCGTCGCTCCACCAGATGGCACTTGACTTGCTCACATGTGTCCGATGCATGGCTTTGAAAGGAAGGACAGCAGCTTGGGCAGCGAATCAGACGAGTGTGTGTCAGATTCACTGCCGGGCGGCGGGCGGCCGTGGGCAATGGCTCTCTGTGCTGAACATTAAACTGCTAAAACACCGAAATGAGAATTTAAGGATTAGATTAATGATCAGTGTAAAATTTATGATTACCCCTCACCAAAAAAAAAAAAAAACTAAGCCTGTTTAGTCTCTTTATAAAATGGTTTGTAAATGGAAGCAAATATGTATAAACTTAAAACTGAGAAATGAGTATCTTTATGATTGATATTTATTTTTAGTTCATGAACTACAAATCCTAAATATCTGTCCGTTCTCACTGTATCGTCTCGCAGAAACGTACCAGATCATGAGGCAGACGCGCGCGCATGAGGGCAGCGTCTTTACCCTCTGCGTCCTGCAGGGCGGCGGTATTCTCAGCGGTGGCGGGAAAGACAGGAGGGTCATCCGCTGGAGCGTGGACCTGGCGCCCGAGAGAGAGTGCGAGGTGAAGGCCCCCCTGCGTGTGTGTGCGTCGTCCTTTCTGATGCCACGCTGTTTCCAGGGAAACCAAGGCCTAACGACCCCCCCCCCCGCCATGTGGCAGATCCCAGAGAAGTTTGGGGCAGTGCGCACCCTCGCAGACGTGGACGGTGAGGAGCTGTTAGTGGGCACGACCCGGAACGCTATCCTGAGGGGCACCTTTTCGGGTGGCTTCGTGGCCATCGTGCAGGTACGGCTTTTCCGAGAGCCACTCTGTTCGAGATGAGGTCGCCAGTGACCCGAGGTCAGGCTTCCCTGTCATATGTTACCGTGTCGGGGACCAAAACTCACTCGGTCCTCGCGTGATCCAACGAAGGACTTCCGTTACTTTTTTAAGAAGTTGTGAAAAAGCATCTCCTGGATAGAGGGTATTATTATGGTAGCTCACTGAGCCATTTCCTGGCTTAGGGGTGCAAACTTTGCTTTCTATGTGCAAAATGTGCCGGCAAGCCCAGGAGATTTCACCTCAGCAAATTTCGGTCGTCGTGGACGTGCGGCGGCTTGTCGAGTGACGCCCTCTGACCGAGCGTGCTTCCGGGTCGCAGGGTCACGTGGACGAGCTTTGGGGGCTGGCCACCCACCCTTCCAAAAACCAGTTCCTGACCTGCGGACATGACCGGCAGGTGTGCCTCTGGAACGGAGAGGAACACACGCTGGACTGGTGTACCACGCTGGAGGTCAGATCTCCAGAGACCTCGCTCGCTCTGTGTCTGTACCCTGCCCTGCCCCCCTGGACCCCCAGCCTCGCCCCCCCTGACCTCCGTCACCCCCGTGTCTTTTCAGGACTACGGCCTGTGTGCCGATTTCTGCCCCACCGGCAGCGTGGTGTCAGTGGGCCTGAACACGGGCAGGTGAGATGCTCCCCGCTCTTCCCCCCCGCAGCGGTGCATTCGCGCGCATCTGTAAGCTGTCAAATAGCCCTTGGCTTGTTGTTCCTGGATCTGCAACCGGCGTGAATCGGCTTCACGCGTCTTTAATTCCCCGTTTAACTACGACGGCGATGTTGTGGCTTTCCATTCCGCAGCCGTCCTGATAGATGGTGGCTCGCGAGGGCGGTAGATAAGGGTGGGCTGGGCACCAGTCAGATGTATGTGTGGAAGCCTGTCTGACAGAGTCAGTGCTGAGGGAGAGGCTACTGCCCCTGACAGGTGGGTGGTCCTGGACCTGCAGACCCGGGAGTCCGTGTGGGAGTACACCGACGGCAACGAGCAGCTCTCCATCATGAGGTACTCTCCAGGTGAGCTGCGGGGCCTGCCGTCTACCTCACACCTCCCCAAATCTTTCTACAGCCACTGACGCGCTCAGTTTCCTCGTCTTATTTGCAGTCATTTCATGCCCCTATATTATGTACTATACACCTATTGTGTTGCAAATTTTCTTCCAAGCACAATCCTAGAGGCACAGATACACAGTGTGTGTGGCAAATGAAGCCCCAAACCTGAATAGTGTGAGATGATGATCATAACTTTGGAGTGAAATATGAAATAAACGGTGCCGTTGTGTCCCCCGTTTCAGACGGAAGCTTTTTGGCTGTGGGTTCCCATGACAACTTCATCTACATCTACAGCGTCAGCGACGGCGGCCGGCGCTACACTCGCTTCGGGAAATGCACGGTGAGCCTCGCCTTCCGGGACGGGCCTGCCGTCGCGTCCCGGGAGCCACTATGATACGGGTTCACGGCCCCATCCTGCTGCCTGCTTGCCTTTCCAGGGACATTCCAGCTTCATCACCCACCTCGACTGGTCCAAAGACGGAAAATACATCATGTCCAACTCGGGCGACTACGAGATACTCTACTGTGAGTCTGCACGGCCGCCTGCGTGTCTGTGTCTCCGTGGCAGCGAGTCGGGCGAATGTTCCTGAAACGATAGCATCTTTCTGAGAAACGTGCTTTGACGAGGCCTGTTATCGTCATTTATTTTTAAGAGAGAGTGCAGGTAGGTTGGGTTTTAATGGGTTTATCTGGCTTTGGGTTTCCTTGCCCTACCGTTACAAGCGATTCTTTCCCAGAAGTCCCCACGAAGCTGGGAATACGGGCTTCCGTGTGACTGACTTGCTGGGAGAGGTTTCAGTTTGACGCCGGGGTTGGTGAGTGGAGCCCAGCGTCCTACTGACCTTCATGTATGTGGCCCAGGGGACGTGGCCGGAGGCTGCAAGCTGCTGAGGAACCGCTTCGAGAGCAAAGACCGCGAGTGGGCGTCCTACACCTGCGTGCTGGGCTTTCACGTCATGGGTCAGCTCCGCACGTCTCCCCGTCTTTGTGTCACATGTCACGGGGGTCGTGGGTTCCTGCCGGGGGCGCAGATGGGTTCATGGCGGACATCAGACCACTTGTTACGTGGCTATCGTATGCTTGGCACCCGGGGCTCTGCCAGCTAGCTCAGTTTTCCAGATAATTATGTTACTCTTGGAAAAACGTTGCTTACACTTCCGCTAGTCCTGTTACACACACACACTAATCGCTATTGTGTGATTTTAATTCACTGCGATGTCAACACGAGATGGCGAGGTAAACAACGGCTGAATAAGCAGAGGCACGAATAAAGCGTGTTGTTTTGCAGGCGTGAAAGGGAGCCAAAGCGTGTGATTTTTCGATGAGTGTAGATTTCATTAGAACAGTGTTATTACTTATTTTTATGACCTTTTACTGTACATAG
Source organism: Petrocephalus schoutedeni (assembly GCA_026780765.1). Classification (NCBI taxonomy): domain Eukaryota; kingdom Metazoa; phylum Chordata; class Actinopteri; order Osteoglossiformes; family Mormyridae; genus Petrocephalus; species Petrocephalus schoutedeni. Next base: position 520,785 of record JAODKL010000049.1, read on the forward strand.
TGTCGTTTACAGAAATGTGTAGAAAGGCATAACGCAGCGGGTCTGTTTTCCTGCGTGGATCGGGTTGTGTCTGACACAGTGTGAAAGGTGAAAGGTTAAAGGTCAGGTCCTCCCTCCCAGGCGTGTGGCTGGAGGGCTCGGACGGCACGGATATCAACGCCCTGTGCCGCTCGCATAGCGAGAGGGTGGTGGCCGTCGCTGATGACTTCTGCAAGGTGCATCTCTTCCAGTACCCCTGCCCCAAACCCAAGGTGAGTGCCGGCCGGGCCCCTCGCGCACCCGTGCCAGGGACTCGCTCACGGTGCATTTTTGTAGCATTGCTACTGCTTCTAACACTTTTCTAGGCCAGCCATATGGGCCTGAATTAAACATGATTATACATCATTTTATTAAATATACCAGAGACACTTTATGTATTAAAACAGGGTGACCTGATAATCCAAGTCAGGCATGTGTCACTAATGCTAATGTGAAACTACTGGACGGGTTTTTCAGTCAAGGAAATAAACCAGTCAAAGCGCGAGAAGAATGAAATTATCTAGCCGAGCACAGGAGCCTTTCAGTTTGAAAGTGGTTTGTACATCCTGAAGTAGCTCAAAGCGTCCGGGATGACATGGAACATCTGGTCACCCTGTTTTAATACATAAAGTGTTTCTGAAGCTGTTTCGAACCCCTGATCTTGTTCACACTGACTAGCACAGCCACAGAGGAAGTACCTCTCTCTCCTTCCGTCTCATTCCCAGGCTCCCAGTCACAAGTACGAGGGCCACGGGAGTCATGTGACCAACGTGTGCTTCACGCATAACGACAGTCACCTCATCTCCCTGGGGGGCAAGGACACGTGTGTCCTGCAGTGGCATATTCTCCCTGGGGGGCAGAGCAGCTCGCTGGATCGCAGCAACTCTGCGTCCTCTACCTCCATCAGCTCGCTGGAGCCCGGCCTGTGATGGAGAGACCCCCGGGGGTCACGGGGAGGGCACGGGGGCCTGTCTGCCGCTGCTCCTGTGTGTGTGTGTGTGTTGGGGTGTGCAGGCAGGACAGTAAAAATGTGGTAAGCAGGGTAGAAGAGGAGAAGCTTGTGCAGAGGAGTCCAAAAAAATGGAAAATGGACATGAAAAGGAATGTAGGAGGACAAGAGAAGATGGAGGAATACGGGCGGCCAGGAAGTGCCCTAATGACCCAAAGTGGAGGGGGGGGGCTCCTAGCCGCGGCTGGGGGCCTTTACGTCAAAGGAGGTCGACTTTCCCACTGAGCTCTCTGGGGAGACATACAAACAAGGTTTTTTAGTTTCTGGGTGTAAAAGCCTGGGGGTGGCATACGCCGACCGGACTCACGCTTCCAGACGGCTCTCATTGTCCTGTTTTTTTTTTTTTTTACTCCTCACTGTTGATCTGGGAGCAGCCCTGTGCTTGCCGTTTGCCAGGAGGGGGGTGCCCAGCCCAGCGGATTGGGCCGGGCGGCTCGGCCCACTTCCAGCACCGAACTTTAGGACAGTCTCCGAAAGACGAAGAACAGTAATCGAGTTTTGCTTTCACTTTTTAGCCTTTACCTTGATCTAATCCAGGATTCGCATTATCATTACTAAACTGCGGCTGTAAATCATACTTGCGCTCATTATTAATGCATACGCTGCAAATGAGCTTCGTTAAAGGAAACTATAGAATGCTTTTTGTTAAATGTGAGTTTGCACCACGTCCTAATTCCCTAACTGCAGATTTGGTGCTTATTTCGAAATGGTTTGTACTCTGGGCCCTCTCCTGGGACGCGTTCCCGAAAACATGCTGTGCTATTTTGTTCAGTCGCTTCAGGTGACAGTGCACCAATGTGAGTTCTTTTTCTACAGAGTAACTACTTTTTGTTCGATACTAACATTTCTTTTACACAACCCTGTATGAAATGTGAGTCTTGGTTTTATTTTAATAAAAAGGTCAATGTTATTTTTGGAAGGGTTTTTTTTTTTTTAACATGTGACGCTTACCTTGATGGGTAAAAACTATATTAAATATACTTAAAAATAAACATCTTAAAATGTCTATATATTTGTCCGGAGTGATTTCAATTCATGCTGAACCAAGCATCTAGTTTTTAACTCTTTATAATAAGTCTTGTGCTGGGGTCATGTAGTGGCCTTATCTCCTTATATCCTATTATAATGTTACTGTAAGAAATGAACCTGTTTGATCAAATGTTTTCATACATTATTACATAATATTTTTATAGACCTCATTAATGGTTTGGCCCAAGTATTATTTTCATTGTTGTCAAACGTACGCTCGGTCTAAAGGGGAAATGTGCCACTTTGGCCAACAGGGCGGCGCTATATTCGCTTTATCATGAGCAGGAGGGATTTCATTACTCCGACGTTTCAATGAACTGCTTTGTTTTTGACAAACATAACAATTCTGGGTATCTACAATATACTTTTCTGGATATATCGCCTGATTTTCCCGGTGGTGTTCCGGTCTACTGAGCCCACCCCCGTCCGGGGCTCCTTTACAGCAAATTCACCGGCAGCTTTTCCTTGCCAGTCCGCCCCTGATCATATCATTTATCTGGTCACGCTATTGCAATACACGGGTAACCAGGCGCGTATAATGCAGCTTTCACTGGAGATGCTGCTTAATCTGCGCGATCAGAGCGATCGACAGCGGGTGATCGATCAGGCTCAGTGGTGCACCGTAAGTAGATTCCTGGAGTGAGTGTGGGTTTGCATGGATCACATTTCTGGATCAAAATGCCGGTAAAACCTGAAAACTTCCTTACTTTTCAGGACGTTTTTTCAGGCTCCCATTTGGATAACCTAAATTTTATAAAACAAAAAAATCTTGTAAAAAGAAAAGTGTTGTATTTCGGTGGGTTACTTATGGGTAAGGTTAGGGGTTAAGGGTGTCGTGATTAGGATTTAGGTTTTTTCCCCATAGAAATGAATGGAATTTAGATGCGCGGATCTGTGTGTGTGTGTGCACGCGCCGATGCGCCCGTGCCCGCGCAGGGGGGAGGGGGGGCCGCGCGGCGCGCCCCCGCCGAGCCGGAGCGGAGGAAGATGAGGCTGGCGGCCGGGAGGAAGAGGCGCGTCGTGGAGGCTGAAGGCTGCAGAGGCGTGCGGGGCCGGGAGCGCTGCCGGCCGCCCAGCTCCACGCTTTAGCTCAGAGTCAGACCCGCTTACCTGCCTGCGTAAGAGACGCGTTTTAAAGCCGCCGCCCCCGTGACTGTGCCTTAATAAAGGAGGAATGGCGGCCAACATGTACAGAGTGGGGGGTAAGTGCTTTGTGTGCGCGGAGCGCGGCCCCTCGGCGTGCACGCCGCCGCCGCCCGGGTGCATTGCGGTTAGGGCGCCCGGGCGCCGGCTCACGGCCGCCCTACAGCAGCCCCGGAGCCTCCGCTTTGTGTCTCCCTCCGCAGCAGCCCGCTTAGCCGCCAGCGTCGCTAACTAGCGCTGAGCTGCGCGTGCGGCTGCTAGTTAGTTATGCGGGGCGAGGGCGCGTGGCGGCGCGCCGGGCGGCACGCGGGGTGGCCCCCCTACGCGCGCGCTGCGGACATTATTGCGCCGCTTATATTTAATATTAAAACTGGCAGCAGGAGGTGAGGGGGTCCGACCCTGCGAGGCGTGCATGGGCCCTGCAGCTCGCTCTGCACCCCGCAACGCTCATCACTTTTATTCCCTTTCACCACTGTTTTTTTTTTTTTTATCTTTTAATGCCGCTGTTTACACTGTTCGCATTTTGGTGGTACTTTAAAAAGTCTTCCTTTTATTGCAGAGCTGCTTTTTAACGTTTAGCCATAGGTATTGTCCCCGCTTAAGGTGCGGGAAGTCTTGAATGAGCCGTGTAATTATGCCTGTATGATTTACCTTCCTCGGCCCGAGGTGCACGTAGAGAAGGCTGGGTGTGGGTTCGTGTAACCTGAGGTTCACTCTTATTTTTCCGTGATTCATCTTCCCTGCTGAGACGTTCAGTCCGCCCCCCCCCCTCCTCCTCCTCCTCCTCCTCCAGCCCTTATTGTTCTATTGGCGTGCATGGCGGCGTGCATGGAGCCCACGCTCGGGGCCCGAGGCTCGCTTCAGTACTTCCAGGTCTGTCATCGACGGAAGTGCAGCGTAATCAGACGCTGACATCTGCCAGAGGACGGCCAGTTCGGGGCCTCTGCTCAGCTCTGTCGCGTTTCTGTGACAAGCAGCCCGGAGCTGCCCTGGCCAAGCCGTGTAGTCAGTCTAAAGCGTGCTGGATGGATGATTGGTGATGTGGAGTTAAAGATCAGAACTGCTCTTTGTTCATTGTAAGCTGGGAGCTGCAGGCTTATGAATTGTACATTGCACCCCTGTCAAAACTGTGGGTGTACATATAGTGCCTTTAAGTTTCAGGCATAGTTTGGCTGCCTAAATTGAATAGAAACTGTGATTGACTGCAGGGCAAAGTGACCTCGCCGACCTTGGCGGCATAACGGCTGTTCTGCTACCCGTCGGACCAGAACTCGGCACTGCAGGCCGCCCACAACTGTCAAGACCTCTGCGCGTTTTTTTGTGCCGTTTTACTAACAGACTTGACCGCAGTATTATGGGAAATCCGCGAGTACAGATGTTAAATGCCCACAGTAACGACTCGTAACTCTTCCAGATTACGTTTACTTTGAGAACTCCTCCACCAACCCCTACCTGGTCCGCCGGATAGAGGAACTCAACAAGGTGAGGTTTCTTTGTGAATTTCTCCACGATTTTCTCTCTAGTCAACAAAAAGCACCTCTGTTAATCTAATCTAATGCTTGGCCAGCCTCAGCCAGCAAACATCTGGGCGTTCTGACTTCACGTGTGCCGCTGTCCTTTGTTAGGGCTCGGCTAAACTTTCGTTTTTGGTGCCTTGGAGGAAGAGCGTGCCGTAAAACGGCCGACTGTCCGATTTTAGAACTTTACGCATTTTAGACCTTCCTTGTGCGATCGCTGGCTTTTACACTGACTGATAGGTGGTCTAACATTTTACCCAGAGTTGCCTTTCAAGCCACAAATGTTTTATCCACTTACTGTCGTCGTAATCGAGGCTGGGCCGTGATCCATCTTCACGACCGGGGGGTGCTTTTGTTCTGGGAGCGTGATGGATTTATAAATGGAACGTTTAATGTAAAAATAACCTGTTGTGAGGTACATTTAGTGTATTGGCACTCTCAGTAGAGGTTTCTGGTCTCTGCGAGCTCTAGCAGATCCCGATTTAATGGAAACCTCTGGAGCGTTTATCCGCTCTGATCTGATAACCGAGACGGGCGCCTAACCGCCGCTCCGCCATACCGCTGGGCCGGCGGCTCTCGCCAGCGCCCCCTGCCGGCGGCTCCTTCTAAACGCGCGTGTCTCCCTCAGACCGCCAACGGCAATGTGGAGGCCAAAGTCCTGTGCTTGTTCCGGAGGAGGGACCTGTCCGGGGCTCTGCAAACCCTGGCGGACAACAGTGCCAGTAAGTAGCCCCTTACTGCTCATTACCGTTTCTGTCCTCGTTCCATTAAGGCGCCTTTTGGGTTTATTTATGTTCACGCTAGCGCCGTGCCAAGTACAGCCACCGTGTGGCAGTATGGAGAACTGCGGCATCCTGCTGTATGCTAATGGGCCAAGTGAGGGGCCTTAGTCAGGCATAACTCTCAGCAGAATATTTCCCAGAGATTCTGCAAGGAACCACTTTGGCGAAACCTGGGCCCGGTTACGTGGGATGGCACCACCTTTAGGGAAGTGTTGATAAGTGGCGTTCTGGTGAGTGGCCAACAATGATTTCACGGTGGATTGGAACCTCTGCTGGGATGTATGGCAGCCTGGGTCTGCACTCGAGCCCTTTTGAGCTCGTTCTTTTATGCATCTGTTGACTGATGTTTAACGTCCCTTTATGCATTAATAACTTCCCCCGAGGCTCCCAGCCAAACCTTGGGCTGGGCTCTCATACACAATGCCCTGGCACTGCTCCCAGTGTCTCCAGCGCCCCGCCGCCTCTCCTCCTGTCTGCTGCACTCCGTGTTCAGCCCCCCTATGTCTTATCTGCCCCTGGTTTTCCCCTTAGCCCATCCTGTGGCACGTTGAGTAGAACAGAAGACCATTGATGTGAATGTCGTCTCCGGCACAGAAGGAGTTAACCTAAGAGCTGCCTGCCCCTTTAAGAAGGGGGGG
>JAODKL010000049.1:584162-596269 GCA_026780765.1 Petrocephalus schoutedeni
AGAGGCCGCGAGTGACTGTGCCGCTGATTTAGAGTCATAGAGGCCGCGAGTGACTGTGTCGCTGATTTAGAGTCACAGAGGCCGTGAGTGACTGTGCCGCTGATTTAGAGTCACAGAGGCCGCGAGTGACTGTGCCGCTGATTTAGAGTCACAGAGGCCGTGAGTGACTGTGCCGCTGATTTAGAGTCACAGAGGCCGTGACTGACTGTGCCGCTGATTTAGAGTCACAGAGGCCGTGAGTGACTGTGCCGCTGATTTAGAGTCACAGAGGCCACGAGTGACCGTGCCGGTTCTCCCCCTGTCTGGACAGGCAAGAGGAGCAGGACCTGGAGAGGCGCTTCGACCTGCTGACCCGGGAGCTGAGAGCTATGTTGGCCATCGAAGGTAAGCGGTCCTGATATGAGGTGTCACTGGTCACCAGCAGCCTCATGGGCCGTACCGTGACCCCGCTGACATTATCGAGGTTAGCAGAGGCCCGGTATGACTCTCTGTATGCTCTTTTAGCAACTAACTTCCATATACTACAGTGCAAAAGTTTTAGTCAAAGAAAACGCTTAAAGCTGTTTATCAGGGTGGACATTTACACAGAAAACACAATTAACCATTAGGACATGGGCTGATTACTGCAATAAAAAACAAGAATTTCTTCTTTTTTCCAAAACGTTAATGATATCTCGCTGGACGGCTAGATAAACGCTGCTTCAGTTCCCAAGCCTCTCCTCAGGGGCCCTTAAGCCACTCCAAATGCTCCTTAAATTTCACAACCAGCTCCAGTAATTAATTAATTCAAGTTAAAAAAGTGAGGTATTCATTACACAAGTTTGGTATGCTATTGGTCACCTCAAAAATACATATATTACATCTTGTATATTGGGTGTTTGCTGCAAGTCCTGGGGTGACTCGAGGAGAGGTTTTGAAATGGCTAAGCTGGCATACTTTGATTGACACAATATCATACTTCTATGGCAGCAGGAAGATCTTTAAAAATCATTTCCTTCCTGTCCTCCTTCAGAGTGGCAGAAGACACAGACCCAGCAGCACAGGGAACAGCTGCTGCTGCAGGAGCTGGTGTCTTTGGTCAACCAGCGGGACGAGCTGGTGCGGGACATGGACGCCAAGGAGAGGGGGTGAGCTGGCAGGGGCCAAGGGCGCACACATCCTCAGCGCCAGTCGCCCATCTCAGAGTATCTATTCCACCGCGGTATTAACACTAAGCAGTAGTGATGGCCAAATGAAGCTTCATGAACCATTTGCTGTATTTTATGACCCCACTAGGAGGCGCTCAGAAAAGGACTCAAAGCAGGCCCCAAAGCAAAGCAAGACTGCCACCTAGTGGGGGTCATAAAATACAGCAAATGGTTCATGAAGCTTCATTTGGCCATCACTACTAAGCAGGCCCTCGAGCGACCAGTCGGCAGACTTGGGAGAATTCCTGGGGGGGGGCATTTAGCTGTCTTGCCGGTGAGAAACTAAATCGTTCAAGTTTCAAATTGGGCCAGTCCAAAACAACTTCAAAATCGTACAACACTTCAGAATGGTGACCAGCGAGTTTTCCCACACGTGCAAACACACACACACACAGACACACACAAATCAGTGTCATCGCTTGTCATTTAGAGCTGAGCACACAGTTGCGGAGGTGCCACAGCTAATGTTTTTTGCTAAGTTGGATGCTAGAAAGAGACAAGGCAGGCAGGGCTGAGAAAGTCAGGCGGCTTGAACAGTCCAATATGCTATTAATTATTTAATTTCTTCTCATAATGTCAGTAATAAATTTACTGGGAGAATAAGACTTGAACTGTGGCATCATTTATCAAAGTTCCCCCAAAACGGAAACAAAATGGGCTGGTCTTGGGCATATTTGAGTCCCGCTCTGTGCCTGACTATAACTAGTCTGCATCAGTGTTCATTAAACTGGTCTTTAGGTTTCTAGCAGCTTTAGACTAGGCTAATACATATCGATCTCAGCTGGAGGCCATGTCTGGACGTTCCGAAGCGTTTCGATCATGCCACAAGCTCATAATATGGTCCCAACTTGTGGAAACATCACAGGTGGGTTAAGCAGAGGCTGTGCCTATGTCCTATCAGATCACCATCTCTGTGTCTCGTCTGCAGGGCCTTAGAGGAGGATGAGAGGCTGGAGAGGGGACTGGAGCAGAGGCGTAGGAAATACAGCCGCAAGGAGAAGTGCGTGGTGCAGTGAGCAGCCAAGGAGCAGGAGGCGAGCGGCCTGGATGATTCCGAGCCAGCCCCAGAGGGAAGGAAGCCCAGAATTCTGGCTGGGTGGGGTCAAGACTCAAGTCACGTGTTCTGCTGTCAAGCTGAGGCATTCTGGGAGACCAGCTCGCTACAGCCACAGCTCTGGTCTCTTAAGCCAAATCTGTTGATTGCACAAGGGTAGCTGGACACACACTGCTGACTTTCTCTGACACTTCTTTGTGTTTTTTTTCATTTGCCAGTGGACGTTCTTTAAGTGGAGTATTACTGATGAGCCCTATAAAGTATTTTAATGAGAAGAAAAGAATTTCTGGCCCTTAACTCTTGCCTAGATCTACTAGGGATAACCGAGGGATAACACGAGGGATTCAGGTTCAGGTAAGACTAAGGACCTCGTAATCTGAAACACCAGCATTTTTGTACAGATCGGTGCAGCGAGTGGATTAGGCACTGGGTCAGGAGTCTATATTGCAGGTTACAGTGACATTTCTGCCAAAAAATTATGTTTGCAAAACTGACCTGAACCTGGAGATGCCCAGGGAGCAGGGAATGACGTATTCTTGGCTTTAGTGGATTAGATTTACCCTTATCTCCAAGTGCCTTAAAAAGCTGCCTATTCCTCAACTCAAGTGCTCTTAATAAACCTATGTTGTTGCATCTGCTTGAAATATAGAATGTGACTGTTTAATATATGTCCAGAGGTGGAGTGTTCAGGTCCAGAAAGCACAACTCCAAACCCAGATTTTGTTTCAACCGACCAGTTCAGATCTCTATCACCCTTTATGTTCATCTGATTGGTTGCCTAGATCTACTAAATTGGTCTGGATTTAGATTTCTGGACATGGACTTTCCCCTTCTGTATATGTCAGTGAAGACTACTGCACAGCAGAGTCACCTGGACTGCAAGGCCTGCTAACAGCGTGTGGCATATATGTGCCAGAAATGGAAATATGAAGAAATAAATAAACAAACTGATATTAATCTTATAGGCTACCTAGATTTGAATATTATAAGTTAATACTGATGTCAGGAATCTGTGGTTTGAAGGTGATATTATGTGTGAACTACACAGCAGTGTTTATGAGGCATGTTTTTGGGAGGTTTGTTTTAACTTATTTTATTTATATATTACTGTGTATGGGACCTCAGTCAGAGCCTTCTTGTGGAAGTGGTGAAGAGGAAAGTGTGTTTACCTTGGTATGAGCTCACACTTATGACAAATCCCATGATCCTTTGCAAAATAAGTCATGCTATCCCACTCGAATGGCTGGATTTAAAACAATAGCATGTATAGTTTGCTGTCAGGTGGAAAAAGAGAACCGAAGAAGCCAATCACATGCTGTGCTGTGCTTCTCCCATGATTGTTAATTAGGTGCATTCCCATTGGTTATAACCCTTGAATTCTGCCCCGCCCTACGGTGTCATTGGTTGCCATTTTATGAATGATCTCCCTGCAGTCCATATTTTAGGTGCAAACTAAAGCTATCACACCACAAGCACTAAAATCTCTGTTCATTTGTTGGGAGATGGAGGTGGGAGTGATGAAACTTTTACCTCTTTGCTATTATTACATTTAATGTGTTGTTATGGTTTTCTGTTCTCCAAAATACTGCCTTGCAGCATGTTTCAGTTGTTGCCAGCACTACCTTAAAAGATGATGGGTTATGCAATCCCCATAAAACCTCATGCATATTTTACAATAGATTAGGGACCCACTGAACAAGTGTGTTTGGCTGAAAAGGGCTGTTTAAGAATGCTTTAAACACACATTTGCTTACTTTTTTTATCTCTATCATATGGAGTGCTCTTTTCAAGTGGTACGTGTTTGCATATATTTCAACAAATCGTCTGACTTCCTTAAATGTATTTGCACTGAAACGGTCTGTAATTTTGCATGAGGAATAAAGCCGCTTGGAGGCTCTTTAATTCTGAATCTGAATCTGGTTTTCCTTGTGTTCAGTCTTTCGTCAAGCCACCTGTGTCAATTGTGCAGCTCTTCCCCATAATAATACGTGTCGTGCATTAAAAATTACATCACTTAGGAAAAAACAAACAGAATAATAGAATCAATGGTTTCAGATCAAAAGCATGTAGTTTTGTGAATTAATTTGTGAATTTAGTGTATTTAAATTGCCACGTTGTGTGGTGGACTGATATCCTGTTTAGGGTGTACCTCCCCTTCCAGGACTGGCTCCATACTCAGCTAAACTCTGTGCTGGACTAGTGGATTAGACGATGGATGGATTTTTCATTCAGACTGAAATAGGAGAATGTGTATACAATGCATATGACATCAGCAGGCACTCTCAGTGTGTTGCAAAAAATTGGGCTTCACCCCTGATGATTACAAGGCCCCAAAAATAGAATAAATCAAATGAATAAGTGAAAAAGAGGTCGACCATGTGCAGTTGCCGAGGCAGGGATGCGCCCTTTTTAAATCAGCAGCTGCACATGGTCTGTAGCACACTGAAGAAGGCATTACACCGAAACACGTCTGTGTGTTGTGTGCAGACTCTAAATAAAGTTGGATTGAAGCTAACACTTATTCACTTATTCACTGACAGTGTGTTGAAATATTTGATATTTATTCAGTCTGCAATGATGCAATTATGGGAATGGGGTTTATAATAAAACACACTCTGTTAGCAACTAGCTAAGCATGCACATGTTTATACTTTTTAGCTTGTCGGGACAATTTTCTGGTCCCCACAATATAAATCTAAATTTTATCAAAATCTGTGAAAACTAAACTGGTCAAATGTCTTGTATTTTGTTTTCTTAATTATGGATGGGGTTAGGATTATCATAGTTAGGATTAGGGTTATGCCCATTGAAATGAATGGAAAGTGTGTCTGTGCGTTATGTATATATTATATTCTGGGGACCACCTTTTCGGTTCCCACAAGGGAAAACCCAATTTTCATCAAAATCTGTGAATGCAATAAAAAAATTAAAAATGCCAAAAGTCTTGTATTTTGTTTGATTACTTGTGGTTGAGGTTAAGGATGTTGTGTGTGTGTGTGTGTGTGTGTGTATGTGTATGTGTGTCTATAAAGAGACACGCAACCGAGCTGGTTAGACAGGACTACATCTCCCAGGCCGGACACCGCAGCGTGGGCGCCGTCGTGTCCGGTGACGTCACACTCGCACCTGCGCAGCCATCTTGTGTTTTGGGCGAGAGAAAAAGAGGAGAGAAACAAAAACAGAAAAATAAATCGCAGGTAGGAAGCGGAGCCGCGATCGGAGGCCGCATGAAAACGCCGAGCTGAAGGGCGCCGTCTGCGGAGAGACAGGGAAAGCCGACGGGAGAGCGCGAATCCATCGGTCGGAGCCCAGCAGCGGTCACTTTGCTTTTGGCGGAGCCCGAAAGAAGGAGGAAGAGTCGGAGGAGACGCAGCGTCGCCCGGAAGAGCGCCGCCGGCCAGCCGCACCATGAATCCCGAATAGTGAGTCCCGGGGTCGGCCTGGCCCGGCCGCTCACAGCCTCCGCTAACTGGCATATTAACCGAAGCTAACGGCTAGCGGGCAGAAGCTAACAGCCGAAGCTAAAGGCTAACGACTGAAGGCAGAGCCGGTACCGGGGCGCGGCGGACGCGCGGGCCGGCCCGGGCCCGGCTGACCGTGCCCTCCCCTTTAATGGCACAGCTGGTACACACGCACTTTGTGTGTAACTGAGGGGCTGCCACCTTGGTATCGTGTCCGGTTCCGTTCGCAAGGGCCTCGAAAATCCCCCCTTAGCCGGCCGTGACACTGATTAGCTGGAGCGCAGTAACGCTCGGAGCCCAAACCGGTACCGGAACAATCCCGGGAGACTTCAGTATCAACCGCCAGTGGCTGCTGTCAGTGCGACAGGTTGCTTTTGTGCGTGGTCTCGGTCACTTTTAACTCATATAAACTGGATCTTTCTTTCCCCGTTACAATGTCAGGCGCACGAATATGACGTCAACCATATAAGTAAAATGTGAGATATGCATGTTATTAATTTCCCTGTTCTCATAGTGACTACCTGTTCAAGCTGCTCCTGATTGGTGACTCAGGCGTGGGCAAGTCCTGCCTTCTGCTGCGGTTCGCTGTGAGTATTCCCCGCCGGGCCTGCCGACTGTCGGGTCGCGTGACCGGAACCGGGGGCCCGCTGAACAGGATGTGGCCCTGTCTGTGTCCCAGGACGACACCTACACCGACAGCTACATCAGCACCATAGGGGTGGACTTCAAGATCCGCACCATCGAGCTGGACGGCAAGACCATCAAGCTGCAGATTGTGAGTTGCACCATCTTTTTAGGAGAGTTAACCAGATGCGGCTGTCTCTCCTGTGTCTGCTGCTCCATAAAGTTATCCGTTAATATGGATGTGTCCCCGGGTGCTAATTATCACCATTTAGCCGCAGATTTTTCCTGAATTGTAGAATAACTGCTTCTTTAAATTCAGCCACACTGATTAGACCCGCTGGCTGGATGGGTTGGTGAGCATCACTGTGCTGCACAGACTGTATCCCATTGCTATGTTAATCCTCCTGTCTGTGTCCATCCCTAGTGGGACACCGCCGGGCAGGAGAGATTCCGCACCATCACTTCCAGTTATTACAGAGGTGCTCACGGGATCATCATCGTTTATGACGTGACGGATCAGGTAGGCAGCCTTTGGCTTATTCCCATTCCCCAAGGCAGAATCCCGTTTAAGATGAGATGCTGTGAAATCACTGCCGGCTGGCTGTAGTTTTCGCCTGACACTGCGTGTGTTTATCACCTGTGTGATTTCAGGAGCAGGTCTTTTTGTGCTTAGGCTCCCTGTGACGATGTCCTTTTTTTGGTCCTTTCGTTCCCCTTTAAGGAGTCGTATAACAACGTGAAGCAGTGGCTGCATGAGATCGATCGCTACGCCAGCGAGAACGTCAACAAGCTGCTCGTGGGCAACAAGTGTGACCTCACCAACAAGAAAGTCGTGGACTACACGACGGCCAAGGTGACCCTGCAGATCGACACTCGCTCCTTTGGCCGTACGCTCTTGACGGAAGCTTTCAGTTTTCGATTTCTTTTACGTCAAACTTACCCGCCATCATTAAAGAAAAGATTCCAGCATACGTGGGTCACTCAGCTTAAAAATCTGAAAGGCTAATCAGTAAGAAAATGGTTTATTTGCCCAATGTAAGCGGCTTGGGCGGTATGTTCAGCTTAATTGTTTAGTGTTCACCTTGTAGGCTTCCTAAGCAGCCAATAGGCTTTCTCCTTCAGCGGTCTTTTGATGGAGCGTGTTTGCAGGGGTTTTGGAAGTGCCTCCGTCTGAGTGTCGAACTCGCCTCCACTCGCAGGAGTTTGCAGACTCGCTGGCCATTCCATTCCTGGAGACCAGTGCCAAAAACGCCACCAACGTGGAGCAGGCCTTCATGACCATGGCGGCGGAAATTAAGAAACGGATGGGGCCCGGGGCTACCGCCGGGGGAGAGAAGCCCAACCTGAAGATCGACAGCACCCCGGTGCGGCCGGCCGGCGGAGGCTGCTGTTAGGACTCCCCTCCCTACATTCTGCCCCCTCCACTCACTCCCGACCCCCACGCAGGAGTGGGAGGGGGCTGGGTGAAGCTGGGTTTGGGGTCTTGCAGGGAGAGGAGGAGAGGCAGCAGGAGCAGTGGAGAGGGGAGAGAGGAGGAGTTTCTGAACCGGGGACTAGCCTGTGATCTTGACTGTAACCCCTGAAAAATAATGATAAAAATAAGAGCTGGGGTATTGTGAGGTCTGACCCCCTGCAGGAGGTGGGCTGGGAGGACTGAGGGGTGGAGATGCAATATGATATCAGTTCTGTTTCTGGCTTACCCATTAAACTGGACCGCAGGCATACAAACACGCACAGTCGCACTTCACACAGACGCTTGGACACTAGGCAGGCGTGCTCATGGAGGTTACCGCACATTGGGATCCGCTTTGATGCAGCGGCGGTTTCTGTCGGCCCTGGAAAGTCGGCTGTTTCCTGCAGGTTCGTTTTGTCCTTTGCTAAATAAAGGGCAGTCCGAGCCGCGCCGCCGCCGGCTCGTAGCGCTCCGGCTGCTGCTTGTGAGCAGTCGCTCTATTGTGCCTTCCCTGCAGTGAATCTCCCCTCCGGCTTTAGCGATACACTCCAGGGAAGTGCAGCAATCACAGGGACAGTGGAGAGGCATGGCACGCTTCCCATCGCGCCGGATGGATGTACTGTGCACTCGCATGCGCGTGCACCCCCATGTCACACATGCAGTCCGCCCCGTAATGTGCAAGGTGATGGCAGACTGACAGGTTACTAATGGAGCAGCATAGTGGCAGTGAGCGATGTTCCTCGTCTTAACTGTCATTTTTTGTTATAATTATAATGTATTTGCGGTTTTACTACATTTGTCTAGTTCTCTAGCCCAGCCTTGTGTACAGCCGCTGCTTCGCTCACACTGAGTTTCATTCCTTTTTCATCCTTTCCCGTCTGCCCGTGTCCCCGCATAAATGGCGCATTCTAGCCTTGGAGCCGCCCGCGATTCGCGGTCTCCCCTGCCCTGCCCCGGCGCGCGCGCTTTTTAACAGCCGCGCGTGGAGGCGCTTTCCGGTCAGGTGTGAGATTGTCACGCGTCATCCAGGGTTAGCAAGCGGGCGTCCTTCAAGTTTATGGTAATCGCAGCTTGACAGATGTTCCTTTCAAACAAGCTCCTCTGTTCAATGGACTAAAATACATACCACGTGTGTTATTAAATACTCGCATCACTCCCTTAAAAGTGCTGTTAACCGGCTCGAGATAATGCCTAACTTGCTGGTATCTGCATCCTTATCGGTGACGATCCCTTGCATTATTTGTTACTGCCCTCCCCCACTGGCGAGTTTCAGTCTAAAGACATCATTTATCTATAACGCCTTGCCTGCTTGTTGGCCGCATGTCTGCGTGATCCCTTAGCTCCCCGTCCCTTTACTGCTCCTCTACGGGCCTCCATCTTCATTAAAAGTCTGTCTGTCGCTCGGGTTTACGGCGCAGAATGTCGCCTTCGCAAAGCAGTGGTTTAGGTGGAGTGAAAACCTGGAGGAGGTCAAATGGAGTCTGCTTCCGAAACGGGGGGAGGGTTTGGAATGAAGGATTTGGTCGACGGGGGCTGGGTCACATTGATGCCTAAACTTGACTGCAGTTTGCATCCTGCTTGCTTTCCCTTGCGGGCACCCGTCACACTCGCGTCCCGAGGGCCCAATCGCGTCCATGTGCAAAGCCGCAAACTGCGCAGGCTGGAATGGAAGGTAGCTGGTTTGTCTCCAGATGTTAGTTCTTCTTCTGCTGTTGGTGATGAAGACAAGTTTCTGACTCTGAAATGTCACCTGGGGCTTTGGAGCTGTTTCAGTGGTAATAAAATCTATTATTATTCCTCTTGTTAATATCCATTTCTGTTCTTTGTGTCGGTTGAATTGTTTATTTCGCATCTAGCGTTCCGTAAAATCCGAGCACGGTCACTTGTGCGCGCGGGTTTCCAGACTTGCCGGTAACTGCCGGGCTCCCAGAAGACTCCCTACCTTCTGTGAGCGTTGCACACATACTCCACTACCCTTTTTGAAGGAGTCGGGCCTCTGCCCACTCTGAAAGCTCTAACACCTGCTGTCGTCATGGTACTGTTACTGGGGATTGTGTTCGCGGGGGGAGTCCATGGCGCCCACGTTAAATAGCGTACAAGTTATAGTTTCTGAAGACTGGAAGCCTGCAGCTTTTAGGTCGTTTGTAGAGATGCTTTTACAGGTGTAACTAAGACAATGTTTTCGTCCCCTGATTAATACTGCATCTCGGGGGCTTTCCTTTCAAGGCTGGGCTGCACCAGTTCCTGATGATGCCGCTATTGGTCACTTGGATTTGATGATAAGCCTCTCCCTGGTTCCTGAACGTGTCTGAATTGGATCTTCTTCGCCATCAGTTCTGTGCATGATTGTGTGACTCATCTGTGACTCACTTTTCCCTCGGTCTGCCGGGGCAATCATCTCTAAGTGTCTCCTCTTCAACACAATGACTCATGGAGGCTGGAAGAGTTGTTGGTGTGGCTAGCAGGTTAGTCCACCCTGTGGTCACCCAGGGATGCTGTGCTGTAAAAATGGTGCTGTCCATCAGATGGTGCATGAAACTGACGTTCTGAGGTGGATTAAAAAAAAAAACATGCACTATCTAAATATAGCATTCATTCATCACCCCAGTGCTGCCCTCCCCCTGCCAGATGCTGTCACAGATCTCCTATATGGCAAAGCTACAGGCTCCATGCCCAATCTCTGATTCCTGCTAACTGTGTCCCTCCCACTTTCCACCCATTAAACGATGGTGGCTGTCTGAGTTCATAACCCTTGGAACAAGGGATACATGTTGTGAAGTGCAGCAGTCAGTGGGCCTACCCCGTCCTCAGCTGTTTATTTTACAGCTAGGTCACCTGTAATATTATACTCACCATGATGGGTGCCATATCACATGGACACCAGCCAGGAGAACCAGACTCCCCACAATTAACTCCTGCTGATTGCACACCACATTATTTCCATGCGTTTCTGCCTTACCCATATTTACTTGCGTGTCTATCTGTGGTAACCTGTGACTTTTAGGCTACACTTGAGGGTTAAGGGTCCCCTTTTTCAGAGCTCAATGGGGAAAAAAATCACTCTGCGGACCCTGGGATGTGAACCAGCAACCTTCTGATCTGAGACACAGCTCCTTAACATGCTGAGCCACACTGTCACCCTGGCTGCTTTGTGTCTGTAATTCCCAGTAGTGATGGGGGTTCCATGGAGCCTGACACCTCCAGCAATGGGGGTTTGAAGCGGCTGGATATGTAGACAATGCCATGTATACCACATTAACGCTGATTAAAATAATTCACGGCATCTAAAAGTGTTTTACAGGTAAAATAATGCTTTAATACCTTCAATACCATACTTAATATTTCCTAATGATAATACTGATCTTTGGTTTGTACGGCATCCACGTGCACAGAAAAATGCAGCAGTCAGTCTCCTTGTATTTTCTCCCTTTTATTTATTAACACCCCCCAGTGACCCACCCCCACCTCCTCGTCCCTTTCTTCCCTTTGCTCCTGGTTGCCCCCCGCCCCGTCCCGGGCCACTCAGTCGAGGGGGCCCTGGAAGATGAGTTTGCAGTGGCCCCGCTCGCCGGTGAGCCAGGTGCCGCAGAAGGGGCAGGCGGTATGGAAGGCGTGGGTGCCGTGGGGCAGGGGGATCTGGCTCCAGCCCCGCACTGTCTTTTCCGAGCACACGTGGCCACAGGGGCAGAAGGCGTGCGTGGGGGGGCCCGCGTCCAGGTAGAGGCCGCCCTCGCAGCCCAGCCAGAGCGGCACGTAGGGCCCCACGCGCCGGCAGAGTGGGCACTCGCGCTCCCCGGAGGCCGCCAGCGAGCCGCCCCCCGCCTTCTCCTTACGGAAGCCCCAGTTGTGGTAGCCGTGCACGTGCCCGCAGTTGACGTAGACCCAGGGCTGCTTCTTGTCGACGATCTCGCGCTGGGCCAGGCTGGGGAAGGCCAGTGTGTTGAAGCCCACGGGGCACTGGGGCCGCGCCGCGTTCAGCTCCTGCCGCAGCGACTCCAGCTGCTTCAGGGTGGGGGTGCGGCTCAGCCCCCCCGGGGTGCGCCACAGCAACGTGGCCCCGCACAGGTCTATCAGGGAGCCGTCCTGCAGGGTGTTCGACTCGTTCTCCACCTGTGGGGGAGGAGCGCTGGTGACAGTGTGTGTGTGCAGTTCATATGTTCTCCCTGTGCTGTAGGGGTTTGAATCCCAGCCCTGTTCTGTGTGTGCAGTGTGCATGTTCTCCCCGTGCTGTGGGGGTTTAAATCCCAGCCCTGTTCTGTGTGTGCAGTGTGCATGTTCTCCCCGTGCTGTGGGGGTTTGAATCCCAGCCCTGTACTGTGTGTGCAGTG
>JAODKL010000049.1:651446-673425 GCA_026780765.1 Petrocephalus schoutedeni
GGGGGGGATGCGGAGGTGGAGGGGGAGGGAGTGAGTGACAGAGGAGCACAGCCGGTCACTGGAGGCGAGAGGTGGAAAAACAGGGCTGTGAGTTTAGGCTCTGGGCCGAGGCATCCCACACCCCGGGATAATCAGGCCAATTAAATCCGCTCAGATTCAAGGGCAACACCCACGTGACAAGATCTAACAACCCTGCAGCATCACGAAAGAATTGCGCTCGCATTTTTAAAGCTATTTATTTGTTTTAGTCGGCCGAGCGTGTCAGTCTGATAGCACCGTATCTGATGACGCTGCTAAGTGGTTGTGGGTCTGGGGTGGTTCTGGTCCCCCCGTCTGCCCGCCCACCTCGCTGTGCCAGGCCGCCAGCTTTCTGAGGGCAGCCACATCATAACTGATGAAAATTCATTCCAAAACAAATTCCTCTGGGTTGGCTTAGACGATTCAAGTCAAATAGTGGCAGCAGGGTAACTGGATGGTCCCAACCCTCTCTTCCTCAGCAACTGGTTCCCGATCCACCTCCAGTGACACCTTTGTGTTCCCGGGCCATTTGTTCAGGATCTCCAGCCAGCGGGAGGTACCAGGAACCATTCCAGCGGTGTGTTCCTTTTTAGGAGCCTGGACTCCCTCAGCTGGTTCCTCTCCATCCAGGGCCGACGCAGAGCTTCTCTGAAGCTCTCCTGGATTGCTGAACTCCACAACCTCAAAGGAGAATCAAGCCAGCGATCATGAGTTGGGTCCTTGTTATTGGTGGCCTTATCCTTCTTGCCTTTAAACTGACCTTAGCTAAGCATGGAGATAGAGACTGTAGAACTGAGAGCTGCTCTTACTAACCAGCACCAGACAAAAAGGCTGCTGACTCACTCATCTGACCAAATAATGTTTCATCCTCCGAACAGAACACACAACCTTCACACACACACAGTGGCGGTGGGATTCAAACCCACACGATATGGGGAGAACATGCATCCTGCAGACACGCAGAGTGGGGGTGGGATTCAAACCCATACGATATGGGGAGAACATGCATCCTGCAGACACACAGAGTGGGGGTGGGATTCAAACCCACACGATATGGGGAGAATATGCATCCTGCACACACACAGAGTGGGGGTGGGATTCCGACCCATACGATATCGGGAGAACATGCATCCTGCAGACACACAGAGTGGGGGTGGGATTAAAACCCACACGATATGGGGAGAATATGCATCCTGCACACACGCAGAGTGGGGGTGGGATTCAAACCCACAGCAATGAATAATTTCATTATGAGTAGTTTGCGTACTTAATCATAGTATTTGTAGCTTTTGCATGTAGCTATTTGTATTCTGGATAATTAAACCATGCTCCATTCCGACTGCACATCCAGGACTGCATCTCTGTAAGGACAGGTCCAGCACGTTGCCCAGATACGCACTTTGTTTGTGCAGCTGAAGAGCTGCCGGCGCTTTGCTGAAGTCCTCACATCCAGCCTCCATGTCATTCATTCTGGCCCGGCTGCTAGTGAAAACAGCAGCTTAATTACCTTCAGCGCACGCTCTTTACCTAAACTAGGGAACGGGGGGGGATTTCGTAATTATAGCAACATCGCACTGCTAATCACCTTCAAATTAGCTGCTGCTTCAGCTGTCATTGGTCCCCAAGAAGAAAGCGAGGCAGGTATTCTTCATACTCTAATGAAGGCCCAATTAACACACAACCACCCTCGTGTATATTATTTTCAGCTTGAGATTGAATTTATATGGTTTTTATAGATGCATATGTACTTGCAGCTCCGCCATCAGTCATGTTTCTGTTTTTATGTGCTTTACAGACAGCTGTATAAGTGGTAAATCGGTTACAGGTAATCACTAGGTGATACCTATCACTAGATGAACTATTAATGAACATTTTGATTGAGGATGGCGTGGCGGCTAACGAGTAAGTGACTGTGTGTGTGAATAAAAAGGAATCAGACTCTCACACACTCACACAGACACAGAGTCACACAGAGACACGGAGCCACGCAGAGAGCCAAGGCAGGAATCAGACCCACACGCACACACATAAAGTCACACAGAGAGCCAGAGTCACACAGAGAGCCAAGGCAGGAATCAGACCTACTCACACAGAGACAGAGAGTGACACACAGACACAGAGTGACACAGAGACAGAGTCACACAGCGAGCCAAGGCAGGAATCCAAGCTGACAGTTGTGAGAGGACAGTGACACCCCCTTGGCACCAGCCTTCTTATGGTGGACACCAACGTCCCTAACAAAGGACACAGACAAACCTTCTTATGGTCTGCTGTAAACAACCCAACTAACATTCATGATAAACTCCATGGTACAAACAAACGCACTGATGCTTGTGTTCATTATCATTTTTAGAACTTGGAGAAATTATACATGCCCACATAATTTATTGTTACTATGGCACTGGGGAAAATGATCAGTCACCATGCGGGTACGGAGGCTGAACAGACTCAATAAGTCTTATCTGCCCTTGCAGAACTTACTTGCAATTAGCCTAAATGCCATGTTTAATATTTGTATACATATTTCTTTTCTGCAACATGATTTTACCAATGATGCAACATTTGGTAAAATATGTAACCAAACTGTGATCCACCAAGCAGATCCTCTTGACTGGCCGGATACGTGACTTACAAGATCTTGTCTAATCATTAGAGCATTCCGTTGACTTTCTCCCCTGCACGTTTGATGAGGGGGGTCATATCTGGACCCTCTGCCTTGTTTAGCGTGTTCAAGGTCCCGACCTCCACTCGGCCACCGCATCAGCTGGGTACCTGTTAGGCCGTCAATGTTGACGTGACGTCCTTAAAGGCCAGCAGAAGTTGGGTCTTAGCTTGGTTTGACAGAACATAGAGTCAGTAACCATCTGTGTCTTCGTGCAGGCCAGTATTCCTGTCAACACTGTGTATCTATACTCATCAGTAGTATCTGAACTCCTGTACTAAAGGGAAGACGTTAATCTACCTGTTCGCTTGCAGCTAAATGACTATTGCGTGGGTATATTTAACCCTTTTCCCGTGATAATTTCCCAATGTGAAATTTGCCTACCATTTAATGATGCTCTGGGGTCAGATTGACCCCAAACACGGGATAGGGGTTAAGGTGCACGGTGCAGCCCACTGGTACCATGGCGGATTTGCCTACCATTTAATGATGCTCTGGGGTCAGATTGACCCCAAACATGGGATAGGGGTTAAACATCCCGGGCATTCAGGAATCAGCTCACAGCTTTATCTTATCCCTGAAACAAATTATACAGCGTAGTGTTTCGAGACAGGATAAAGAACAATCTGTACAGTTCATCCAAGCGTCACTGCCTATGGCCGCTTAAACAGCCTCTGTTATGAGCTCGTAGACTTACCTTAAATCATATACATAATGGTTTTCTCATGTGTAGAATCACAGAACAAAAATGCTGTTTTTTTTTGTCTGCGAAAGTTTTACAGATTGAATAACAAGGCTTGCGGTGCTGCTTCACACTCCAGAGCGGGGAGGTTCGCATAACAAATTGGACGTAGCTGTTAGGGCTAAGGACATATTTCTTTAGAAAAATTTGCCGGTTGATTCGAGACGGGCTCCAAGCAAGCCGTGCAAGCTCGGTCTGATTCCAGCTGCGGCAGGCGCTGAACTCTTCTGGATTACAAATGAAAGTAACCAGAATTTATTGACTTTCAAGGACTGCGATTGGAGAGAAGGGGAGCCATTTTTCACCGTCTTTGTCTTGACAGATTGCAGAAAACAACAGATAAAGATTCTGTGATTGAACATCTCAGTTTCTTCAATATCAGCATGTCCGTCTGCAAAGGGCAAAGTGAAGGCAAAGGGTGGCTCACCACTCTCTGCTCTTATAAGGATCTCATCTAAACAAAGCTGGCATATAGCGAAATGTGTGCACAGTTACAATGCCACCATCACACATTCTGAGATATTCGAAGTTTGAGTTGAATTCCCTCATTGAATTCTGTCAGCCGTTACTCACTGATCAGATATGGGTTTATACAAATTGCATGAGTTTAATTACCTGTAGATCATTAGTTAACCAGTGCTGTTTCCAGGTTAATTGTGTGTGCGTTGACCATTGATAAAACTCAGGACAAGTCTTATGCTTGGCCAGTGTGTTTTCTAAGTACATCACTGCATTAATTATGAATGGGAAGGACTCATGAACGGAATATTCTGGAAACAGACTGGTGTAGACTTAGGATCCATTGTAGGATTTGGATGGATGGAGAAGGGGTTCGTTTTTAAAGAGCTTATCAGGACCTGCAGCAAGACCCCATCCCATAATATAACACATTGTTTTATAACAGTCCCAAAGCCATCCCTGCTTACTCTACGCAGAAAACCCCTAGAACCTTCACATAAGCCTTTGGGATAATTCAGTATGTATTCGCATACCACAAACATAAACAAAGCCAAGGGCATCAGTTTGTGCTCTGTTATTAGAGACCTAGCCGAGCTTCCCCTAAAGGCCTCATTTACGAAGAGAGCTTCACACACAGAAGAAGAATCCATCACTTTTTGGCCATTTTTCTCCTCATATTTGACAGGAAGGGGCGCGACCGAGAAGGAAGGAGGCACTGGAGATGGAGACAGAGGGGAGCAGCAAATGCCGGATTAACACGCTTACATTCTGCAGGGTCCAACTGACCATAAGGGACATTTTAAAACATGGGCGGGTGGTGGTTTGGGCGTAATTAGCACTTCCAAGGAGATCAAAGGAGTCGGCGGTCCACAAGGCATGGGAGGAATTGTTACTGGGAATATTTACATTCTCACATGCGATAATCTGTACGTGGGTGCTGATGGACTGAAATGGCCCGCCTCATTCGGACCAGAACCACACGGCATGACGTCCCCCACCTGCTGCAGGTGAAAAGACAATGTGGAGGATTTCCAGCATATGGAGACGACACGTGCGGAAAACTCCCCAGAAAAAGTGTGCAGGAATATGCAGGGAGACGCGGGGCAGGAAAATGTAAATGAAAAAAGGGAAAAAAATAATAAAACTGCAGAGGCCCCCAAAAGAAAAGCAGGACAAAGAATCATACATTCCTGGAAGAGAGGCTGCTGCTTGTCTTCTGATTCCTCCCTCCTTACAGCAAAAAGAACTGAAAAGGTTTATATAAAAGCCTGAGGCCATATAAGCTTGATTAGCCTTGAATGGGGGGTGGATTTGGCAGGGATCCAAACTATTGCCTTAAACCAGTTTATGAAAACCATATGGCAGGCAAAGAAAAAAAGAGACACACAAATCAGAGACCCCCCCCCACACACACAAATGGCCCACCCCCATCCTCTGAAAACATCCTTTTCTCTAATTTTCCCTCCCTCTTTCCTTTGCCCCCTCCCTCTCGCGCTCTCTCTCTCTCTCTCCCTCTACAGACTTTGGAGAGCCCCGCACAGAGCCAGAGGTCTGCGAGTGGGGAGGAGGTGGGAAGGAGCCGGACGGGGCAAGAGGCAGAAACTGGAGTCTGACTTTGCGGAGGAAAGGGGTGCAGCCAGTTTTAGTGGGACAGGGGAGTGAAGCAGGTGGGCTGCCGGCGTTGGACAGGCGAGGGACCCCTCAGCTCGGCGGAGAATGCGTCCCGCCGTGCGCGGCTATGTTCTGCTGTCCGTGATCTATGTGTCTTGGTCGCCCTGGGCGTCGGGCCAGGAGCTGAAGGAGCAGGATGCCCTGTGCAGCGAGGATGGCTGCTTCGTGGTCTACTTCCAGAGGAAGACTTTCCTGGACTCCTGGAAGAGCTGCAAGGAGAAAGGCGGCGACCTGGCGACGGTGAAGCGGGCCGAGGATGCGGACCTCGTCGGCGAGCTCCTCTCCGGCGTGGAGCCGCGGGGCCCCCGCAGCCGGCTGCGGCTGTGGATCGGGCTCCAGAGGCAGCCGCGCCAGTGCTCGGCCGCCAGGCCCCTGCGCGGCTTCGCCTGGGTCACCGGCGACCAGGACACCAGGTACACCAACTGGCTCCGGGACGACTCGGCCAGCACCTGCACGGCGCACCGGTGCGTGGTGATGATCCACAACACTGAGAACAGCGGCCAGAGAGACAACTTCAAGTGGCTGGACGGCTCTTGCTCTCTCCCTGTGGACGGTTTCCTCTGTCATTACACCTACAGGGGGATGTGTAGGGCCATCCCCAACGAGGGCGGGGGGCCGGCCCTCTACAGCACGCCCTTTAACCTGCACACCTCTCTGCTCAGCTACCTGCCGTTCGGCACCGTGGCTACGGTACCCTGTCGGGAGGGAACGAAGGGCGAGCAGGCTGTGCTGTGCATGCTCAGGGAGGACGAGAAGGTCGGCTGGTCCAAAGATGCGCCGCTGTGCTCCGACACACCCAGAAACTGGTGCGAGGAGGACAACGGCGGCTGCGATCACTACTGTATCAAAGCCGAGACTCACTACTACTGCGAGTGCTCGGACGGCTTCCTCCTGGACGACGACAGTCAGAGTTGCGTGCAAGTAGACGCCTGCCTGGGAGCCCCTTGCGAGTTCGAATGCCAGCCCGCTCTCGAGGGCTACCGCTGCACGTGCCCAGAAGGCTACCTCCTGGCTCCCGGGGGCCACGACTGCCAAGACGTAGACGAGTGCATGGAGAGCCCCTGCCCCCAGCAGTGCGTCAACGCGCCGGGGACCTTCGAGTGCCGCTGCGGCCAGGGCTACCAGGTGGACGCGGCGGGCGACTGCATGGATGTGGACGAGTGCCTGGAGGACCGCTGTGCGCACAGCTGCGAGAACTTGCCCGGTTCCTTCAACTGTCACTGCCACCTGGGATACTCCCCCGTGCCGGAGGACCCTGGCCGCTGCCAGGACATAGACGAATGCCAGATCCCCGGCACCTGTCAGCAGATGTGCGTCAACTACGAGGGTAGCTTTGAATGCCATTGCGAGGAGGGCCACGAGCTCCAGCCTGATGCCTATTCCTGCATGCCCATCCAAGACGTGACAGACTTACCCGACGCTACCCTTCTGTATCCAGGTACCACTAGCTTACCAGACGTCCCCTGGGTACCCCAGATCCCTGACTTTTGGATACCGCAACTACCAGACTGGCTGACAGACAGTACCCCCCTCATCTGGCTGACAGAGGCTCCCAGACTTGAGCTGCTACCGACTGACTTAAGGCAACTGACGGATACGGCATCAGAAAGGCCCACAGACGGGCTTAACCATGGATGGGCTGCTCCTGATTGGACGGGAAAGACAAGATTGGCCTCTTTAGGTCCGACGGCAGCACCTGATTGGCCGGAGGAGGAGAGTACCACAAGTTCACCAGACACGGCAGAGTGGATCGAGGAGGAGAGAACAACAAGGCCATCGGCAGCTTCTACGTCACCATCGGGATGGAATGCGTGGCACTGGTGGTGGCAGAGCTCAACTTCAGCAGGCTTAGGAGATAAAGTCGAACAAGATGATGACAGGTATCTGCGATCCAGAGGGGCCGGGCCAGAATCTGGGGAAAGGGCCACAAGGCCTTCTGGCGTCTCCACGACATCCCCGAAGCCCAAGGCTCGAGTCGCCACAGAGCGATTCACGCCCCCTCTTTTCCTCACTCCCCATTCGCCCTTCACCCCCGCGCCGGGGCAGTCGGGGAGCGAGGGCACGCAGCGGCAGGACCGGAGCTGGCTGGTGGTGGCTCTGCTGGTGCCGCTCTCCATTTTCATGGTGATCATGCTGGCCCTGGGCATAGTGTACTGCACCCGCTGTGCCGTGCAGCCGCGCAGCAAGAGCGCAGCCGACTGCTACCGCTGGATTACCAATTCCAGGCCGGACTCCGCCAGTGCCGCCAAGTCCCGGGTGTAGCCGGGGGGGGTGTTGGGTGCTGACTGAATCGGTGACAGCGAAAAACCGGGGGGGCCCCTTTCTCGTCCTGCCGCTTCTGCTACTATCAAAACACGGGGATTTCCTGTACGATAAGTGCCTTCTGCCAATCCCTGATTCCCCAGTGGCGCTAACCTGGAATATTTGGAACTTTTTCCTTTAAAGAAAATGAGGCGTATTGTAAGAAATGGTGGTGGGGGGGGGGGTACCTGTGCATATGTATATTGTGGGTGACTCACACATGGTTACCGCTTATTTCCTTACAAAGACAGGAGTATGGAATCCTGATGTGCTAAATCAGATCAGATGCGAATGCCATGGAGCTGCGAGTCCCGAGTGTCTCTGAGCGCAGCCAGGATTTGGAAATCAATGCCTGTAAAAACATTTATTTAGATTTATGCCTGACTTGACATCTGCACATATTATGAAGAGCAAGGCATTACCCAGTATACATATTTGTGTGGCTGCACTGTTTATGAATGTTTTGAAGTTGGATTTGTGGTGGGTTTTCTATGGAACGCGTGGTGCTGGAGTCCTTTCGTAAATCAAACCCTTACGCTCCACCGTCGAAACAAAGACGTAAAAAACAAGTTTCCTGGCTAGCAAATGTCTTGTGTCGAAACTGACAGCTTTAATTTCGCAGCACAGAGGAGGCAGAATGAATCAACTGCAGCAAGTCAGTAATACATTGCACTGATCTGAGATCAGATCCAAATGCTTCAAAGGCATCAAAGCCAGGGGTATTTTCTATTGACCCATTGATCAATCAATCAAGAACCACCATGGAAAACTGAAACCTGAATTTTTAATATGTCATTCTGTGATTAGTGATTCAGGCCTGGTCCTACTCAGCTGCAGGATTTCCTAACACATCTGTTCCTAGTCTTTTTCTTTCTTTAGCCATGTTATAGGGCCCCCTAGCACCCTTTGAATGAATGGAATAGAACACATGCACACACACAGTGACACACAGCAAACTTGTAGGGATCGCAGCCTCATTCTTTGCTGAGGTACAGTATTCAGCGGAGAGAATGTGGAGAAGCCCGGATCTGATTGGCTGTCGGCGGGGCGCGTGACGGTCGAAGCGCGACGGCTTGACTTAGATCATTTCCGATCACAAGTTTAACTGGACATCATGTCATGCGAGTGTTTGATTAACACTTGAGTCGATGGTGCTGGCCGACACTGGAGCCCGGAGCGCCTGCAGGGGGTCCCTTCTGTCACGCCCGAGTATGTCTGCCTCAAGTCCGTCTCTCAGGAAGTGCTGATCCCATTTACTGTACGCGGCTCAGGAAGGCAAGGGCTCAGCCAGACAGCATTGCTTTGGAGAGGCAGTGGATGGGGTGATGAGGCAGGAAGCGACAGACAGGAAGGGTGGAGGTTGGGGGGGGGTGTCCCGCGCCGTGCAGGACCATGACGCTCTGAGAGCCGCGGGTCTGTAGGTCCTGCTGAGAGGCTGCACCACCTGATCCAGTTCGACCTTCACACCCTGTTCAGATCTTCTCTCTGGAGACGTTTTCCAAGGCCGATGCTCTGCCTTGTGTCACGCCTCAGCTCTGAGCTCAAAAACTCTGGGCTGGTTTTGCCTCCCAGAAAGTTCTACACACATTCCAGGCGATTATTTCTCACTGGAGCACCCCCTAGCAGCGAGACGACTTGGGTCAGCGTGTTTTAACACAAATCAGCTACAAGTACTGTTCAGATTCACTTGCGACATTATTTCTCATCAACTTGCCGAACTTGACAACAACTGAATCGTACCATCTGCACTAGAGATTTGTCTGAAATAAAAACATCTTTTCTGCTTCCTTGGATGTCTTCGTCATTTCCAGCCCCCTGCTTGTTTATTATGGTCTGTCTGAATGATCTCGGCCCAGTTATTGGTTCAATCACGTCTCCCAGTCAGTCAAACTATGAAACAATGTTCTGATGTAAAAACATGAGGCTGTAATTGCAGGAAGGACGCACCCGACGGAGTGGAATTGAAAAGCGCCCGTTCTGATTAGAGCTGATTCATTCAGATGTACATTATGCTGCTGGAGATGGGTTTCGGGATCTATGCTTCCATCGCTGGCCGCACACCCTGATTGGACGAGAGCTGGCTCCCCGGGTCTTTCATATCCGACGAGGGGAAGGCCGCAATTGCCCCTCTCCGGCCTGCAGGGGCACAGAAGACAGTCCTATTTAAAGGCATCCGCACCTGCTTTGGCCAGGGGCCCTAGCGAGTGCAAGGTACACGAGGCAGCAAGGTCTGACTGTCACCATTGAGCGGATGATGCCGTGTCACACGAGGAATCGAGCGGCCGGGAAATCACTGTACTTTTCCTCTTAATAGGAACCGCGTGTCTCAATCTAGGACGTAGAGAGATTCAGCGCCGTGGCTGGGAGTCTGGCAAAGTTTAGCTCTTTCTTGGTCCATCGATCACTGTCCACTTTCCTCACTTCAATGCTCGAAACAGTGCGGCTTTATAGCGAAATGGCCCGGCTTTAGCTGTTTGTACGGCCACTTCCCCCACCAGGCCTGAGAGCCGGAGTAAGGAGAGCAAGGATAGAGGGAATCGCAGGGCCGCCCGACGGTGAAGAAACGGGGGGGGGCCGCGGTCCAGCTGGAGGTAGCAGGGGAAAGAGGGGAGGCAGTTAGGGCGGGCAGACTCTCGACTGCTCTGCCTTTCATCTGCTGCTTGCACAGTCCGGGAGAGCGACGGCCTTTCTGGTTAAACCCAGCAGGCATTATGGCAGACCCCCTCAAAGAGAAGCCCGCTGGACGGCAGTGCCTCCTCGGGGAGGGGGGGGGGTCACGTCAGTCGGCGGGATGATCATAAATTTCCAGATAAGAGCCGCCCAGCGTCCATGTCATTACTGACGGGCTTAAAGTACACAGAGGACTCTGTGATGGATTTCCAAGGCTTCTGAAGTGCTCTCTCAACAAGTCAAGGCTTTGTGTGTCACCCGTAATAAAACCACATGCAAAATACATTCTTATATAAGAAATTTAACCCTTTTTTTGGCAACTTCACTGTGAAAATCAATGAATCTGGTGTTAATAAACAGTACAGTACTCTCCATATATGTTTATGATGGAGCTGTATTTACAGGCGTGCTGGTAAAAAGAGCGCCCCCCCCTCCCAAAACTTGCCCTTAATTTGATTTCCAGTGTTGGGCTTGCAGATGGAAGATAAAATTCCTTCCGTCCTTTATGCGAGTTCATCTCGGCTATAGAACCCTGGGGGCAGACGGCGTGAGATTGGAAATATTAGGAGTTGAAACAACAGAAAACCAGCTGGGCAGTCTTGTGTTTTTTTACCGCTGAAAAGTACATCAGTGTAATGAGCGTGTTTTAATTTGCTAACTTTAATGAGAACCAAAAGCACAAAAAAATTAAATGATGATAAAAATCAACCCTCTTTACTCATTTTTGAAAACAGTTCCACAAATAAATAGCTGTTTTCTGACTGTATTACCCATAGCAGATGGGCAGTTACCTAAACACACGTTCCCACAATCCAAGATAATCTCCGGGAAACTCAGCTGATGCGTTCTGTCAAGATGTCCCACTTGGCCGCTTTGCTTCTTATCTTCAAAGGCCAAACTTCACGAGGAGTAGCAGTAACAGGGAGATCCTGTTCTTTGCGAGCTGGCGTGCTGGCCATTAGTGGCTTGGGTCTGCGGAGATTCGGGCCTGGAGCGCTGTCCTTCCTGTAGTCCAGGCCCTCCCGCCTTGAAGGTGACCTCACATTGGCTTACTCAGGCTAAAATCTCCGTACATATTTCTGTAAATGTGTCGGTCTTCTGTGTTCTCAATTAAAACCAGAATGGAAGATTTCCTGAGTGAGCCCTATTAATGTACCACTGCGGACTTGGATAGGAGACCGCTGGGTGCGGGCTGGCTGCTGTTAAAAATATGGATTCCTTTGTCAGCGATCGGGGGGGCTGGGGTGTTTGGCAATAAGGAGATGGGTGAGGGGAGTTTGGCAGGGATCCTGTGTATCCTCGCTGACCGCAGCTTCTGGCAGGCAGCCACGATCGGCACATTGCTCTCCGTGAGTTCGGACCTGAAAGATGTTTTGTTTTGGGGGTCAGCTACATGGGAAGTGGGGACTAAACCATTATGTCAGGACTGGGGGGGATTCTTAAGAGTGACGGTAAAGTCACCCCTAACCCCGCGTTGGTATATCCTTCTTAGTTTATAGTGTGCTCATTAAATAATATGAATTAGGTGATTATTGAATTGCAATTAAACACCTGACTTTTGAAGGTGTTCTTTTATTTTTTTGTCACCTCAAATGCAGCTTTATTAATTATTGCATTTCATAAATTTGTAGTAATCTGGCTGTAGTTGCTACCTGGCAGATTTGAAATTGATGCACAAAAGAATTTTCTATCCTGCATGAAGGCCTCCTGCATTACAGTCGTTTCACCCCCTGAACATCCACATTCAGGCAATAAAGTGAGTTCTGATTCTGATTCTGAATGCGAGCAGTTTAAGTTTGCCAGTCAGAGCTGGTCGCTTATCTCCTGTCGAAGGCAGCCGTGGCAAATGAACAAGGATCTTTTTTGTTTGCATTATCAGCTTTTGCTAAATTAATCCCTGGATCCCTTTCAAGGATGCCATAGTTCATTTTACAGCTTTAGTAAAGCCAGATGTGGCCAAGGTTGGATCAATAATAAAAGAGTTCCATGCCTGACAAAGACTCTGCCTCTGGCTTTCGCTACAGTGTCCATGTCCAATTACGAGCACGATCCCTGTCCAGGTACCCGCTTTGCCTTAATAGGGAAAACGCCTCGGTCTGGCCTTTGTGCTGACCCTCAATGGGCTTTTCATTCCCCCACATACATCAAGGCCACCCTTGTGTTCCCGTAATTCTCTTCTCTCGTACGCTTCACAGCCCCGAACCTTCTGGCAATCGCATTCGCCGGGACGAATCTGTAACACAGCCCCCTCTTTCATGGGGTATGTCTCTGCTGTACGGCGCTCTAAGCAAATCAGACAGACTCCAAAGAGCTGGCACGGCCCCACTGCTCAGCCTGGCCCGGTGCCGGCCGGCGGACCTCAGCCCGGGGCGCACCGCGGCACAACTCTCAGCATCGACAAAAGCAAACTCAGCAATCGCCACCGTTTAAGGTGTCGTTCAAAAAGGGAAGCGGGTAAAGCAGTAACGCACAGGCCGGTACAGGGGTGGAACTTGAGAATTTTCGCTACCTGGCGGCTGGGGCAGTTTGTTAAAAGACTCGGTCCCACATGCAGCTTCTTCGCCTCCCGCAGGCCGCAGTTGGGTTTCTCGGTGGTCACGCGACTCGTTTCACCACATGTGCGAATCCCTTGCCCCAGGTGAGATGGGAACTTAATTCCCAGCCCTGTGTGTATATATATGTGTATTTCACAGTAAAATATAAATAGTAGTTTATCATGCTCATGAGCAATTAACTTAATATATCAGTGGAATACAGGCTATTTCTGCCCGCTCCTTAATAATACTCCACTCTACGCTTATCCTGGGCCCCGTAGAGTGCCTCTCTGTAACGAAGAGACTGATTGGCTCGCAGACTCTCACATGACTTCCCCGGACCCACATCTTCCTGAGGAATGCTTCGGTATGGTGCCACATCTTTGTTATTGCCTGAAAATGTGCTACTATAAACCATATGGCCGAAAGTGGAAATGTTTGATCGCATCTAGGGGGATAGTTCAGCCTTCCCTGCCAGGAGTCCCTGTGGAAAAGGTGTACAGCTGTCAAAGTAATTCCAAGCTGAGCATACCGTAAATATACAAATATATTTCCATACACTTGCAGACACACACACACACACGCACACGCACACACATATGCATCTCTCCATACCTTCAGGATGAATCCTGAAGACTATCCCACGAAACATGTGCCACAAGACAGGGGTGCCCTGGACGAAATTCCAGCCCATTGCAGGACATCCAGTTAAACAACATTTGAGGCACCTATATTACAGTATATATATTTCTGGGTGTGTATCCATCCATGCATCTTCCAGCTGCTTATTCAGTACAGGGTGAAGAGGGGGAATCCCTCACCACTTAGAGCATACCCTGTCAGACAGTGACCTGGTCTCGCCTACTGAGCGATGTGCTGTGAGATTCATGCCTTCTCCGTCTCTCCAGGCTTCGGTGTCGCCCGAGTCCTGCTCTCCGCGCCGCGCGGCCTCATTGACATTCAGTAAGCAGCGCCCATCTCGGCGGATTTTACATGCAAACCCACTCCGAGTCGTTTGCAGATTATCTGGAACGTCTAATTCCTCTTAAGCGCTTTTTAAATGTCACTGTGACACTGATTTTCAGGGCCGTAAGCTGACTTTCAGGGCTCTGCAAAGAGCAGAGAGATCTCTGGGCCCTCCTCTGCGTGGAGAGGCTCCTCGTCCCACCGGTGGGGCTGTTTCTTCACGGCTTCCTCTCGTCACACTACGGCGGTGGCTCCTGCTCTCACACAGGCAGCCCTGTCTGATTAAGCAGACCCCCGGCAGTCAGTCTGCACTCTCGTCTCCCCCGCCTGAGCCCGTGTTCTCCAAGAGCAATGGAAGTGTCCTCAAGAGGGACCGAAATCAACCCGCAATTTCTACATGCTGCCAAGCTGAACAGCACGCACACACACGCAAGCTGAACAGCACGCACACACACATTCACGCACGCACACACGCGCAAGCTTAACAGTGCGCACGCACACATTCACACACACACACACGCGCAAGCTTAACAGTGCGCACACACACACACACACGCGCAAGCTGAACAGCACGCACGCACACATTCACGCACACACAACGCAAACACACCTAAATATTTCTCAAAAAGTTATTACTGGGTCCAAAAAAAACAATTTAAGGAACAGAGGTACCTTAGTATCCCGTGTGAACACTGTGCAGTTCACAATATGCCATCTTCCCCTCCTTGAGGAACAGACATGCACATATATTTCAGGAGAGGGGAGGTTTTTGGGTCAGACAGCATCCCACACTCCTGGAGCAGTTAAGGGCTTTTCCCAAGATGCCAAGGCTGATATGATTACTTTGCCAGCCATGAGATCTGAACCCATGACCTTCCGGAAAAAGGTACAATTCCCAACCCACTGAGCCACAGCCCAACCATATATATGCACAGACATATTAATAATTGTAATTGTGAAATATTCCCAGTATCATTTACAGACTTGTGGCCATATAACACCCCCTACCCTCTCCGCCACACTTATATTCCATTCCTGCTTCACCAGAAGGACCCAGCCGTGCCCCTGCGGTTTACCGTCTGTGTTCGCATTGTGGTCAGATGGATCGGCGAGCGAGACGAATGCGGCCGAAGCTCAGAGGGTTTATGACGGGATCGGATGAACGGGTGCATGCACGGTGCAGCGGTGGTGGCATGGGGAGGCGGCAGCGCTGGTAGGGATGTATTGCCATGGCAACGGGGTACGTGAAGCACAAACAGTGCGAACGTGGCACAGAGAGGTTAGTTAGCAGCACTCGCAAGGGGGAAGAAGTAGGGAGGGGGTCGGCAGGGCGATAAACAGGGAGTGGGAGTTCGGGGGGGGGGGGCTCTAACACGTGCGTATGACACAGTTATTGCTGGAGATGTTCATTAGGATGAGGAAACTCAGAGCGAGCCCACAGCCGCCCGGCCGCGCGTGCGGGAAATGAGCCGCCCAGCTACTCACGCGGGAAATGAGCCGCCCGGCCGCGCGCGCGGGAAATGAGCCGCCCGGCCGCGCGCGCGGGAAATGAGCCGCCGGGTCGCGTGTGCGCAAAATGCGTTGCACGTCCGCTGCTTCACCTGCCTTACATTAAGGCTCCTCGCTCCCCCGCACACCATTAACGAACCTCTTTGATGTTGAGAGACGGGAGAGGTATACCTGGAAAAGTGAGCACTGAAGCATAAAACTAAATGCCGCAAGGTGAGAGGCCCTGACAGGAATGATGCTCCCGCGACGCAATTGTGCTCAGACAAAGCTGCCATTCAGGCACCGTGTTCGGCAAACCTGAACACCGGCTCACGGAGCCAAGGCAAGTCAACGCGCTGCATCTGAACGCCGAGTCACAGAGCACAGCCGAGTTAATGAGCCACGTCTGGGTACCGGCAGAGTGCAGCTCTGAGAGCTGCCACAAGATCCTGCATCCCTGTGAGTCTCTGCGCTCTTCCTGTTCCGCTCGGAGAGCTTCTGTCCCCTTTCACAATGCAAACGCATGTACTGCAGGTGCAGTGGTATGTCGAAACTGCCAGTGGTGCATGTAGCTATCTGTGTGTGCGACACCGTGTCCCGGACAAGTAAGACCCTGAGCTGGATCCGTGCCTGTGGGAGAACCGATAGATGCATGAATAACTGTCCAGTAAATGACGCCAGACCTAATTCGACAAACTCCATGGGTGTAAATATGGGAGGACGTCTGCGTGACTAATGAACATTAACACAAAACCGAAGCAAAAAACGTGAAAAATGACTCAAACGTGAAAAATGACTCATCTTTCATATTCATATCTTTAGGTGACAAATGCTTGCTGTGCTGTGTTTATTATGCCATTGATGTAATAAATCTTTTGCATGTTTAATATTTCGACCCACAGCGATCTGGCATTGAACTGTTCCAACAAGCTGGCTCTGGGCATAACAATGCATCGATTTCTAAAAAGGACAAAGAACCTTGCCGCTGTGTTTTTAACAGCTTCTTGGTTTTTTTACGGCAGATGAGGTAACAGGCAGTGATATCACAATAAATACAGCAAAGCGACTTCCTCGGTTTTTAAGTCCCTGATCGAAGGGCACGCACACGCAACACAGTGTCATATATGTGAGGAAATGAATCCCAGTTCATAAACCAACCCCCCACCCCCCGAGCCACGGGGTCTGCACGGGGTATACACTCCCAACATTAAAAAGAAATTCTCCTTCTCGTTTTGAAGCAGTTTGCTTGTGCCTGTCGAGGGAAAGACACCCGGAAACTGGACGGACGTCCCCATGGGCTTCAGCGTATAGCCTCATGGTCTGAGTTATTGGGTTTTTTTTCGGCCAGCTTCTCCCGGGCGTCCCGGGAATTCAGAAAGCAGTGGTGCGGGACGTGCAGGTCCCGTTCCGATAAACCATTTCGGAGGCCAGGCAGTCCCTGGGGAAGTCCGGCGGGCCGCAGGTGGTCTGGCGGTTGAGGGCGATGGCGCAGTAGTCCACCTGCTCCACGTCCAGCCCGCTCTCCAGCCAGCGGAAGCACACGATCCGCTGGAAGGAGCGGCGGAAGTTGTCGGAGACGAAGCCGTAGAGGATGGGGTTGGCGCTGCTGTTGGCGTAACTGAGGATGACGAAGAGCTGCGTGACCAGGGGGTTGGGCGGCCGGTGGAAGATGCTGACCAGCTGGACGACGTAGAAGGGCATCCAGCAGACCACGAAGACGGCCACCACCAGCAGCACCATGCGCGTGATCTTCTTCTCCGACTTGCGGCGCTGGAGCCAGCCGGCCTTCAGGCTCACCGCCCGCATGCGCACCACGATCAGACAGTAGCAGAGGCAGATGGCCACCACGGGCAGGAAGAACCCCAGGAGGAAGGTGTAGACCACGAACGCCTCCGACCAGGACGACTCGGGCCACAGGAAGTTGCAGTCCACGCCGCCGTCCTGCGCCGGCACGGTGTCGGCGAAGATGATGATGGGGAGGATGACCAGCAGCGAGAGGCCCCAGACACAGACGTTGATGATCTTGGCCACGGTGGGCCGGCGGTAGCGGGCGGCCTTGATGGGGTGCACCACGGCGATGTAGCGGTCGATGCTGAGCACGGTCAGGCAGAAGATGCTGGTGAACATGTTGATGCCGTCGACGCTGAGCACCAGGCGGCACATGAGGGAGCCGAAGGGCCAGTGCTGGAGGGCGGCCGACGTGGCCAGGAAGGGCACGCTCAGCATGAAGAGCTCGTCGGCGACCGCCAGGTTCAGGATGTAGATGTTGGTGGCCGTCTTCATCTTGGCGTACTTCAGGATCACGTAGATGACCATGGTGTTGCCTGTCAGACCCACGCAGCAGACCAGCGCGTAGATGGAGGGGATGACGATGGCGCCGATGTTCTGCTCCAGCTCGTAGTCCTTGTAGTCCAAAGACGAGTTGATTGGCTCTCCTGTGGGCGGCTCCTCCGTGCCATTGGGGCCCGACATGTTGTTCTTCAAGGTTGTGGGTGGGTCCTACCTCATCCGCCCTGATTATTCATAGAATTGGCTTCTCTTACCTCAGCCAACAGGGCAGGAATGGCAGGAGTGCGGGCCATTATCAGAGCACAGAAGAACTCCTACTTCTAAAAAAAGGACAGTGCCTGAAGTTAACTTATTAAGCAGTTCCATCAAAAGTGCATGTACTGATTAAAGATTAATATACACCAGTAGCTGGGGCTGTTTTGTGATGCTTCGCTTCATGGGTGTAGCTCAGATGTCAGCCTCGTTTATGCCTAAGCAGGATTGTGGAGCCAGGTAGCCAAAAGCGAGGTGCTTCATCCACAAGCCTGTATCGCCTGGGCTTCCTGATTCTATCTCCATACCTCCATCTTTGGACGCCTTCCCCGCACCGTCCACATGCGCTGTCAAAACTCCCCGACGCAAAGGCTCCCTTTGAAAAAATACTG
Source organism: Petrocephalus schoutedeni (assembly GCA_026780765.1). Classification (NCBI taxonomy): domain Eukaryota; kingdom Metazoa; phylum Chordata; class Actinopteri; order Osteoglossiformes; family Mormyridae; genus Petrocephalus; species Petrocephalus schoutedeni. The sequence continues at coordinate 669,891 of JAODKL010000049.1, forward strand.
TCACACAAGGCCTTCTTGAAAATTTCATAAAAGGTGTCTCCTGGCCCCGTACTATTACTGACTCATAAATATGAATCAGCAGATTTGGAGTTTTGCAGAATCGGGGAGAAATTCAGCGGCACCCTACGCAGCCACGTTTCGGGGCTGCGTCTGCTGAGATGCCGGTGATTTGAGCGAGACGCTCCTTTCCTCCGAGGCAGCGTGATGTTTTACCTCTGGGAAGCTTCCATCCATCGGAGGCGCTGAGATTCGCTCTCCAGCTGCTCTGAGGGCGAAGCTGCAACAAAGCAAAGGGCAAATAATTATGCAGGTATTATAATAAAGACAAACAACAGCACTTACCCCTAAAGATGGAATACATAATCATATATTTTTGTATGTATCACATACTTCGATACATATAAAAAAAACTATATTAGGTCCTTTTTATTACCGCAAATTCACAGCGAATTTTAAAAGAATGACATAAGTACACGTTGCTCCTGGTATGTTCTTGAAGGCTGTTCTTTACAGAACGAAATGCAGCCATTAAATTTCCATTATACGGAGGTATCAGGCAATTAAAGAAGCACAGAAAATGTGGGTTTATATTATTCACAAAAAGCACTTTTTTTAATCAATTGTCTGTTTAATAAATAAAGACACAAGACATGCATCAGATAAAAACATAGCAAAAATGAACATATATAAATACTTGTCTGAGAATCAATCAGCACCCTGGTCGAGGAAAGGATGCTCAGATTAAGGTGAGTCCCAGAGAATTCCGATAAGAACAGGTCCCGTATCTGGGTGACAGACGGGCAATGGAACACCCTGTGGATATAGGTGGGGGACTCAGAAGGACAAACTGTCTCTGGCCAGCGAGCTCTGGGAGGAAGGATTCACAGGAGATGGTAAATAACGATCAGTGATAGCAGAATATAGACGGACAGGCGAAGCTTCTCAGCAGAACAGCGCGATGTACAGAATCACTGATCGGTCCCCAAAAACCCAGCTGTCAAAAGAGATCCAGACCATATGGCATCATACCCAAGTCACAAAAGCCTTCTCACTTCTAACTCTCTGCTCAGAAGTGGGTTAGTTAAGCCCGGGATGGCGTCGACGCCAAAGAACCGCGGCAGCTGAAAGAGAAGGTGTCAGGCGGTTATGGTGAGAGGCGCGGCGCGCGGGGCACCTACCGTGGCTCCGCTGGAGTGTGGAGAGTGCGGGAATTAGCCGGAATCGCCGCTCCGGCACGCTGCAGTGCCGAGATCCAATTGGCTGCGTTTGATGCACCGTTGAGCGAGAGAGAGAGGGAGGGAGACGTGAGAGCGTTACCAGCCGGGGGGCTCAGGGAGGCGAGCAGAGAGACCCCCACCCAGGCTAATGTGCCGCTCTCTCCAGCACTCGGTGGTGCTGCTGCTCTCCTTCTCCCTGGGGGCGGGCTTCACTTATTTTCTTGGGGGCGTTTGGATTCAGCTGCCTAGTCTCCTTCTGCCTCTTCAGCTGGGTCACAGTGACTGACCAATCCTGGTTGCTGTCATCATGGGTGTGTGTGTGAGTGTGTTTGTGTGTTTGTGTGTGTGTGCGTGTGCATGCGTGGACCCCCGTGAGGGCCCATCTTCTGCATCTCGGTGAGAAAAGCACATTCCCTCACACGTTAGCCTTCGTTGACTTTGCAGTTTTGTTATGATCTGGTTAATATCCAGTCATCCTATTAAAAAGCTGGTAACTGGGAAGACCTCACAGATGTGGCCTAACCCAAAGGTACACCTACACAAGCAGCTACGATTTGCATTATTAAGAACGGCTCCAGCACAGGAAATATTAAGAGCACATACCTGACATACTGTTCCTCAAGCCCTGTGGTAGAAATGGATGAATTTGCATTTTAGACACAAACGATGCCAGATTTGCTATCAATGCCTTTGAAATGCGAATAACCCAGCAGGGTGCAGACTCTGGGGACACAGAGATTTCCATCCATATCCTCTAGGCTTTTTATTTACCAGGCTTCACACTTCAAGGCCGGCCATCCGAAATACACCACAACTAACCCTATGTGACAAAATTTTCAGTTTTTCTTGTTCCCGGGCAGAAAGTGTCATTTCCCAATTGATTATGCCTAAAGTAAATGGAGAATTCCTACTTTTCTCTTCAAACTTTGCTTTCGTGACCCGGGAAATGACAATTCCTGATGTACCCATTCTCTGGAACATTCCAGGTAGATTCTGTGTTACAGAGCCCCTAAACAGACAGGGGCTAACCGAGCACGAGAAAGTTTCAAAGGATTTTTGTTGTTCACCCGTCTCCCTTTAAGGGCTCTGTACAGTGCTGAGTCGCTGATAAGAGAAGCTTAGAGAATTTTCAAGAGCCTTTTAGAATTTTCTAGAAGGTCCCATAGTAATATATACAGGGGCTCACCACTTTACTTTAGTTCTAGCTGCATGAGTGAACATATCGGCCTGTTTGAACTTATCAGAGATGGTGCCCAGAAGCTGAAGCATTCTCCAGACACATTCTGCTGCGTATGTGGCCAGTTTATCGAGACGAGCGAAAAGGGGGTCCCTGTGACAGCATCTGCCATAAAGTGTGAGGCATACAAGGCCTATTTCCTTACAGCTGCATTACAGTCGCAAATCTCGAAAAGCTACTCACCTCTGAACCACTGTGTTCTTCTTTGTATGACTTTAGTATAAATACATGCAAATCTTGATTCACATGTTGTTTTATTCATACCTTATGCAGAAATAAATGTGCAAATTTGCCTGTTTTTACATAGACTGAGTTAACTTCTAAATTTCAATATCCAGGTCACAAAAGCAACGTTTGAAGAGAATAATAGCCGTTTTCTCTACTCATACAATATAAACAATCAAGAAATAACACATACTATTCTAGAACAAAATTTGCGTCACAATGTATGATCTAATCAAACGAATTTTTCAAATATTTTAAATTACTTCATTTAAAATACGTTCTTTTCTGTTCACATCCAGACAAGCGAAAGGTATTTTTCCTGATTTTGTCATGCTCATTTAAATAAAATGAGCAATATTTATACGTATATATATATGAAATAGCAACGATGTTCTTGCTTCTCAAACAAATACCTCTGGCAGCAGACTACTGACTGCAGAATGACACTTCCTCAAATTTACATGGATAATGTTAAAAAAAAGATAAAAATAACCCAATAAGCGGCCCAATAAGTGCCGGTCCCCGAAGGCCCTAGTGTAGAATGTGACACAGCAGATGGTCTCTCACGGAAACAGATGAAGCTGACGAGGTGCGGAGCGCGGCAGCCAGGGGGCGCAATGGGGCAAAAGCGGAGCGCGGCAGAGAGGGGGCGCTGTCCGTGCGCCTTAAGGCAGCGTATCTGCGCAGGGAGAGCTGCGGTCAAGCATTCTGTGGCGGGTGGATAATTCTGTACTGGATGTGGGGGGGAAAGAAATTCAAATGCTTTCGTGACGTTTTGTTATTGTTAACACAAGCTCAAGTTCGACTGCGGCCAAATAACGCGTTAAATACATTTCAAATGAATATAAATTCCCGC
>JAODKL010000049.1:676172-690268 GCA_026780765.1 Petrocephalus schoutedeni
GAAGCAGGACGGTCTCACTTATTAACAGGATGAGATGTCAAATCAGTGACGCGTGTCGGTGTTTGGAAGTTTCCTTGACTTGATTAGCTTCCAGTTTAGGGCTGCTAGCTCCCTGTGTTTGTTTCACACTTAGTATGTAAGCCTTTACTCTGACTCATTATAAATCCTTTAATAACTGCAACTCACAACTGAACAAACTGCGCTGGAAATGGATGGGTAGATGAATTATTGATTTATGAGCTTTGTTTGAAGTGGTAATGAACAGAGGTTGGTTTGAAGTGCCGGTACGCTGAAATCGACTGGGTTCCCGAGGTCGCCATTCTCTGAATAAATTCCAGATCAAGATCCTGCAGCCCAGACTAGAGTCTTAGCTCTGTTGACATTCAGTTAGCCCCACAGTGTCGCCGAGGTTTGAGTGTGCAGTGTGCGGGGAAGTCCGCATTGGCTATCTCATAGATGGTCCAGTGTGCGAGGAAGTCCGCATTGGCTATCTCATAGATGGTCCAGTGTGCAGTGTGCGGGGAAGTCCGCATTGGCTATCTCATAGATGGTCCAGTGTGCAGTGTGCGGGGAAGTCTGCATTGGCTATCTCATAGAAGTGCAGATCCTTGGGTTGCCTGGCATAATAAGGAAACGGACTCCGTGAGTAAACACCCGGGAAACTTCAGAAGCAGGCCTCCCATGCGGCCGTCCATGCATCCGCCATCCGCGATTTTTTCCCCCTTTTGTTGCTGTAAAGGCTCCCATTTGCAACGCTGACTGTGTGATGATGTTACCATGGCAACTGCTGCCCGAGGGAACCACCACATATGTAGTCATGTTATTTTCTTCTCTCGCGATTGGCCAATTCTTTTGCGTAACTTTTTGCTTACCAGTACAATTTCACGGCTCAGTGTTAAATTAGAAAAAGAACCGTTTAGCCGTTCTTTTGTTCTCGATTTGCTACACCCCCTGCCGGTCTTCCTGGGGTGGTCCTTAGGGCTGGGATGAAATCGCTTCAAACCCAGCAGCCAGCTTTGCCTGGGCTAAGTCTTGGGACACTCTCGGAACTCAAGACTCTGATCTCTCTAATCGTCTGCCTCGTTTACATGTGTTCAGTAGTGATCTGCCCAACGGACACTGGGACCATCGGGCAGAAAATGGAGGTCTTTTCATCTTTGTAGTGTCAGATCTCGGAGCAGTAAAGGATCTTTACCTCCTGCAGTCTGCTTATGACACAATCTCTCAGTCAAGAGAGGATCATTTCAGCCGGCTCGTTTATGGCTATAGTGGTGCAGTGGTTAGTTCTACTGCCTCACAGCCCAGGGAATGAGGTTCAATTCTCACCCTCGTGTGTCAAGTACTTCTGTCTGTGTTGCTGTGCTTCCCTCTGGGTTGCTGAATTGTCTGTGTGTGCTGTGTAATCTATGCCCTCCTCTCTGTTACTGAGGACCTGACATCGTTAAATCTATGGCGGCTGCCTTTACTGCTGCACACCTCCCACTGAGTAGCTCCCGTGAGGGCCGGCCAGGTCCCCGTACCCCCCACACTGTGAGGGCTGGCTCTGACTGCTTTAGTAAGGGCAGGCTTGCTTCTGAGTGCGTGTCCATCTCTCCGCCTGCAGGCCACACTAGCATGCGTGTGTGGTCCTGAGGCTCTCTCTGTCTTCACGAGTCTTTATCCTGGATCCGCGGGACGGCCCCTGCTTGAGGTCGCACTGCCCCCGACCCCCCCCCCCACCCAGGGGCCCCCATTGTATCAGACCCTGTTGAGTGTGAGGCCCGCATTGTGCACCTGCACGGCCAGCCTGTCTCCATGCTCTCGCCGCATTTCAATTAAAATGCGACAGCTGCATTTCATCAGCGGGATGGACGTGGGGCTATAATGCCGAATATAATGGGGTGAATTTCGAGTGCAGTGGATGTAATGTGGTGCACAGCAAGGCAGGAGGCGATGGGCGGAGCAGGGAGGCGCCATCTCTCTGTGGGGGGGGGGGGTTCCGGACCGCAGATCTCCCTACAGGCTCTTTCATGTCCTGTTTTGCAAATCATCTATCATTGTTGTGCCACAAGCAGTTAAAAACATGAAATACTCCCATTTACAGTCAGCATAAGAGCGGAGCAGCTCAGTCCGTTCCGTCTCCAGGACGTCTTCATAACGATTTCCCCTCTACTTTCCGTCCCTTGTTCTCAAAATGCCTTCTGTACTCAGTCCCATCATTTCCTTTCACTTGGCATTCTCCCAGTTTTCTCATATTTCCCACATCCAGCCCCAGTCCTGGATTAAATTGCTTCCCTGGCTCTGCTCTGCTCTGCTCTGCTCTCCTCTCCTCTCCTCTGCTCTCCTCTGCTCTCCTCTTCTCTCTTCTGCTCTCCTCTCCTCTGCTCTCCTCTGCTCTCCTCTGCTCTGCTCTCCTCTCCTCTGCTCTCCTCTGCTCTGCTCTCCTCTCCTCTGCTCTCCTCTGCTCTCCTCTCCTCTGCTCTCCTCTCTCCTGCCTGTCAGTCACAGCCAGTGAAATCCCGCGCCAGAGGTAGGCCTGTGTGACATTGTCCCTTCAAAGTGACATCTGTATAATAGATATTATTACAGATACTCTCCCTGCCTGCTCAGGAGCAATTCATGTCATAAGTCAGAGAAGCTTTTTATTGGGTTGCCCCTAACAACAGAGTGGTAGAGGAGGCAGGGGACTGGGCAGAGATGTCGAATATGAAAATTTTGATTTATGAGTCTATATTACCGCGTCATCAGAGAAATCAGTTGTATTATTTAGCCAGATCAGAGTTGTTGCAGTTATGCATTCTGACACCCTGATTACAGGCAATGCAGTTTCCATCAGCCCAAACGCTTCCCGAGAAAAGGCTGAGCATCTCAATGTCTTCCCAGCTCCCAGCAGAGTTTTGGACCATGTACAGAAGCAATCTTGAGCTCTGTAAGTGTCTGGGAGGTGATGTGCTGATGTGAGATAGGGGTGTTACTGATGTGTAGCACTGTCTTAAGGCTTCTCATTCAAGGTCATCGGCTCACCGTCTCACAAACGTCTCTGACCTGTTGCCCTCTGGAGGGATCAGACGTAACCCTGGTCTTCAGAGGCTCTGTCTACAGGATGTCTGCCCATCATGTGTCCCAAAGGACACACTCACGATGGCATTCACTAGTGTAGAGAGAAGCCCATGTCACTGTAAATTAGTCAAGGACAGAATGACACTTCGTGAACCATTTGCTGTATTTTTTGAGCCCACTAGATGGTGCTCTCTGTTCAAAAAAGGGCACAAAAGATGCCCCAAAGCAAACCAAGCGCACCATCTAGGGGGCTCAGAAAATACAGCAAATGGTTCTTGCAGCGCTATTGGTCCATCACTGCTGCAAATTACTTTAACTGACACTCATATATCAAACTCATCCTGCTTCCCCTGTTCACATGCCAGAGACAGCTCCGCCCCCTTTCTGCACAGTGAATCAGCCGTCTCTGTGCCAGGGAATCAAGCAATGATTGGAGGAGTTTACTCTCATGGGAACTCACAGGTGCTTGGTAGAGACAGCACTTTATGTTAGTTTGATGAGATAGCCTGCACTATTGATTTTTCCCGTTCTTGTTAGAATGGTGCCAGAACGGTGAGCCGCCAGGGAGCACTTCACCTGCAGACAGTTTCCAGGTGCAATTGGCACATTTCTGCAGTTATTATGATGCACCACATTCATCTGCAGTACATCCGATATTTTGCTAAATCGCTGCTGTGGTTCTTGCGGCCTACCATTGCAGGCAAGATCCACATCACAGGGAGCTGCAGAAAGCCTGAATTTGTCTTAAAAACACAGTCAGGGACCATTCCTCCCCTGAGAAGACGAAACTGTTTCAGCTCCTCCATGAACCAAAGGAAGAAACATCTTTTTGTGGCAGATTTCCAGACTCCCTTGTGTTTTGGGCTATTTCCTGATAAGAAAGTGGCGTATGTTTGACTGTTATCGGAAGTCTATTTGTACCTGGAGTAGAATAGCTTTTTTATGGTCTTTAAATAGACCGCAGTGTGTGACCGTGTCTGTACTGGGATGGACAGGCATCCCATCCATGGTGACCCCATGCCTTATGTCTTATGGTTCCTGATGCAAGCTCCAGTCACACGGAAGCCCATAACCCAGGGGCCTGGAGAATGGATGGATGCACTGTTGGATGGATTGATGGAATATGTTTCATTAAGAATCGACATTTATATACAATTAAGTATGACATTAACATGGTACCATCGGTATTTTCTTTGCATTTATTTTTGTGCAGACACTGCCCTCTGCTGGATTTGCTGGAGTTACACCTTAAAAGAAGTGGACGCCCCACGAAGGCCTGCTTGTGGAGAGGACCGCGGCGGACGTGCTACCAGCATTGCTGACCAGCAAGGAACAAGTCCCGCTGAACAGTTAAATTGGGCTTCTTAAAATTTGCCGAACACTCAGCGCAGGATCTGGGGAGCGTTTTCCCAAACGCTCCAGTTAGCTACTTGCTTAGTTGCAAGTATGTAAGTCGCTAACATAGTTAGCAACTGTGCTTTTGGGAAACGCGGCCCTGGTTTGTTGTTTTTGGGGACCCAAGCCGCTCTAGTGTAGTAACTGCTTGTGGCCAGCAGGGGGCTCCCAAAGACTGGGGACCCCACGTAATTACGTGGTTTTAGTGGCGGTAAACAGAGATACTGTCTCAGCACAGAATTAGTCTCACTGTGATGCGTATTTACGTGCTAAGGTATGAGAGGACTTAAATATTTGGTTAACTAGGGAGTGGAGGGGTAATATTGTCCCGAATTGTAACTCAAACTACAAACCTTAATATCCCACATGCCACATTATGTGTTATCACTGTTTACACACATTAGTGCACTATGTATTCCCATCTTATGTGGAGCCTCACTTTTTCGCACTCTCCTGTGTTTTGCACACTAAATACAGTGAGAAGTCTTCCCTTGTCATGTGCTGTTTGTACGTTGGACACTTTCATGTTCCTGGACAATATATGATCATAGATGTTCTCTCTCTCTCCACAGATCTCCAGGTTAGTAGAGACGCTCCTCTACTATCCTGCCGTGAGAGTGTGCGATGTGGAGCATCATCATTGCAGAATGTTTGTTAGCATGCGCCTGGCGTTTATATATCTGAAATGTGAATTAAAAAAAGAAATCAGTGTTCCATGTTGGTTTGTTTCTCTGAATTATCTTTTCCTTGTGGGCATTGCATTGTCTAACATCATTTCAATCGTGTCCTTCCCGTCCACGAGAGACTGTCACAGCTGGATAGCAGTGCCAGTGCGAAGGACCTTTGCAAAGGAAGAAGAGCAAACAGTGAGAATAGGCCCTGGAAATGTGCGTCTGAATGCATGAGAGTGACTGCAGGGCTTATTAGACCAGTGGAGCCCCCACTGCTGCCTGGTCCTAAGTTAAAATCTATTCCATTTTCTCTCTCAGTCTCATGTGGTCAAACTGGCTTCTTAGTAAGCAGAACATAAGGTACGGTTTTAATCCATCTGCTCTGACTCAGTGCCTCCAGTAAATCAAATGCCTAATACACAGCTAATATAAGCTGATATTCTATCATGCTTTTTAGGACACTTAGGTTTAAATGCAATTGCCAATTATTTTTTTCTCCGTTGTTTTAAAATTACTTATTTTTAAGTGGCTATGGATAGAGCCTCCTAATATAGGAGGTTCTCCTAGCCTCTGTTACATTATATGCCCAGGGTGTACAGTATTACTGTTACAAAGATTTGTTTTTTTAATAACCCTCGTATCCCCAGGAACAAAGGCACCACTGTTGTTGAGTACGCTCCTGTGATTACTGCTGTGTACGGTATGAAAGCTGCATGCGCTGACATTTAAGTAGCATTAAATTGAATCCTCTTTCAAATTAGTGAACGGAAATATTCTTAAATCTGTATCTTTGAGAGTAATCAAGCAGGCTATGGCATGTGATATATGTTTTAATACTTACAAATGCAGTCACGCTGCATTAAAAAACACTTGTGCGTATTTTTAAAATAGTTGACTGGTTTTCTGTTAAAAAATGTTGTTGGGGGGGGGGGGGTTGTTGCGAGTTAAAAATCAATCGACGAGGATGGGATTCGAACCCACGCGTGCAGAGCACAATGGATTAGCAGTCCATCGCCTTAACCACTCGGCCACCTCGTCAGGCTACACGGAAGTGTTTACTTATCTCAAGTAATTGATATCAGCTGTAGCTGATTGTAATTAAATAACATCAATAAGTTTTGTATGACAAGTATTTACCCTCCAATACAAATTATAATCAGAGTCAGACTTACATCTTAAGCACTTCCATTTAAACAGTGTATTTCTGGCTAATAGATTTTATTGCAGAGTGGGAGTGAGCGAGCAGAGCGGTCGAAAGAACGCTCTTACTCCGTCTGAAACTGCGGGCAAGAAAGCTATTTATTCTGACAAGCCAGTTAAAAGAGGGCAATAAATAAATGATATCCAAAGTTAAGTAGGAAGTTCTTGGGTGCCGGATATGGTGACTGCAATTTCCGATTAAAACATCCATCTCTTGAAGACTAGCGATTGATATTTCGGAGACGTTTGACACGAGAATATTTAAACGATTTACAAGCGGAAAACGTGACTTTTGGCCATCGGTCAACGGCGTGCCGATCCGCAGTACCTCTGTCACGTGGTGCTCGAATTAGGTCACGTGATTATAACTGACCGTGCATCCGTTCGTGAAATGTGTGATAACAGGAGTGCGTCACTGTCTCTGGCAGTGAGACAGTGCCACATGGTGGATCCACCCGGCAGTGCACCTTTTGGAAGCCCGAACCATTTATCAGTTACCTTATTACTCCATCCACATTAACTCTTGTTTGTTTGAGAATTTATTTAAGCCTTGATCTGAATCTTTGGCTAATTGTTTTTGCTCTCTGAAAGCTCGCTAAACCAAGTCAGTCATACTCCCTCTTTGTGGCCAAGCGGCAGAAGGCATTGGGAGTGTGTGCCGATAAATCTGCCTTAAGCAGGTTCGGTGAGGTAAAGTGGGGTTTATCTTTGTGGCTTTGTGGATGACTTCTAATTAGGGCCAGGGTGCTTTATGACACAAGCAATTACAGCTGCCTTTTCTTCTCACTGTAACAGGAGGTGTTATTTAGGAGGATTAGCCACCAGTAACGGTTAGAAATAGGCCATACTTACCAGCTGGACCTAAATTAAGCAGTGTCTCTGTAGGTCTGAGCTTGTGTTCATTTTGGACAGCAGTTTTATTGATTTCATACTTATAGAAGATGGACAGATCTAAGGTGGAAGGGGTAGTGTTCAAAGATATAATACATGGTTTTTAAAACAGTAAAATTTCAATAGACCCTATGGTCTGAGAAGATTATGTCCTCACTTTTGATACATATACATATTGGCTTAAGTTACTTTTTGTCCTACGGAAACATACTGCTTCTGAAAAAAAAAACCCATTCTAATATGATATAATGAATAACTATGTTTATGTCATAATGGATAAGCGTGAAATTGGATTAAAGATTCCTTAAATTACTTATTTGCATACTTTTGTAAAAAATAAAATTGGGCCTTTTTCTATATTGGTGTATGGATAAAATTACTAGGACAGATGAAAGTAACGTTTCATATCTGATTCTCCTAGATATTATGATTTATTTGAGGAATAAAAGACCAGAATGAAACACCAGCCTTCACGTTTATTGGTTTTTTAAATTGCTTGTATTGAGCACAAAAAAGAGATCCTGAATGGGTAAGTATGAAAGACGGATATAAATTGTGCTGGGATGAAATGCGGCCCCAGATTTTCAGACTTACCTCGAACATAACTCAGCCAGGGGCTAGCTGCCTAGCTAACGTGATCCAGGTAGCTCGATATGGCTGAGAAGTGTATGATGTCTAGTATATTGTATGAAACTGACGTCCCCAGCAGGTGTCTGTGGCCATAGTGTTTACACGATGCACCCTTTACTCTCTGATTAGGAATAAATGGTTGGGCAATAGCCACAGTGTTCTGTCATTTTTTGCTGCCTTATCAGATTTTGCTACTCCCTAAGCTGCAGTGCAGTCCAGCAATATAGGGCGATATCAGGGCAGTGCAGAATTGCAGACAGGTCTTGCAGTTTTGGATCTATTACATAGGTGCCTGGCTGCGCGTGTACAGTCCCTGCAGGTTGGACGTTCTGATCAGGAGGAGGAAATATCAAAGTGCACTGGCCATAGAGGGCAACATCTCTGCTATGACTGAATAACATTCCTTATAGAGCCCTGGAGGTGTGCAGAGCAGAGCTGGGTGAGGGACTCTGGCACAGAGCAGTGGGACTAACACAGTGGGATTCTGTGGAGTGAGCATAACCCTGACCACAGGCAGCGAATTTTTTTTTTGCAGGATATCTCATTAATATTCATGAGATAAGCAGCACCTGATTGGCCACTGAATACGTTAGACCAGGGGTCTCAAACTCCAGTCCTGGAGGGCCGGTGCCCTGTGCAGTTTAGTTCCTGTTCCACCACAAACGATTGAGCTGAAGAGCTATGTGGTAATTAGCACAAGGAGCTGCAAGGAGTTTAATCAAGTGTGTTAAACGAGGGTAAACCAAAAAATGTGCAGGGCTCCAGCCCTCCAGGACTGGAGTTTGAGACTCATGCGTTAGACAGAAAAAACAGGAAGCACATATCGATGGTAGCGGGTTCACTGGCCAGTCAGGTACCACTTCTGTCATGAATATTAATGACTTGACCAATCAGGTGGTGCGTATCTCATGAATATTAATGAGACTCCCCTTACCACCCTGCAAGAAAATTAGCGGCCAGGCAGCCTCACTAAAGCCTCTGCTCAGCTGACCGCCCAGCACATGCGCTGCAGTCATTTCCTGCCCCGCGCCTCCATCACTGCAGCATCTGTTGGCTTTTTTTTAAACTGAGTTGTATCTGACTAGAAAGCAGATAAACAGCAGAAAGTATCTGATTAGAATCCCATTGTAATACTGTGTTACAGATATAACCATTCCTAATGAGAGTGAGCTGATTCTGTTATACTGGCAATCCTGGCAAATATAAGCCGCTAGAACATGGACTGACCGAGATAAGCAGTTAGAAGGTGGATGGATGGATGGATCTGTCATATGAAAGTCCACAGCAGGGGATTCTATTCATCAGAATACACATCAGATGCCATTGTTCAGTCAGCACCCTATTTGGGCTCAGTGTTCCAGAGTCAGGAAGTGACTCTCTGTTTTCTTTAGGTACAAAATCCCATTCATTGAAAGCCCCCGCCCAAAGAAAAAAGAAAACAAAACCAATTTAGAGTGGCGTCTCAGTCAGTATTTGTTTTCCAGTGAGTGGCTGTCTATGCAGTTGACACGGTCACATTGTTTCATAGAAAGAGAGATTGGTGTCGTGGTCTTTTCGGTGACAGACCAGTAGGAAACGCGCCATAAGGTGCTTTAGTGGAATAAGAAAACCCGCAGCATCCTGCCTATGAATGGGCACGAAGCCCGGGTGCCCGCGACCTTTGAGTCGCTAACGAGCCTGTAATTAGCTCGGTCATTAGCAGAGGGATTAGTCTGCGCCTGACCCTCAGCGAGCCGCGGCTTTTCAGTCTTCTTCTCAAGGACGGGCTGACCAATTCTTATCAGATAAGACTAACTGCTTCCCCTCCCTTTTGCTTGTTAATTTTATTTGCATAGACTTATATACAAATAACACCCCCCCCCCCCCCAAAATCTCCCTGCAGGCAACACCAACAGCTCAGCTGCATCTAGCGGGGGGTCTGTATTTAAGGGAAACTCATTATGCAGAGCACCCCGCCAATTCGCACGGCTTAAACTGCAACGCGCAAACGCAGCGAGGGAATGTTCGGAAAGTGACTTTTAAACATCTGCAGTCTCCTAGTCCATCCATCCATATATTTACACTGCATTATTTAACAGACAGTTTTATCCAAAGTGGCATTCTTTTTTTGGAGAGAGAGAGAGAGAGAGCAGCGTCAGACAATGCCTGGAGTGACTGGGCTTGGGGGTCTTGCTTGAGGGCCCAATAGTGAAATCACTCTGCCGACACTAGGGTTTGAAATAGCAGCCTTGTGGCCTAGTTGACTGAACCACACACTGCCCCCTTCTTCTGCTTCCTAAATGCTCTCTGATAGAGTGGCGAGATTCTATTCTCTAGTGAAAACACTAGTGACAGTGAATGGTGCCACTGTGTGTTTTGTCCTGGATTTGCAACCAACGCAGTCACTAAACAATCTACCTGCACTACCTCACCAAAGCCCATCTATCTGCTTCCTCGTCCTCAGTGCTCTGAAGCATCTCCCTGCAGCAGTCAGGGTAGGCAAGCAGATCATGGCTCAGCCTTGTCGTGAAGTGTTAAGCTGATTGGAGGAAGGGTTTGACTAGCTGTTTGGTGGCGATCGCTGCAGAAATGCACGCGCGTGCGTGTGTGTGTGTGTGTGACAGCCGGGTCGACAAGCTGGTGGTGTCTGGAACAGGCCTGGATTAAGGACAGGATCACAATGATCTCTCTGGACCAGAACCAGGGCCTGAGCCAAGCTCCCAGTACGGCTGCTGAGTGCTCCCTCTTTGCTGGTTTTAAACACACTTCAATTTGCACCTAAAACAAGGAGGAGGGGGGCTTAAGCTGTCCAGCAAGAGATTAAATTAGGCAAGAAGCATTCCAATTGGACAACCATAGCTTAAGATAACCTAGCTAACCGAAAAAACCTGCTTTGTGGAACACAGCCCTCCCCCCATGTCAGGTGATTGTTAAAATGTTGACTGTTTTAATAGAAACTCCATGCTGTAGTTGAGAAAGTTGTGAAGCCAGCATTCAGGAAATACAAACCGATAAGAGCATTATAATAATGAATATGATATAATACATAAAGTCTCAGCTGCCTGCATGGATATTTACACTGCACTGATGTTTCTCCTGTTTGATCACCATCTCCAGGCCTCGCTTTTCAGCACACATTCTCTCCAAATGCAGATGGAGATGTAGGAGGTCTCTTGCGGGTAACTGGTGTCTCCCCCAACATCTCCTCGGTCACACATCTCCTGAGTTAAGGCTGTGGATGTCCTGGGCCGCGCTCGTCATGTGTCTCTCACATGTTTCACATGTGTGATCCGGCGTGATCTGTGACGGGGGGCGTAATCCGCTCCTCCCTTCGTTTTCTATGTGTGCCTTGAAGGCCAGCCTCTCACGCTGCCTGGCCTTAGCCCTAATCTCCTTATCCCTTGGTGTTGGGTCTGCTAAGTCTAACCAGGATGTCCAGGTCAGGCTGTCTGTAAGTAAGATCATTAAGATCACTAATTATTTCAAGATAACCCATGTAAACACAATCAGAACTAGACAAAAAAGCAGTATGTATGGAAAGCTATACATATGTATATATATATACACATACATACCTATTATTTCTCAAATGGGATCATGAATTGATGGATAATTTGATTTGAAGTTTGGAGGTAATAATTTTTTCTTCTTTTCAGGATCCGTGCATTATAAACTAAAATAATTAACAGAATTCCACCACCTATTACACATTAAGCTGTGGCTTTGGGCTGCCTGATCTTACCGTCTACCATAGTAAGCATGCCAGTGTGCCCGTGTTAAGCTGATAGAAGCTCATCTGTCCCGTGATACCGTGATTTATTTCTATCTAAGCACGTACAATAAATAACACCAATTAACCGAAATAGCCTTCCGCCCAGTGTCGCCTTTGCCAAGGATCACATTTGCGTAACTTTTCCGACATGTTATATAGTGGGACAGAAGGTGAATCGGAATCAGTGCATCATTCCGAGAAACTTTTTTTTTTTAAAGTTAAGCTGTTAGTATCCACCTCCGCAGCCACTGCGCCCCCATCCCGACTCGCAGGCTCACGATGCTGCCCTAATCCCTCTCCAAAGTGCTTAGAAGATGCTAATTGCAGCTCGCTATAAATACGGATTCCCTGCCGCAGTTTCCTCTTCACCATGTGCAACTTAACTCGCTTTACAGCTCCCAAGCCTTTCTAAAACACGGCATTTTAAAAGAAATTTAGAATTGTTTCGTGTTGACCTTAGCTAAGTTTTATTCCATTTTTTTTCTTGACAAAAACTACATCTATTTTTTACGCAAATCTAACTAGAAAGAATATAATTATTGCATAGCCTATTATTAAGCGCAGGGGAGGCACCTGTTGGACACAGAGATGATGTTCTGATATTTAACGCATGTCATCAGCAGCTACTGAGGGCAGCCTTTGAATCAGCCATGTTCCCCTTGCCGATTTTCACCCCGGAGCAGGTGGCCCGCGTGTGCGAGACCCTGGAGGAGAGCGGCGAGATCGAGCGCCTGGGCCGCTTCCTGTGGTCGCTGCCGGCCGCGCTCCCGGGCGCGCCCGGGGACGCGCTCGGCCGCCACGAGTCGGTGGTGCGCGCCCGCGCGCTCGTCGCCTTCCACGGCGGCGACTTCGAGGCGCTGTACCGCATCGTGCAGAGCCACCGCTTCACCCGCGAGTCGCACGCCAAGCTGCAGGCGCTCTGGCTGGACGCGCACTACCGGGAGGCGGAGCGCCTGCGCGGCCGGCCGCTCGGACCCGTGGAGAAGTACCGTATACGCAAGAAGTTCCCCCTTCCCCGGACCATCTGGGACGGCGAGCAGAAGACGCACTGCTTTAAGGTACGTGCAGTTACTGCAATTAATGCCGATTTAAAAATCACGCCATACAAGTTATTTAGAAGTAAATATAATTATATATTTAAACTCGAATATTGAAACTAGCCAACTGTAAAATAGGCTTACGCAGTCTTACTGTTGGAGTTAATGATATAAACACATTATTGCATTTAGATATTTAAAATTTCGTCAATTACAAGCTACAAAATACACTAAAATCGAAGAGAATCTTTTCCGCTTCGTCTATTTCGGTTTAATATAAATGAACCATATAGCGTGAAATTGCAAATTAAACCAAAGTGCTGTGTTTTACTCTATCTGGGTACCTGTTTTAATGTAGGCCTGTAATTTGCGGGAATTATCTAACTTGGGCTAACAGATCCCAGGTAGCTTGCTTATCCCACTTTTACTGGAAACGTGTTCCAGATAATATACTTTTTTTTTTTTTTACAAATCTAACGAATTAACTGATGCGAAACGTTATTCACTGAAATATCCAAAGATCAGGACAAACAGATTTCGTGCTCTTTCCAAATTCGCAAATAAAACTGGCTCTTGCTTTGACAGCTGAAATATCTTGTTTTATAAAGTCACCTGCGCTGACCGGATGTGGGCAGTAGAAGGGAACCCCCTTTTTTAAATGCACAGTTTAATTCAGAACTCTTTTACGGAATGTGACTCCTGTTCAGGCTGCCGGTTATCATCTGTTAGTCCAGTGTACTGCCTGGGAGCCACATCGCCCCACAAATAAATCAATAAATAAACAAAGAAAAACCCTGTTGGCCCACCCAGTCAAGTTAAGTCTCTTTTGTCTGGACCACCTGTGGAGTTTCTGAGCCCTGCCTCCAGCACCAGGGCCCTGTCCTGTCTCCCCCACCACCCCCTAGTGTCTCTGCTGGAAGACAGTCAGAAATTCCTATATCGCGGCGCTCAGATCCGTTTCGTACTTTCTAGGAAATCTGCAGCCCCAAGTGTATGCAAGAAGATTAAGTGATTTTGTTTGATCTGGAAGCTCCGGCTTAGATATTTATTCGAAATGGGGACTAAGTGTCAGAAATTTCTGTAAGAGCAAAAGGTGGACATAGAAGAACTCAACTGAAGTAATTGAAATGCAATGAATTTGTTGATAAGATCAGACCAAGACCAGCTAAGCTCTGAATTACACCTACTGCGAAATGCAGCTTAATGTGAAGGAAGATCCGATCTTGCGTGCCTTAAAACGGCAGTGCCTTCACTGGCCTGATATCAGACCTCAGAACAGCAAGGAAGGCTAACTGCAAGAAGAACATATTACATCAAAAACGGACCAGAAACAAAAACACTTTAATTATGTTAAATTGTTCACTGGGTGCTATGTGCCCCGTCTTCCCGAGAGGGGTGTCTGACCCTTGACAAGATAAGTGGTCAGAAGCACTCTGCAAGGCTGACTTTGTTTTCCTCACAACCTTGAGTGCTTCAGTCTCT
>JAODKL010000049.1:713893-734856 GCA_026780765.1 Petrocephalus schoutedeni
TGATCCTGACCAGGAAAAGCGGATAGCGGGACCTGATTGGCCAGTGAATGCCTTAGCCAGAAAAACGGTAACACGGTAGCAGGTTCACCGGCCACTCAGGTACCGCTTGTCTCATGAATATTAATGAATTTACCAATCAGGCGGCGCCTGTCTCATGAATATTAATGTCGCTCCCCCTATCACCTTGCAGAAAGGAAATTCGCGGGCGGGAGCCACTTTCACGTCACAGGTTGTTTTACTCGGAAGTGGGGCAGCTGGACAAACAAAGGAGGGAAAAAACACACATACTAGGACAGACTGACATATTAAGAACAGATCATATTAAAATTAAACGCGCACTGAAGTATGCTTGATGTATGCTAACTAAACACGTGCATTGTAGTCGTCCCGAATTGTACGGCTCTGTGACCTTTTGCGTGGGGCCGCCGAACACGTGGTGCCCGCATGACTGATTAAGCGAAATTAAGCCGATTCTCTCATGATCTTGGCAGCGCTGTTTCGCCGTGCTGCCGTGCTCAGCCGCCGTCTTCGTAAGGTACAGACAGAAGCTCCGTCTGGTTTTATGGATACGCGACAATAATAGTAACGGCTACCGTAAGAGACAGAACATTTATTATACTAAAATGGTGCCGCCCGTATAATTGTTCGTAAATGTTATTGAGTCCGTGGAACCCTGCAGAACAAAGGAAACCATTTCCATTCCAACGAGAATAAATATAAACGGCATGTCCCCTGGAGGTTGCCATCCAGCAGCTTAATCGCAGAAAATCAGTATTTTGTTGAATGGTAGATGCGCAGCTTTACGGTACTGCGTGCCGTAGATGGACAGTGCTAGATATGATTGGCCAGATAACGTGTCAATCGTTCAGTCTGTTATTTCATTGGCTTATAGGCGGAGCTGGCAATGAATGAAAAGCGGAAGTGGATATGGAAGGGTGAGAGTGCAATTTAAGAAACGGAACGAGGGTTTAAAATCGCAGGCGAGAGCCGGGCAATTACTTAACTACTGCTATTAGGGAGAGTGATACGGTAATCAAGGATTCCTATGCATGTCTTGCCATTTTCTTGTTAGAAAATCACGAGGTCGCAAGTTCGCCGAGTTAATCATGTACTTTTAATAGGCTAACGTTAGCTACTCGGCTACATTTCTATAAGAGGCTTCCCAGGCTTCGGAAGTCCCGTAGCTAACCTGTCATTCGCAGTACCTAATCGCTTAGTCCGATTTATTCCACATTACGAAATGCAATTAGAAATGAGCAAATACTGGGATGCAGCGCATGTCTAACGCTACAATTTTTAAGTTTAAGTGTGATCTCCGCTAGAAATCTGTGGTTTGCTAATAAGCTTTCGGTTTCATGGTGAGGGACGAGGGCAGAGTGCATGCCGTTGTTTACTTCCACAAACAAAACCGTGATTGAGAGCCTCTTATCGTGAATGCTTAACGGGAAGGACACTTTTGCGCTGCCGTTTGGTTTATTTAATGTTAATGTATTTCCAATAACGTTAATGTATTTCCAGTACTTTTGAATGCAGATTCGTGTGATTTGACACGTTTGGGGGATGTTCTCGTAACCTTACAAAGCAGAAGTCGCGGAAGTGGCATGGCGTTGGCCGCCAGAGCCTGATCGGTGTCGCCCCCGTCTCTCCCCAGCTGCCCTGTTCCTCGCCTCTTCGCTGCACCATGGTGGACTCGCAGTACTACCTCCCCAACGACATCGGCATCTCGACCCTGGACTGCGGCGAGGCCTTCCGCCTGCTCTCTCCGAAGGAGCAGCTCTACGCCCACTACCTGTCGCGGGCGTCCTGGTACGGGGGCCTGGTCGTGCTGCTGCAGACGTCCCCGGAGTCGGCCTCCATCTACGTGCTTCTGCAGCGCATCTTCCGGCGCCAGAGCCCGGCGCAGCTGGAGAGCACGGCCACCGCCGCAGGGCTCACCCCCGACGAGTACCAGGTCAGCCACGCTCAGCCGAGCCTGCAGTGGGCGGGATGTCTGCCGCAGTCGACCGCTGATTGGTGTAGCTCGGTGTCCATGCGTGGCTGTAGCGGACTTCATTGGCTTAAGCAGTGATTGACAGTGCAGGATTGTGAGGGTAACGCCCACCCGCACGGGGCTGCAGTTTTTTTGCCACTCCATCGCTGTTAAAACGGACCCAGTCTATATGAAGTACCTGGGATGTTCCGTCAGCTGCGCTGAGAGCTGGATTGTGAGGGTGATGCAGCCAAAGCTGTTTGGTAGATTGGGGGCTGATATCGCCACCTGCTCTAGAATATTCTCTTCTTGGCTCAGGCGTTCCTGGTCTTTGCTGCCGGACTGTATGCCAACATGGGGAACTACAAGTCTTTCGGAGACACGAAGTTCATCCCCAACCTCCCACAGGTGAGGTCTGCTTGCCGCCTTCGCCGCTCGCTGTTCCCGCACGCCTTGGTTTCCTCGACTGATGGTGTGTGTGTGTGTGTCTCTCTCTCCCCCCGCAGGAGAAGCTGAAGGCCTTGGTGTGGCAGAGCCAGGCGTTCCAGGACAGCCCCACGGAGATGGAGGCGCTGTGGAGCACTTGTTCCCTCCTGCTGTATTCTCTGGACAACAAACACAAGCAGCTGGGCCTTGGAGATAAGGCAAGCGAGCGGAGGCTGCGGCTGCAAAGGACGGCAGCACTTGTTAAAATGTAAAAGCGGCACCATCTGTATAAAGGAAGAAGGTGAAGGTGGTGGAATGGGTCGTGAAGGGACCTTCCGGTACTGATCCAGCACCTTCGCCACTTTTCTCTTTCTCTGGATTCAGGCCCAGAACACTAGATGGTGCTGGGCTGTTTTTTTTTTTTTTTTTTTTAAATGATGAGGACTGCAAAGTTAAATTTTTAACAGACTTTTAGTGCGCGGCGGTAAAACGGCATGCGAGAATAAACTCACTAATACACACCAGACTGGGGAGGAATGCAGCCTTTAAGGAGACAGAAGTGTACACGGGCATTAGAGAGAGCACACAGTCATACTCAAAGGATCGATTAATATAAACTTAACAGATTAAAATGCATCCAAGAAAAACTGAATTTATATGAGCTTTTACTCTCACTTCCACCTACATAACGTTTTTTGAAACCGGCTGAGACGTGGGCAGGTTCTGAAAAGGCCCAGCACCAGCTGTGCTGCCTTTGTGTTGGTGGTGATAAGGGTTATATCTCTCTACTTGGGGCTCAGGGTTAGCATTAACTGCTCGAGTGCCGTGGGTTTGGTAGCAGTAGCTCCAGCTTCTGCGGAGTGGCGTCCAGCCCGGATGACATCACTTCCACGGCGGCATGTTTACATTCTCTAGGCTGTATTTTTAGTGTTATCTTTAATCTGATGATGATGGCTTCCTCTCTAGGGGATCACCGCATACTTCTCAGGGAACTGCTCTTTAAGTGACGCCGAGCTGGCCCAGAGATTTCTGGATTCCAAGGTAAAGGTCTCGCAGTGCATGTTTGGTGCTCACATGCGCCCCCTGTTGGTTGTGCTCTGAACTCCACCCCCCCCACCCCCCTTATCCTTACACAGAGTCTGAGTGCCTACAACACACGCCTGTTTAAGACGGACAGCGCCGAGGGGAAAGAGTGCTACGAAGTGCGATTGGCTTCTGCTGTGCAGGAGGGTGAGTGTCTGCAGCCAATCAGATTGTTGCTTTGCCCATGTGACCACTTTTCCAGAAATTTAGGACTTGGATGATATTCTTAGCCTGGGTTTTATTAAACCGGTATCAGAAAGTATTCACTAATGGAGTCTTTAAGCAGGTATGTAAGTCGCTCTGGCTAAGGGCTGTAAATGTGACCAGGCATCCCTCTTTTTTTAGACGGCGCCGTGGACGGCGAGACGGAGACGCACTGCAGCCGGTACGAATTTGAGGACGCCGTGTTCACCGTGCATCGGGGCGACTACGCACCCCTCATGAAGAAAGTGAGCGAGAACCTGGAGAAGGCCCAGGTGAGGCCCCGCCTCCCGCCCATCCCGCCGGGGGGGGGGGAGGTCTCGCCCCGTGCTTCAGCTCACCCTCTCTGACCGTAGGCGTACGCGGCCAATGAGAATCAGCGGAAGATGCTGGAGGAATACGTCCGCAGCTTCACCTTCGGCTCAGTGGATTCTCACAAAGAAGGGTCCCGCTACTGGATTAAGGACAAAGGGCCCATCGTGGAGAGGTATCGCTGCACGCGGCCTTCGGGGGGCTTTAGCACTCTGGTGCCGCCCGGCGTCGTTCAGGTAGCTCCACACACACTGCTGGCATTACAGGCCCGGAGCAACCCGGACGGGGGCGGGGGGGTTCAAACCCATAGCTTTTCTCCCTGCCTGTGGACCTGATCTCAGTCGTTACCTGTGATCTCTAACTGTTTCTAGTTACATCGGCTTCATCGAGAGCTACAGGGACCCGTTTGGATCAAGGGGCGAGTTTGAAGGTATCAGCCATGCCTGCCAATCCTCCCCTCCCCCTGGCTCCTCCCCCCAGACTCTCACCATGCCTTCCCTTGGGCTCCTCCCCCCAGACTCTCACCATGCCTTCCCTTGGGCTCCTCCCCTCCCCTCTGGCTCCTCCCCCCAGACTCTCACCATGCCTTCCCTTGGGCTCCTCCCCTCCCCTCTGGCTCCTCCCCTCCCCTCTGGCTCTTGCCATGCCCCCGCCCGTTGACCGCTCGCACCTCTCCTTCCTCCCCCCAGGCTTCGTGGCGGTGGTTAACAAGGCCATGAGTGCCCGCTTCGCCAAGCTGGTGAGCTGCGCCGAGCTACTGCTGCCGGAGCTCCCGTGGCCGGCGGCCTTCGAGAAGGACACCTTCCTGAAGCCCGACTTCACCTCCCTGGACGTGCTGACGTTCGCAGGCAGCGGCATCCCTGCCGGCATCAACATCCCCAACTGTGAGTGGGGTCCTCCTCCAGTCCTGTGTGTTTGTCTGGGGCGCAGGCTGATCAGTGTCTCCCTCAGATGACGATATCCGGCAGACTGAAGGCTTCAAGAACGTGTCCCTGGGGAACGTGCTGGCGGTGGCCTACGCCACGCAGAAGGACAAGCTGACCTTCCTCAACGAGAGCGACAAGGTCTGTCCGTCCCTCTGTCTGTCCGGCTCCCGCGTGCCTGCCGCTCTCTAACGCGGGCCCCCTTCCCTCTGTCGTTAGGACGTCTACGTCAAGTGGAAAGGCCCCTCTTTTGAGGTCCAGGTGGGCCTCCACGAGCTGCTGGGCCATGGCAGCGGTAAGCTGTTCGTCCAGGTGAGTCCGCTGGGCTTTGCGTTTTTGGGGGTTGATGTCCTTCAGGAGTCCAGCACTACTTGAGCTTTTTAAGCAGTGAGTCTTGTTAATGTTTATCTCCTGCAGAAAAGACTGTTCATGTAGTGATTTATGAAAGAAAATGTTGTTTTTGGTGGGTGTTGCCTGTGCCGTGTCTGTGAATATTGGGGACACCCGGGCTCTCTCTCTCTCTGTCTCTGTCTCTCTCTGTCTCTGTCTCTCTCTGTCTCTGTCTCTCTCTGTCTCTGTCTCTCTGTCTCTGTCTCTCTGTCTCTCTCTCTGTCTCTGGGGGAAATAAATAGAACTTTGAGCAGAGCAGATGTCAAGCTGTATACTCAGGTATCCTGTGTTCTTCCCGCTCCAGGACGAGAAGGGGAACTTCAACTTCGATCGGGAGAGTGTCCTCAACCCAGAGACGGGGGAGCTGGTGGGTGTTGGTGCCTGATGGGGCTGGGGGCCTGAGCTCTGCTGCTGGGCTCCTTTGGGTGTTTTTGCGGTTTGGAATATAAGATCTGTAGGTGGTGGAGTGGACTGTGGTAATTATGCTGTCCTGTCCATAGATATCCAGCTGGTACAAGGGAGGTGAGACTTGGGACAGCAGGTTCTCCACCATCGCGTCGACCTACGAAGAATGCAGGGCCGAGTGCGTTGGCCTTTACCTCTGCCTTAACAAGGATGTGCTCAGGTGGGTGCTGGGCCTGGCTGGGCTCATGCTCTGTCTGGGAGTGATGTGCAGTAACCCAACCTAGGGGCGGAGCTTAGGGGAGGCGGGGTCATGCTCGGTCTGGGAGTGATGTGCATTAACCCAACCTAGGCGTAGAGTCTAGGGGAGGCGGGGTCAAGCTGAGGCTTACTTTGCCGGTGATTTTGGTTTTGCAGCATCTTCGGACACGAGGGTGAGCAGGCGGAGGAGGTGGTATATGCCAATTGGCTGACCATGGTGCGGTCCGGCCTGCTGGGACTCGAGTTCTACACCCCCGAGAGTAAAAGCTGGAGACAGGTGGGGCCAGCTGCAAGCACACGGCTGCTGTTCTACACACCGGCACATATAAATACTGACTGTCACATTTAATACCCACACACCGTGACACAGACTAGCTTGCCCCCTCACGCGGCCTCTCACCCCCATCCCGCTTGCCCAGGCCCACATGCAGGCACGGTTTGTCATTCTCCGCGTGCTGCTGGAGGCCGGCGAGGGCCTCGTCACCCTGGAGGAGTGCACGGGCTCCGACGGCAGGCCCGACGCAGTCATCACCCTGGACCGAGCCAAGATCCGCACCGTGGGCAAGAGCGCCATACAGAGGTTCCTCTGCAAACTGCAGGTAAGGAATTATGCGTCCTGAATAACTCCTCGTGTTTTTTTGACATGGTTAATGTCCGATGTTTTTTTTTTTTTTTTTTTTTTTATTTTATTTATTTTTTATTACCACGTTTTCCATCCCACAGGTCCATAAGTCGACGGCTGACGTCGAGGGCGGCCGCGCTCTGTATGAGGGCTACTCAGCAGTGGCGTCCGGCGGCTCGCACGACTTCCTGCGTCTACGTGAGACCGTCCTCCTGCGGAAGGAAGCTCGCAAGATGCTGGTTCAGGCCAATACCCGAGTCAACGGTCAGCCATTGCCCCGTGCGGTCGCCCTGTTTTAATAACTGTGATCATAAATGATTGACACAAATATTTTTTGCTGTAAAAATAGAGCACTGTACCCCTGAATTAAGCATGATCTGCACGACTGCTCGGGGCCATTTGGCTCACTTTGTTGTGGTTGCATTCATCACTGATTTTGGAAAATTCTGCGTCTGTTTAACCTTAGTTAATTATTACTACTTTTAATTAAATCTGTGTAATATTGTACTTCAGCTCCGGTATTGCTTTATTTGCTTTGTTTAATTGGCTATAGAGACAGAGGGCAGGGGGTGTGGAGAGGTGACTTGGGCAAGGTGCAGTGCATGATGGGAACCGGCCGTGTCATGTGACC
The DNA here is from genome assembly GCA_026780765.1 of Petrocephalus schoutedeni. Classification (NCBI taxonomy): domain Eukaryota; kingdom Metazoa; phylum Chordata; class Actinopteri; order Osteoglossiformes; family Mormyridae; genus Petrocephalus; species Petrocephalus schoutedeni. The sequence goes on from JAODKL010000049.1 coordinate 721,114, forward strand.
CGCAGGGGAGTCCGTGGAGCTGCTGGAGTACGAGGGCAGTGCCCCCGGGCTGATCCGCTCCTTCACGGAGCGCTTCCCCGACGACGCCGAGGAGGTGGAGGCGGAGCTGTTGGAGCTGAGTAGCCGCGACGCCCCCTGCTGGTGCTGAGGGAAGTGGCGGCCTCGCCGCTCTACCGGATTCTGCAGCACTGAAGCCCCTTTTCACACACAGTGTGACGGTTTTTCTCAAGACATATCTAAAGTGCAGGTCTGACCTTTTACAGGCCCTTGTATTTTTTTTTTTTTTATTCATTAAACTCCTGTGGTTAACTCTTATGTCCGTCCACTTATGTCATATTTTAAAGCTGTATAATCAGTATCAGACTAGCTGACCATGTGACTGGTGTCCGGACTGGCCGAATGGGTCACACGTTGCCGCCAAACGCCAGCTCGCCTGGCGCATCGAGCTAGGGAAATTGGTCTGAGGTTGTTTATAAACGCCAGGCTCCTTTTGTCCCTGGGCCCTTGCCTGTGACTTCAGGCCTCAGGGTGGCTCCGCTATCGGAGCTGTGTTTCTGTGTACGGCCAAAGTCAGCCAAGCGCCAGGTTTAATGGGCATGTCTGAGTAGGGATGCCAGCAAACGGCGTTGGAGTCTGGCCCTGCAGGACTGGAGCCGCCCAGCCGTGCCCTGAGCCGTTACATCCACGTCTCCGGTTCGGTCATGTGATCTGCGAGCCGGCACTGGCCGCGCTTGGCTGCCGCTTCGGCCACGCGTTGGGTTACGGTTACCTGGTTACCTATCACTATCCGGTGTTGGCCGGGTACCAGTTTGCAGTGGTCAATGACACGGGAGAGAGGTGAGATTGAGGCTGGGGGCGCTGCTTTATAATTAAAAAGCAGTGGTCAGTTTATTGGCGTGATGAATAAAGGCAGATTAAATATTGGAGGGCAGTGCCATACCCCCTTCCTACCCCGTTCTCTCGCCCCCCTGCCCGCTAGTATAAAAATAAGTTCATTGTTTAAGCTTTTTCCATCTAGTAATATGGCTTCCATGATAAACCAGCATGGCTGTGCCATAAACCCCAGAATTAATCTGCACTGGGATCAAAGTGTAAATACTTATGAGAAGCCAGAGCCAGTCAAAGCAGGAACTGTCCAAAGTATTTTATTCTTGTGCATGGTAACGGTTCCAGTACAGATAAAGGTACATCTAATACCTGCTGATCAAGTCAAATTCTGTGCAGTGTTTCCGAAAAGAAGACTCCATTTGCACGATCGGGCACGTTTTCACAATTTGCTCACAGACGGAGCTGTCTAGGGCTTAATGCGCACACAGCCCCACCCTCCAGGTATCTCCAAGGCAGGAATATGCTTTTATATATACACGTTCTTGTGTATATACAGCTTATATACCCAGCCCTGGGCTGGCTGCGAAGAGGATCGGGGGTCGAAGGTCGCCCTGCTCCGGGACGCTCGCCCTGACTGCATGCAAATCCAGTCCCGTTCTGGCACATTAAATGCCAAACGCAACCGGAGAAATAATCTGATTTTTAAAGGAGTGCCTGCTGACCCCAGGTGGCCAGTGTGAGTACTGCACGTGCCGCGCGCTTCGCCCTCCCCTGCATGCGTGACGCTCTTCGTTAATTACGTGGCGTCTCCTCGTGCCCCACGCCGGCTGACTGGTCCCTCTGGTGCGCCAGCAGGTGTGCCGACAGCTGCTCCGGCTGCGGGAAGCCGCGCGTGCAGCTGGGCTCGGTGCAGCGGTGCGGCCGGGCCCCGCTGTGCGTGCGCTGGTGCGCCCGCAGGCTCCCCGGCTGGCTGAAGCTGCGGCCGCACTCGGCGCAGCGGTACGGCGTCTCCTTGGTGTGCGTGCGCAGGTGCACCTTCAGCTGCTCCAGCTGCTTGAAGCCCTTGCCGCACTGCGGCTGCGTGCAGGCGTAGGGCCGCTCGCCGCTGTGCACGCGCCCGTGCAGCGTCAGCGAGCGCAGCCGGCGGAAGCGCTTGCCGCACTGGCCGCAGTGGTACGGCGTCTCGCCCGAGTGCACCCGCTGGTGCTTGCGCAGGCCCCCCGAGCCGCGGAAGCTGCGGCCGCAGTCGGCGCAGCGGTAGGGCGCCTCCTGCGAGTGGCGGCGCCGGTGCCTGGCCAGGCCGCTCGCCTGCCGGAAGCTCTGCCCACAGGTGGGGCACGGGTACGGCGTCTCCCCCGAGTGGATGCGCTGGTGCGTCTCCAGCTGCCGCGGGCCCCGGAAGCTGCGGCCGCAGTCCCGGCAGACGAAGGGCCGCTCGGCGGAGTGGATGCGGCGGTGGCGGCGCAGGTTGCCCAGCTGGTTGAAGCTGCGGCCGCAGGTGGGGCAGCAGAAGGGGCTCTCGCCGGTGTGCACGCGGTGGTGCGCCTTCAGGCTGCCCTGCTGCGTGAAGCTCTTGCCGCACTGGGCGCACTGGTAGGGCGTCTCCTTGGTGTGCGTGCGCCAGTGGATGCGCAGTGCCGCCGCGTCCTTGCAGCTCTTGCCGCACTGGCTGCAGTGGTACGCCGTGCGGCCCGAGTGCAGCCGCTGGTGCCGGCGCAGGTAGGCCTTGCGGTTGAAGGCTTTGCCGCACTCGTCGCACGTGTGGGGCAGGGAGGTGGGCGGTGCTCTGTTGCCCCCGGCGACGGCGCCGTCCAACGGCGCCACGCCTGGCAAACCCGATGCCCACGCTGCTCTCGGCTGCTCCGCTCCGGCTGGAGGCGCGGCACAGGTGTGCGCCAAGGGGTCCTGCTTAAGAACTGTCCGGGAAAAGTACCCAGAGTGGCTCCGTCAGCCGATATCTGGTCCACGGTGCCATGGTAACGGCACTAGGCCTCATTTGCCCATGGGGCTGCAGTGTTCGGGAGGCCTGTGTTCGTGGTTTTCAGCATTTATATAGCTTTTGTGCACATTTTCCATGCAGAAATCACATTGTAGTAACACGCGTTCATTTTGCGTGCCTGTGTGTGTGTAACACATGCCCGGTGTTATACATGTCTGTGTATCTTAGGCAGTGGCTCTTACAGTCATGGTGCAGGCCGGGCTTCTCTCCTTCCCCCTGGCCCCCTCCTGTCTTCTCGCCCTTCACTGTGACCGGGGGCCCCCCTCGGGGCTGCGGGGGCACGTGGGTGAGCGCGGGGTCACCGGGACGACAGCCGTGACTCCGCAGGAGAGGCGCTGCTAACGCTACATGGTTACATGGCGGGGAGGAGGAGAGAGGAGGAGGAGAGAGGTGCCACTCAGAGGGCGGCAGGAGGTGGCGAGCTCGAAAAAGCCACGCGGCGCCGCGTCGCGCGCGCACACGCACACACACGCACACATGCCGCTGCGGGGACTTCAGCTGCATGCAGCTCCGTGGGAAACGGAGTGACATCAAAGCAGCCATAGTGCTGCTTATGCAAAAGTGTGCTGCCTCGCATGGCCGCAATAAAAAGCCCTGCAGAGTGCGTGATTATGATGTCTGTGATTTACGGGGAGAAGGCGGGGCCAATGGCAGCGTGCTGCTGTCTGCCAGCGGTGCTCCCTGGAGCCCTGCTCCTCACCTGGGTCTTCCTCCCGGTCCTCCTTCAGCTTGTCCAGTGGCACGTCCGTGTCCTCCACCTTCACCTCCACCCAGGCCGCCGCCTCCTGCTCCCGCTTGGCACAGAGTGGCTTTTGCTCTGTGTCCGCCTCCTCCTCCTTCTTCACTCGCGCCTCAGCCATGCTCGCCCGCCTCGGGACGGGGGAACGTGCCGTTTGCAGGGCGGCGGCGGGGGAACCTTTGTGCCGAGACGGCGGGCGGAGTCGGGTTTATGTTTGACCGCCAGGTCAATAGCAAACTACAGCCTTTCATGTAGCCTTTCTCGCCTCCCAGTACTTTTCCAGGTCAGCTTTGTTTTCATTGGCCGGTTCTCTCGGTGTCCCTTTCCAAAGTTACCTGCTCAGAGAAGTCGAAGCGCTGTCTGCCCAGTGCTGCAAGAACTGCGGCCGAAGTTTACTGGTCAGCTGGCATTATTCCGGGTGTGGTCAGTATTGCGCGTGAGCCTCGGGTGTGTTCAGCGCACATCTGTATCATATCTGTACATTGTGGATGAGGCTGAAGGTCTTTTCTTGCGTGCAAGGTATAGAACCCAACTGGGGTAGGCAATGCAGTGCCCCTCCCCACTGTGAAGGCCAAGCCTGTCACATGTTCTGAGTGAGAGGCCACAAAGGTTGTGACCCCCCCCCTGCTCCATACCACCAGCGGTGAGCAGCCAATACAACGAGGTGATGCTGACGTGCTGCTCTTTGATTGGTCAGACACACGGTCGTCATGGCACCGAAAATTCTCTTGTAGTAGTATGTTTTGTGAAATTATCTTTTTTTCAGTAAATATTGTACGAGAGAAAAAATAATAGATTAGGTATCTGTTTTGGGGGGGGGGGTTCTCTAGGGGAACCTACAGTCCTCAGTGTGAAATACAATTTGAAACATATTTGCGGTGCCTGTCACTCAGGGTGTCTGTCAGGCGATTTACAAATTAGGAGTCCCGTGTTTGCCTGTTTTATGTCATCCTCCATCAAGAACAGAAGTACAGAGGACGGTAAAAATCCCTGGATGTCGTTCATGCCCCGCCCCAGATTCGCTAAATTGCATTCTTGTTATCAAGAAACACCCCTGGCCTCTGGCTCTGTAGGTGTGGGCCTTCACGTTCCACCTACAGTTCCACAGTTTCCTCCAGCGATGCAAAGACCTGCGGATGGGTGAATCTGTGTAAATTACCCACAATGCCTCCCTACGTTTATGCCCTGCAATGGACTGGGACAGGCTCCAAGTTTGGCTATGACGAAATACACTCACATTTAAAAGCCTGGTATTTATATAACGGGAATGCTTTTTAAAATGATGTTAGTCAGAGTGTGTCGTGTTTCAGGAGTAAATGTTTTTTCTTTTTTTTTTTTTTTACACAGTACTGCTTTATCAAGCGTAGGCACAGACAAACCAGCACGATTTAGAAATCAACCAGCCTCTGTTCTTTTTTTCCCCAAAGCAAACAAGGCTTCCGGAAGGTGCTAGAATAACAGCTACTTATCAAATAGAGAAAGCGGTATGACACGGGGGACCGTCACCGGCTCTCAGGGCCCAATTCGGAGCAGAACACAGCTGTGTTACTCTAGATAGAATGTGCAAAATATTTAATATCATTATGCAACAACTGTTCACAAATGTACACAATCCATTGAAAAAAAGCTGGAAAGAGATAAAATGGGAACTAAAACAGTCCGTTGTTTGCAGACCTAGAGACTGAGGCATTCTCTGCATCCATGCTCATATTTCAATGCAGGAACAGGACAGATATCGTCTGCAGAAGTGCTATGAAGTCAGGTTCCTGCACGTCCAGCGCACAACACGCGCACACACACACACGCACACGCAGCACACGCCACAGGTGGCTCGTCTGCCCCGCACCCCCCCAAAAGCGGGGCGTTACTGTTTACCCGGCAGACAGAAAATGCAGGAGAGGCTAATACTTATGGCCAAGCCTGTAAACACGGCATAAACATCTCACTACATCTATTATTCTCTACATACAAAACACTTTTATAGGCAGCATTAAAGTAAGTCGAGTTCGGAAGCCTTTGCTTCATTATAAATAAATAGTTTTAAGATCATATGATCATTTGCATGCAGGTAAAGCTACCACAATCTGACTGTTCACGTAGCAGGCAGAAGCATAGAGGTGAACACTAATGCTGTCCAGGAACATGTGACTCCCCGTCCCGTCCTGGCTCTCCAAAAAGCCCATGAGGGTCCAGAAACTCCAGCGGCCCATATGTACCCACTCTGTGTGGCACGTTGTGAATCCGGGCATTTTTACGAGACGCCACCTCTGTCTCTGGTTAGGACCCCGTGTTTCCTGCAGCATCTAAATTGTGTCAGAGGAGTTGGGGGTTCTCCTTGGTGGGTAGGCCGAGCACGACGTGACGGTAAAAGTCACTTTGGGGTACGGGGGGGGGGGGGGTTGTTGGCAAATGCAAAAGCTTTAGGCATAGTGAGGGTAAAAGTTGGGGGGTGGCAAAGAACCTGGTCCCAAGGACCCCCCCCCCCAATTCAAACACTGATTTTCGGTTTTCACTTCCTATCCTTGTCTTCATCCTCTGAAGACTAAATTTGGGCTTTGAACCTATAACCCACGTATGCCGACCTCAGGTCCTGGTTTGGCAGAAAAAAAAACAATTAAGCTAAGAGAACTAACTGGAACTAAATAAAGTAAATGGGAAAAGCTAACGGAACCAGAGCCATAGTGGCGGAGCGGTTTGTTGGGACCGCTCCTTGTTAGACACAGCTAGCCCGTTGGTTAGAGGCGGCCTCAGTTGGTCTCTGCCAGGTCCACAGCGCCCCCTCTGGTGAGCCTGCGCGTCCTGCTGGCGTCCTCGTCGCGGGGCTGGTAGGTGAGGGAGGGGACTGCACCCAGCTGGTTCTGCAGGTCCTGGATCTGGGCGTGAGGCTGGAGAGGCTGCACCTCCTCGCCGGTGCGCCAGTAGAGGGCGTACTGCTCCGGGTCGGCCACACCGAACTTGGCGGCGCAGATCTGGCCCAGGGCCTCGGCGGTGTCGGACTCGTCCCACTGAAGGGTCTTAGCGGAGCTCAGGTCCCCATCCTGGAACAGGACTCGCACAAACCTCTGCAACACACAACACACTGGTGCTTAGGACCTGGGACCAGGCCTGTGTTACACTAAAGCGGCACGCTGCAGTGCGGGCACTGGACTCTTTGCGAGCCATTTTCTGTCATGGAGCTGACCTGCCGCTTCTGGTCCTGGCCTTCCGTGCTCCGCCGCCGGCTCCACTCCCTGAGGGACTCCTGGGCCTTACGGGTCAGCCCACTGGGCGGCACCGCCTCAGGCTGACTCTGGATCAGGCATAGGCTGGCGTAGACACTAGTCAGGTAGTATCCGCCTGGAACAGGAAGCAATTCATGTGATAGGCCTGCTAGCACAGGTACCAGGGAAAAAACTGCCTCTGTCCTGCCTCGAGCTCTGCACAGGTGCTGGGGAAAAGCCTGCCTCTGTCCTGCCTCAAGCTCTGCACAGGTACTGGGGAAAAGACAGCCTCTGTCCTGCCTCAAGCTCTGCACAGGTACTGGGGAAAAGACGGGCTCTGTCCTGCCTCAAGCTCTGCACAGGTACTGGGGAAAAGACTGCCTCTGTCCTGCCTCAAGCTCTGCCCAAGTACTGGGGAAAAGACTGCCTTTGTCCTGCCTCGAGCTCTGCACAGGTACTGGGGAAAAGACAGCCTCTGTCCTGCCTCAAGCTCTGCCCAGGTACTGGGGAAAAGACAGCCTCTGTCCTGCCTCGAAGCTCTGCACTGGTACCAGGGACATGGCAGCCTTAGTCCTGCCTGTAGCTCTGCACAGATATGGGGAAAAGACTGCCTCTATCCTGCCTCTAGCTCTGCCCTCCAACATTTGCCCTTGTCCCCACCCCGCCTTTAGCTCCACCTCCTGCTCCTTACCCTCCCCTGTGAGCCAGGTGGCCTCCAGGAGCTCCATCATGTACTCCACCTCAATAAGCAGCTCGGGAACGTTGCACTGCACCAGGACGTAGGACAGAGCCGGCAGGAACTCATCAGCACCGAACTCCTGTCCTTCAGAGGCACAGAACGTGCGGATCACTGAGGGGCCTTGTGGTTCCTCTCCCTATATGCTGCTGTAGCTAGAGATACACCATTGTTCCTTCTAAGGATATTACTGAGTCAGCATGCTAGCATGTAACAGTTACCCTATCCTCACGTGGTTCCCTCTCATATCCTGCATTCTATATATTGCTAAATCGATTATACCAACTGGGTGGGGGGGGGGCGTAATGCAGGTGAATGCGCCATGAGAGAGAGCAGGGGAGCTGGGAACGTTACTAAGTCATGGGGCTCATAAGCTCACAGCTAAGGGGCTTTTAGAGACCAGGAGCGCCCATGTTAATCTTTAGCTGTAACGCCACATGGCCAGAGGGGCCGAGCAGAAAGCCTGGCAGAAGCTCACCGGAGCCGGCCGTCATGGCCTTGTAGACGGCCTTGCAGACCTGCAGCAGCACCACCAGCTTGTCCATGGGGGAGTACGCCCTCTGCATCAGTGCCAGCTTCTCCCGCGCCTGCTCCACGCCGCCGGCATCCGGCACCGGCACCCGCACGCCGAAGCGCTCCAGCGCCCCCTGCTGGGTCTGCCGCAGACTGTCGGCCATCAGTCGCAGGGAGCCGTCCTGAGCGTGAAGCGTGCGGAGGGCCGTGTCCAGCCGGCTCTTCAGGGGCTTCAGGATGCAGCGGAACATGGCCTTCTCCAGAGCGAGGTCTGTGGGGGGGGGGACATGCACGGTTATGCACCCCCCAACAGGACCCCAAGCACACCCAACAGCCTAAAGGGGGGCTCTGACTCCCCAAATCTGCCCTGAATCTGGGGGGCTCTGGCTCCCCGAATCTGCCCTCAATCTGGGGGGCTCTGACTCCCCGAATCTGCCCTCACCCCAGCTGGGGGGGGGGGGGGGGGGTTCAGGCGACTGCCATCTGTCACCATTAATATCCATATGTAGTGGTTGCCCATAAACTCACCCCCTCCCAGCCTGAAATACTAAATATATGCACTGTTTAACAAACTGATGAAACTATAACATATTCAGTGCAATTTTGCATTTTCCTGTAATCTTTACTCGGAACGGATATCTCTGCCAATCTATTATCCTTTTCCAAGTCAACAGAAGGACAGTGTCACTTGTTAATGTAGTGTTTATTTCCAGATACCATTTAGTAGTCTGTATATAAATCTCTTCAGCAGTGAGTTAAGGAAGACATCAGTTTATCTGTGTACTAATACAATATTTCATATTCCATAATCTAAGTACACCTGAATTTCCCATCACCCACAGTAATCAGACATGCAGTTAGAAAATGGATGGAAGCTGCTTGTGCCCTGAGGAGGCCCTGCCCATGCCAGGTTTTTTCTGTTATTTCCCCCCGGGTTGCGGACCTTTCTCCTGCTCCGGGACCAGGGTCTCGATGGGCGGCTCGAGCTCCCCGCAGGCCAGCAGGAAGTCCTTGGCCTGGGACAGGAAGTGGCGCAGGCCCTGGAGCAGCGCGGCGGCCGAGGCCTGAGCGCCGAGCCCGGCCTCCTCCCGCTGCTGACGCAGGAAGTCCTGCACCAGGGTGCCGAAGGCGGTGCGCCGGTCCCGGGCCAGGTCCTCCACCAGCCGGGCCACCCGCCTGCCCGGGGTGAAGAAGGACATGAAGATGGAGCTCATCTTGCGCAGCATGGAGACGGGCCGGCCGGGCGGTCCGGACGCTGCTGGGAAGCTGGCGCCCCGCTCCAGCGGGGTGCGTGTGGGACTCTCCTCCGCCTCCTCCAGACTGCTCAGGGAGCTGCTGCTGTCCAGCTCGCTCAGGGACGGCGCCCGTCTCTGGCCCAGCAGCAGCGCCGGGTCTGTCTCGTCCCCGTCGGCCGCACCGGGCTCAGCCAGACCCTGCCGGAGAGTTGGATGTCAGCGGGGTGTACCGACCGGGGGCCACAGCCCTGATTCCAGCCGCAGGCCACGTGATGCCCTTTTAATACTCTGACATCTGGGATAAGCACTGCCTCAGCTCTGAAGTTGAAGCTGCCGCTGTGAGTGTGACTGGACGATACGGACCCGGTACCTTAAGCAGGGCCTTGGGCGATTGGTAATCGTCTTCCTCTATGGTGGGCGACAGTGCCGCGGTCCTCCGGAAGGTCCCAACTCCGGGGCCGGTCCTCTTCTGCAGGCAGGGTTGCAGGTACTCCGATTCCTCCTCGGGGGAGGCAGATGGGGCAGGGGGCACCGGCCCGGCATCCCCCTCCCCCCCGGGGGCTCTGTGCCGCGTGCCTTTCGCCAGCAGCGGGGGCGGCGGGGGTGGGGCGGCAGGTGGGGACAGTGGGCTGGAGGTCTCCGTGGAGACGCGCACCTTGAGGCTGCGCTGGAACTGGTGGCGCCGGTGCGGGGCCCCGCAGGGGGGCTGCTCCTGCAGGAAGAGGGGGTTGATGAAGCAGAGGGCGCCGCGGCCCGGCCCGCAGTCCAGCTCCAGTGGGCTCCGCGTGCGGATGGGGCAGAACTCCTCCAGCGGGGTGAGGCCCTCCTGCGGCGTGCCACAATCCGCAGCCTCCAGAGCAGCAGGGGACGCTGTTTTCTCTGCGGCCGGTGGCCCGTTCCGTGGCCCACGGAAATTCAGCGGCGAGCTCCAGAACTCTAACAGAGAGGAGAACGACAGACCCGTGTGTGCTGAGAATGTGCCAGGCTGCGCCGGCCGCGCCCGGCACGCCGCCGCAGTTAATGCGGTTACCGCGGCAACCCACCGATGCCCATGTGCGAGATGGACTCAAGCTGCTTGTGCGACGTAGCCTTAGAAATGGCCTCCGGGAGCTCCAGCGTGAATGGGAGCACGTCCCTGCGCGGAACGGGACACACCGTTATTGCCATGGCGAGTGTCCACGTAGCCGTAGCCACGGCGACACGGGACGTAAGGGGGGGCGTGGCCTGACCTGCTGACGCAGTAGAAGGCTATGAGTCTGCAGAGGTCAGGGAAGCTGATGGCAGAGCTCTCCAGGGAGAAGGCTGTGGGAGGAGACAGGGCAGGCACTCGGGTTAGGCTTCCAGCCACGGCGGGCCGCAGACGGCGAGGGAGACCTGCTTACTGGAGTCTTCCTCGCGGATGACGACCTGCTTGACGAAGGAGGGCACGCTGTCGTCCTCCAGCCTGACACACAGCACCTTCTTCTGAGATGTGCTCGACTTGCGCACCAGGAACGTCTGCGGAAAGGCCGACGATGGGGCAGGAGGAACAAAGGAGAGGCCCCTAGGGGTTATTTGTGTGCATCTGTAACTAAACTGATTTAGCAGCGATTCACAGGTCAGCACTAGTGGTTGGTGTTAAGGGCCTTGCTCATGGGCCCAGTGGTGATATGATCCCTCTCCTGACTGCGGGGGTGTGAACCTATAACCTTCCCAACTAGGGCACAGATGCCAACCCTACTGAGCCCCACCCTGTCCCTAACTAACCCTCCCTAACTAACATCCACGACAGTCAGTCTGTCTAAACGTGCGTGTGCGCGCGTGTGTGTGTTTGTGTGTGCGCGTGTGTGTGTGCGCGCGCGCGCGCGCGCCTCACCCCAGGCGGCTCCCTCTGCAGGACATGCAGGGCCGCCGCCGCGTTGATAGTCAGCTGCAGCCAGACGGGATGCGTCAGCAGCAGGCGGTCCAGCACGCTGATGCTTCTCAGGGAGCCGCGCAGCGGGCCGGCGCGCTTCTCGCGCTGCGGCTGTGGCTCGGGGAAGTCGTAGACGGGGTCCTCCTGCATCTGGGGGCCAGACAGGAGGAGCGTTCATGGACTCAGGGGCGCGCTATGGACAGGATGAATGACCTTCTGGAAGAACCCTACAGAACAAATGCTGAGCAAACTTCTCTGGCCAGAAGTGCTGACCCGCCCGGCCTTTTCCCCATATCTGTGCTGACCCGCCCGGCCTTTTCCGTCAGCTGCGTCTGAGTCATGCCGCTGACTGCACACAAAATAATTCTCCCTTTTCATCCATCTCGGCCTGGAGCTCATATTCTCCCTCTTTTCTCCCCTTCCCCCCCGGGCCAGGGAATCTCCCCCCTGACATGTGCCAGCCCGTGATTACTGCTCCTTTTCATGTCCGCTTTTCGAGGCCAAACGCCTTCCCTCCTCTCACACTAAAGCCAGCCCTGCAGACCCCCACAACACTGTAATCAGGCAGAGCCCCCCCGGCCAGGGGAACTGATGTCACTTCCTGGACAATGCAGGGAATTCACGGCCCCTTGGCAAATGCCTGTTCTGCCTCTGGCTAGAGCCGGCCCTGGAGGGCCCGAGTCGGGCTCTCCACGTGGGCCGCAGGAGCGGGAGAATCGATTCTATTATTACTCGCCGTTCAAGTCATTTTAAAAGATGGCACAACACCCCCTCCCATGCACAGATTCCAGGGGACGCACTTGCCAGTTCGGGGGGTGGCAGCTCAGTCTGGGAATCGATTTCGGAGGAATTTTAAACTCCTGGTCAAACGCTGATGAGTAACTACCAACAGTACTGTGCCAAGTCACATAAAATGAGGTTGAAAGATCTTCACGCTGGTGATGGTGACATTATGTCTGTCAGAGTGTCAGCTTGGCCATGCCAGGGCCTCTCCTAAAGTCCTGCCAGCACTTGCCGTAACCATCTGAACGCCCATCCATTTGGACTCACCAGCACATTGTGCCTGAGGAGAGGTTTGGGAGCTTATGCAAAAAGTCTTGTATTTTGTTTGGTTACTTATGATTAAGGTTAAGGCTGGGTAGTGGTTAAGCCCATAGAAATGAATGGAGAGTCCCCATGATGATATGAATACATATGAGTGTGTGTGTGTGTGGTTAGCGGTTAGCAGTTAGCACGGTTGCCTGACACCCCTGGGATCAGGGTTTGAGTCTACGCCATAGCTCCATGTGTGTGGAGTATGTGTGTTCTCCCCATGTCATTGTGGGGTTTCCCCCACAGTCCAAAAACATGTGGAGGTGAATTTGATTTGCCTGTAGGTGCAAATGGTGTGTGAGTGTGCCCTGAGGTGGTCTGGCACCCCCTACTGGGTTGTTCCCTGCCTTGTGCCCATAGGCTTGGACCCCCTGCTACCCTGAACAGGACAAGTCCCCACAATGTAATATCTACAAAACCACACACATGCACAGTCCGAGTGCTCAGGTTCCCCTTGCATAAAACCCGGCCCACACAGGCTCACTCTTATGTAACGTATTGGAAGCGAAAGAGGCGATGAAGGAGTTCAGTCTCTCCGTTTCAGAAACGGCCGCGGTCCTGGCTGAAGGGCACCAGTATTATTATTATTATTTTTACACTTGTTCAGACACCCTCACACATGAATGATGATGTGATTTGATGTCGCCTAACTTATGGTAAAATAATTGTATTTCATTCATCGGGTTTCTAGGGTAAAACAACTTACGCAGATTTTTGTTTATTTCTTTGTGCCGGTTTGCTAGTTTGTGCTGCTGTGCCACGCAGCCACACGGCCCAGCCCTAACCTGCCGTTTTCAGACGGCTGCGGTGCCTGTAATTAGCAGAGACTTGCAGGCTGTGATGATGTCATTTCCTGTCTGGTCCTTCCTGCCCAGGCTGCCACTGTCTGACAGAGGATATGCAAAGACTTGCATCTGAGCTAGAATCCAAGGCTAAACCTCAGTAGTTTTCTGTAACGCGATGGGTTCCAGTTATCTTATCTCACTGGTAACATGACGTGTTGTGAGATGAAAGAGGACAGTTTACATCCAAAGTTTCTAGAAGTTAGTGTGCAACACATATCAATGGTGCATCACATGAGGACTTCATCTTCACGTCTGCGGGTTCGAGTTTGCGTGACTTGAAGACAGCGCAGTGCAGTACATAAATGTGTTTTCTGTGCAGTGAGTTACTCCTTAACGGTTAAAAACAACATATGTTTTTGTCAGTATCAAACACAACGAGAATAAAAAAAATGCAAAACTGCTGCCATACTTGCTTCATCGGGGGAATAGTTAAAATTATGTAGTTCATTGGCATGAAAATAAAATAAAATAAGGCTTGTTCACTCTGGAAACTGCCTTTGGGTGTTATATAATATCATGCATAAATATATCTGCCCATCTGCAGGCAAAGTTCAGGGATCTGGCTACTTAAGCAGTGCTGTCTTTGTTTCTCACACACTGTCAAATACACAGATCAACAGAAGGCATCCAGTCACAGGCAACTGCATTCCACACTGCATGCG
>JAODKL010000049.1:744068-758260 GCA_026780765.1 Petrocephalus schoutedeni
GGACTCAGGGGCTGTGGAAACGTGTTCTGTGGAGTGACGAATCACACTTCTCTGTCTGGCAGTCTGATGGATGAGTCCGGGTTTAGTGGAGACCAGGAGAACCTGTCTGGCTACATTGTGCCAAGTGTAACGTGAAGAAGGGAAAATGGTATGGCATGGTTCTTCAAGGGTTGGGCTAGGCATTATTTCCATTGAAGGGAACTCTTAATGCTTCAGCTTACCAATGGATTTTGGACAATTCTATACTTCCAACATTGTGGGAACAGTCTGGGGAAGGCCCTTTTCTGTTCCAGCATGACTGTGCCCCAGTGCACAAAGCTAGGTCCATAAAGACATGGTTGGGTGAGTTTGGTGTGGGAGAACTTGACTGGCCTGCTCAGAGCCCTGACCTCAACCCCATCAAACACCTTTGGGATGAACTGGAGCAGAGATTGCGAGCCGGGCCTTCACGTCCAACATCAGCGCCTGACATCACAAATGCTCTAATGGATGAGTAGGCAAAAATTTCCCACAGACAGAGCCTTCCCAGGAAAGTGGTAGCTGCAGAGGGGGAACCACCTCCATACTGATGCCTATTGGATTTAGAATGGGATGTCATAAAAGTTCCTGTAGGTGTAATGGCCAGGTGTGCCAATACTGTTGTTCATATAGTGTATTTATCTACCTAGCCATCCCTGTTGCATGCTTGTTTATGGAGACTGCATGCGCCACTCCAGCTAAACGAAGCGCGTGCCAACGTGCTGACGCAGGCAGCTTTTTGATGACACGGCTTTGTGGATATTTGAGAATGCAGATGCTGCAAATTGCACAGCAGACTAGCACTGCATGGAAAAATGCATCCACCCATCCATTTTCTGCAACTGCATGTCTTATATAGGGTCATGCATTATCCAGAGTCTATCCCAGAGGTTGTGGGCACAAGGCAGGGAACAACCCAGGATGAGGCACCAACCCATTGCAGGGCACATTCACTCACACCTACTCCAAATAGCATGTTTTTTGACTGTGGGGGGGAAACGAGAGTACCTGGAGGAAACCCCACATCGACACGGGGAGAACCTGCAAACTCCACACACAGGGAGCCACGGTGGAGGCTCGAACCCTGGTCCCAGAGGTGTGACTCAACTGCGCTAACTGTGCTAACCACTGCACCACCCAAAGGGAAAAACATTCCTTTAAAAATGCTTCAGTCTCCATGGCGTGGAAAGTGATGATCCTCATTTACTTTGGCCTAGTTCTTAATTTGAAACCCAGGCCACGTTCTAGAGCACAAATATTAAATAATGATTATTTTCATGCTCTGAGGTGACAAACGGCCTGGGCGTCCTCACAAAGCTGGGCACCTGTCCAGGCTTAATGCCCCCCACAACCGGCGATCTGAGAAATGCAGTTAGCTGATTTCGCTGTTGTGTGAGCATCATACAGTGTATTTACACAAACCTAGATGGGAGAGCCTACAGTACACTCTAAAATAATGATAAAAAGTACAGTACATACATAAACCAGTAACAGTTTATTATTACATACTATAAATAATTGTGTGTGCTATACTTTTTAAGACTGTCAGCACAGTAGGTTTGCAAAAGTATAAATGATACAAATGCTGATTTATCCTCTTCAGTATGACGCCTTCTTAGTGATATTTTTTAAAATTTAAATTATTGCTTAGGTTCTAATTATGGCAATACATTCATTGTGCATTATGCGTGCAGACAGATCACACTCCTGTATTTCGGGTAGTTTAAGCAAAACAATGAACAAAAGATATTCATTCAAAAGGAATGAATTGAAAAACATTGGTGAGGACTCTAAGAAACCGGGATCGATTTTTGTGTCCGAGGTTGTGTCGCCCTGGAAAACAGAGCCTGAAACTGAGAGGGCTGAGCGCCGGCCCCTCCTGGGAGCCGGGCTCCAGCGCATAACACGTGCTGTCCTCAGCACACAATGCCGGCAGTGAGGAGGCTCATTTGCACTCATTCATTTGGCCGAAGGTGACATCATTCCAGTGTTTGAAAAAAGTAATTTGAGTCTAATGCCAGGGGCCTTAGACTTAGCGGATTAGATTGTGACAAAGCATGAAATTGTATATTTACCTTGCATCAGTTACTGAAATCAGCTACACGCCTGCACCCACTAATACCTGAATACCGGAACTTTCCGGAACTTTCCTTCCTTACCAGGAACACTGATCTTTTTTTTTTTTTTTATTTATTTAGCACAGTTCATGTCCTCGCTCAGGTGGCCCCTAATGTGACATTTGCTCTTGGGATTACAGATACAGATAAACCGAGTTCGATTTCACTCATGCATCGGGAACCACAATGAGGAATAATCCCTCTGTTGTGCACTTCCTGCTTTCCATGCCATCTGACACACGGGTAGCATCCACGCAAGCGGCGGCAGAGTCGTTCGCAAAAAAATCCAGGCACAAAAGCTGCGTTGATGAGAACTAGACCACCTCAAGACACAAACAAAGCTGAGTGGACTAATGCTTGTGCCGAACAGATGTCGATGTAATCCCACTTAGTTTAAAGGCTTAGGAATATATATTGTCCAGTCCAGAAAACTTTAAAGCTCAACACTGCAGGCACAGCTGTTTGTGAGATTCCTTAAATTGATCACAATAACACTATCTCAGTCTTGCTGATCTGATGAAGTCTAGTAAGTAAAGCTGTAAAGCTCCTTCTGAGCTTCCAGCCGGTTTTATCGCCGGTTTAAGATATGTTTGTTCTGCTGAAGAGACTAAAGTATCGCCCGAAGATGTAAATGCCTGAGTGCGGCCTGTCCCGACACAAAGCAGCACAGGTGGGACCTTCTGAGGATCTGGCAAATCTCTCTGGCTGAGACCATCTATGGTGCGTCAACGATGGCGACTGTGCACGTAGGTCATGTTTGGCGGCTTCGTAAAATCCCAAGGAAAATGCAGACTCTCCAGCGCACGGGAGCTGCGGGAGATCAGGTGCACATCTGCATGAGAGCATTAACGCCAGCACACCATTGAGACGTACCAACTGAACACAGGGGCCCCGCGGGACCCCATATCGAACGGGAGCCACAAGAATGGAGGGATTCAGAGGGAGGAGATGAATGAGGCCATTAATGCGACGCAGGGTTGGGTTACACAGATGAACACAAAAGTCTCCAGCCCACCCCCCAACCAAATCGGTCAGTATCAATAGTGGCTTCTTATCGGTGGTTCTGGTTTCCAGCCCGTGTGTGTGCAGGGAACATCCAGGGAGTAACAAAAGGGCGGAGGAAAGGACCAGAATGGTGGTATGCTGTCCAGAGGTAGGCTCCAGACAGAGCAAAAAGGTGCGAGAGTGTGCCTTTGGGGTGGTGTTAACATGCTCCAAAGACAAAGTGGTCTTTAGACGATTACAAAAAACCAAAACGAGAAAGAGGCGATGGCTGTTAGAGGTTCCCAGCAGGGTTGGGCGATATCTAATGAACATACACTTTTTAAATGACTATTCATCAATTCATTAATTACTATTCCGATTTTTTTCCCCCAAATTTGAGCCCATTCAGCCCACCCACCCGCACTTTCCTTATGTTTCCTTCCTATAACCTGCTGAGTCTCAAACCGCGTGCTTCAGTACTTACGCTTACTTTGAGTACATAAGTGAATGCACTTACGCATAGGCTTACCTGTCATAGTGTTGTAGTGATGGTGTCACTGAAATAAGTACCATAGCTTATAAATTAAGTTAAATTAAGGTATGATCAGAACTTTTTTCAGTTATAGTAGCATTTTAGTTATCTTTTTTGGCCATCATTAACTCAGCCTGAACTAGGGCCACTCAAAAGCACTGAAAATTAAGATCGGAACAGCCAGGATGTGACAACAAACCAGAGTCCTCTAGTCATTACAATATTAATGATTCATCGATTACATTGTTAACGTGAAATATTCTCCGTTAAATGTGCAGGCTGGGAAATGGCAGGGGCGTCGGATGATGATGCGAGTGCAGCTGCGAGAGAGAGAGAGACCGACTGAGCCAGTGAAAGACCGTTAACGGCACTTTCAACCATAATACCATGGTGTGCTAAAAAGGGGCGTGTCCATGTCACGCACTGGTGCGACCAGCTGAAAAAAAGGGGGGAAATTTAGTCTGGAGCCCTGAGTGGGCCCTTTGGCAGAGAGCCCCAACAGGCCGGAGAAGGTACCGCTGTTGTGCCCTTCAGCTAGCGAATCCTGACGCCAATCTTTTTACAAATTTACGTGGAAACAAACTGGTGACGTCGACAAAACTTCCTGCTGACACTGGATGGACAATGTTATGCTATTTTCTATATATATGAGGTTGACAGTTTTGGCCCAGAAAGTAAAAATCCTGACCAAGGTTTTACATTTTTTTTCCCTCCCAACCAGTTGAGTACTCTTTATATGACTTTTTATAAGCACCTGGATGGTTGAAACTAAATCTTGATCTTAGCCCAGGTCTACAAAGTATCTATCTGTGCATATGAAGGAGAGCAGAGTGAGGGTTGGTGGAAAGGCCGGGTCCCATGGAGCTGCAGGCCTGGACATTGTCTTCTCAATCCTATTTTACGGCCTTCCCTGGATCTCCATTCCTCGACTCTCAGTTTGGCCTCCTTACCTCACATTGTTACGGTCAGCTGTTTGATGAGAAGTTCCGGCGAGAAGAGACGGGAAAAGCAGGTAAACCTGAAATCTGTACACTGACCCAGCCCTGTGATTGGCCAGTCACTTCAGAACAGGGTCCTAGGACACCCGAGAACCCTCAGCTATAACTACTAAACGGCTCCTCTTAATCAAATCCATCAACATCTCAGTATATTCATATTTAGAAAAGAATTTAGCAAGTTTTTAAATAACAACGGCACCGCGGAGGTGTTGTCCGTCTCGGCCGCATGACGAAATCCTTTTCTATTTTTTCACCCAGGGGAAAAAAAAATACAAAGGTTCCTTTTAGACATGAATTTCCTTGGAAGGGATATTTAGTCATTAAGCATATGGCTGGTAGCCGGAATGAACAGACTGACCTCCACTGTAACCTCCCAAATGATTTTAAGAACAGGTGCAGCATTGAACTCGCACGTCCATCTTCGGGACACAAACGTGCTTCTTGGGAACCAGTCACCTGTAACCAGTTACCTCTTCACTGTGCAAACTTCAGCACTTCAGCCCAGTTTATTTATCTGTAACAAATCACATTTTCTTATTTCACAGTTGATTTCGGACCAAAATCATGTGACAGTCAAGGGCAAATATGAGGCACAGACGAAGCGGGTGCCACACATGTAATCACTGCAGTAAAGGCAGCACAGGTCCTTCAATGGTCAGCATACAGAATAAACGGGAGAGCAGGACAACAGTTCAGCGCAAGTCCTGGAATAAGGCAGTCTACACAGCATCTATGACTTCATTCAGGAGACTAAAAGGACTCCTGAACAGAGAAGGAGCCCTTTTTGGGTCTCTGGGTCCCTCACTTCTGATTTTCCTTCCACGTTCAACAAAACATAATTCCAATGAATCGGGCAAAACAAGTTCAAAATGCAGTACCACCTGTTAAGGAGCGCGCTGTGCTTTGAACGTTGTGCGTTCTGTATACCGGCCGCTACCACGACGTGCTCCGTTCCTGCATGTCGGACAAACGGGTAGGATCGCGTGTGCGTGTGAAGGTACGTGCTCAGATTATGCAGACATGAGCAGAATTGCAATAAATAACAGGCGGCAGCAGGCTAGCTTTACCTCGACATTAAATCGAGCAGGTCATTCCTGCTTCCCGACATCTTGGGGTGTTCATTTTATACGAAACGTTCAGCCGAAGAACCATTCCCCATTAAAAGTGCATCCATGTCTCGTCAAGTAACACCTGGTCGCTCAATACCAAACAGAAATGCATTAATGTAATACACTGTCAGTGGAACACTTAAAAAAAAAAAACCGGCATGACAATACAGTGAATCATAATATACTAGGTGCTCCGTTTAAAACTTTAATACCTGGTAGGCCATCTTGCGCAAGTTAAGTTCTCAGCCAGGAGAATAGACATCTGATCATTGCCCCCCCCCCCGGAGGACAGCAAGGGAAAACGGGAAAGCCAGAGAAAAACGATAACGCAGGCGAGGCTGCCCATGGGACCCACAGGGAAAGCGACGGGCCCCGGGGGTCCTGTGAATGGGGGTCCAGCCGACCCCATCCGACTGGAAGAGTCTACGGATGGAGTACAAAAAGAGGGAACTGCCCGAGTACGAGGCGCGGCGGTCTCTGCACGGCGGAGACGGGGAAGACCTACATTCCTGGCCCTACTGGGGGGGGGGCAACTGCTCTGCTGTCTGCCAGGCTCAAATATCCAGAGTAGAGGGGTGAAGGGTCGGCATGGAGGGCGGGCTCCACAAAGGCTGCGGAAATGGGCGTGGCTACGGAGCCCGGCCCAGCCTGCGGCGCATGACGAAGGGTAAGTGCCGGCGGTATCGCTGCGACTGTATCTGCAGTAGGCGCTGCGAGTACTGCACCTCTGGCAAGATCAGCTTCAGGCAGAGGTCATGTGACATGCTGCCGGGCCGGGCGCCCAGGTAGGACGCATTGAGGGGCAGGTCGTAGCCCATAATAGTCACCTTGGAGCTGGGCTGCCAAGGACGCAGCGCCTTGTTCTTGATCTGGTCCGCCGGGCGCAGCTGGGGCCGCTGGCCACCGAAGCAGCCGCGCACCAGGCGGTCGCGGGCATCGCGCAGTAGCTGGACCTCCCGTGCCACGCAGGCCGGCCCCAGGGCGTCCAGGCGGCGCCACAGGCTGGCGTTGAAGTGGTCGTAGAGCCGGGCGTCCAGGGCGTTCCAGACGCGGATGCGGGCCGGGAGTCCCGGCCGGAGGGACCGGCGGGAACCGGGCGTGCGCATGTTCAGGTTGATGTAGAGCACATCCTCCAGCTCCCAGGACAGCATGTGCCGCAACAGCACCAGCGACTCGTCAAAGTACTCAGAGATCATCACCAAGGAGAAGACTCTCTCGATCTTGGCGATGAAGCCCTTGACATAAGCCTTGTCGCTGGCCGGGTGGTCCTTATCCCCGCCCAGGTCGTAGGTCAGCGTGTTGCGGGCGTACATGGAGTCCTTCTCGGTGGGACGGTAGTAACGCCAGGGGTCTTTGAGGAAGGTCTCCAGGGAGCTGTCGGGGACGCGCTTGAAGCTCAGGCAATACTGGTTGAAGTAGCTGAAGAGGGACTCAAACATGGAGGCGGGCTCTCGCAGGATGGTGATGTAGACGGTGTCGTTGGGCATGATGCGGCGGACCTCCTCGTGCTCGAATCGCATGTGGTTGGTGATGATGCGGGCGGGCAGGGTGTAGGGGTGGACGAATCGGGAACTGAAGGGGAATGGGTAGCAGAACTGGTGGTCGCAGGGGCTCTGCGGCAGGGCGACGGTGACGTTGTGGTGCTCGGCGAAGCGGAACAGGATGTTCTGCATGGTGCTGCTGGCCGTCTTGTGCGTCTTCAGGAAGGCGATGCTCGTGTGCTTAGGCCTCCCCTCGGCGGAGGGCCAGTTGCATGAGGTATTACAGGCCGCTTTGAAGGACTTCATATTCCTGCAAGTTACGGGGCGGACAAGAAAAACGGCACATTGAGGCGACGTGGCGAAGAACCGAGCGCCGCGTAAATGCTAACGGTAGCCGAGATCCGCGGGACGAGAGCCGCCCCCCCCCCCCCCCCCCCCCATCACCAAGTCTCACCAATTGAAACGGCCTCGATTGTGCAGCAAGAGGCTGACGCTGCTCACCGCCAGCAGCAGCAAGAACATCTTCTTGCGGGACATTTGCTGGAGGGAAGCCGAGGAGCAGCCCGACATGGTGGAGGTCTAGACAGGGAGAGACGCACAGAGTTTATGGTTAAGATACGCGTGGAAGGAGGTTTGCTACCACGCAGAAGTCCGGAAACACCGGCTTGTAAATCATTTCCTTAGGCAGTGCAGTAATACCTGTTTCAGATTTTAAAACCAAGCTAAAGTATTTGACCTCCCCAACCCATAACGTGTTGTGTTTTACGTGTTACGTGGTTTTTTGTGTGTTCTCTCTCTGTAAGCGTCTTTGAGTTCATGTACTATATAAATAATAAATAAATAATAATAATAATTAATTTTATCATTACTATTATCGAACCTTGCAGTGACCCATAGAAATGTTCAACATCTTCGGATGTTCTCAAAATTTTAGACCCATCAAAATAGCCCCCTTTCGCTCTGACGACGGCATCGCAGACTCTCGGCATTCTTTCAGCCGGCTTCCGGATGTAGCCGCCTGGAATGTTCCCCCAACCGCCCTGACGGAGTCTCCACAAGTTCCGGGCACCGGTTGGCTTCCTCGCGCTTACTCTCTGATCCAGCTCATCCCAGGTCATCTCTCACAGCACCTCCGTCGCTTAGCTTCTACACAACATGATGCATAACCCCTGCGATGCGCTTAGGGCTGTAATGCTGCTGCCCAGACCTTTGACTGGCAGTGATTTAGGCCGCAGACCTTCAGCACGTGGAAGCTCTATGGCATTCAGACAGCAGACAGCCCTCCAAAGTCACAGCCCCGCCGGGGAGACGAGACTCCCCGTCCCAGCAGAGTAACACGCGCGCCTGCCGACTCGCAGGAAGGACCTGGACACTTCTGCTGCTTACAAACTTGGCAGATTTGATTCATTTTTTTGCCATCAGTGGACACAAGAAACCCGT
This sequence comes from Petrocephalus schoutedeni, assembly GCA_026780765.1. Classification (NCBI taxonomy): domain Eukaryota; kingdom Metazoa; phylum Chordata; class Actinopteri; order Osteoglossiformes; family Mormyridae; genus Petrocephalus; species Petrocephalus schoutedeni. The sequence goes on from JAODKL010000049.1 coordinate 752,748, forward strand.
CGAGGACAAGAGAGATTTATTCTTGATAAATTCTTAAAAAAATAACATGGAAAAACGAATACTTTCTGAATGGTGGAGGATGGGTAACCTGTGATAGGTCCAAATATCCTACCAAATGGAACAATTAATAAATCATTCCATCTTTTTTATTTAAGCAAAGCAGGTATATCCATCTTGGACAATATAAATCAAATTATGTTATAAAGAAACATTTAAACTTGTATTTAGATGGTATTTGTTGTACATGAAAAAGATAAACCATGTTCATATTTCTAAAACAGTTTATTTTTAAAATAAAAATGCAAAAGGTTAATGATGACAAATAGCTTGAGGCATCAGTACATATAACAGCCAATATCCTCACGAGAGAGACAAACAGGAACGATTTCCGATTCGGTGTGGAGTTTCTCTCCAGAGTGATCAGCTCGGAATCCCTTGTTGAGAAGCACAATTTAAAACATCCCTTCAGCAAATAAATAATGCAACTTCTATAATTAATAAAATTTCAGCAGTTTCTGCAGCCATGGTGCCGCCAGGGTCTTTCAGAGGAGTGTACGCTGTAATCTAATGAGCCCACGGTGCCCATGGGGCCAACAGGGTCACAGGAACGGATCTTACCATTAGATCAGCTTTACATTCGGAGCTCGTAGGAAGCCGAGAAACTCCAACACGTTACACCCACTGGCAGCCAACCGGAGCCAGGAGGAGGAAGAAACGACGGCGACGGAGAGCGCAACAGCCAATAGGACGCAGGGGGAGACGGGAACGACGGCGACGGAAAGCGGAGCAGCCAATAGGAGGCAGGAACGACGGCGACGGAAAGCGCAGCAGCCAATAGGAGGCAGAAGGAGACAGGAAAGACAGCGATGTAAAGCGCAGCAGCCAATAGGAAGCAGGATCGACCGCAACGGGAAAAGGCAGCAGACAACAGGACGCGCTCACATGGGTCCAGGAATCGCCAACGATACGATCTCCCCAGTGGGGGCCTACAGTTTCAGTCCCAGGGCACAATACCTCTGGAGGCTCTTCTTCCCAGTTCTCTCCAACTTTACGGACGCAATTCAGCACATATAGCACTGACGGCAAAAGGACTTTTGTAAGTGGAAGAAAGTGTCTTCCAGATAAGAGGCTAATTGTAAGCCCTGGGAGTGGATTCCCGGGGAAGCCAGCCTGGCGGCCCCTGCCGGGCCCCCTCGTTGGGGCTCGCAGTCACTCCAGAGCCTTTGATGGCACAAACGGACTCTTCACGGGCGGCTGGTCCCAAGTGCACGCCTACTGTTGTGTCTTGACTTGCTCGGTCCATCTGATACGTGGCCCTGCTACCTTATAGCAGGATGGGGGGGGGGGGTTCACTGGGGGTCCCTGCAGGCTTCACCGCCCCCCCCCGTCCCGTGTGGGGTCTTTTAAGGTATGCTGCTTTTCTCCCATAAGCTACAGGAGGCGGCCTGTGGCTCCGCTGGGCCAGGCTGCCATGCCTGTGATCGGGAGGTGGCTGGATTGAGTCCCGCGCTCAGCTCGGCAGAGTAGCCAAGCCGAGATAAAGGAAAAAAAAGAAAACCTTATTCATCCCGAGGGAAATTATTGTGCCAAGGCAACAAAGAGCTTCGAAATACCAGGCATAAAATAAAGAACACAAGCATAAAGACTGAAGGGGAGAAAAAAGATGCATTATGCAAGAAGGTGGCTGAAGTGGAAGCAGGGATGCGGAAAAGCTGCATGCAGGGTCCGCGTCTGCGCACGCCTGCGTCGCCGCGTCTGCAGGCCCTGTGATGGACTGACTTCTGCGTCAGGAACTCGCACGGAATCCAGGCCACCTTGAGATCAGAAAAGTTATCACACTTTGCTGCCAGAATTTGGGGGAGAAGTAAAAAAAATTAAGGAACAGTATCCAAGGTAACCTGATGCAAAAAAAAAAACTGACTAGTCTACGAAAACCAGTTCTTCTAGCTCTGTCTTTCAAAGAAAGTCACAGATCTGAATTTACAGATTCTGACCAGGTAGCTGTGCCACTGGATTAATAATTTTCTAAGGAAAAGCAGATGAGGACAGACTGCCTATCCAGCATTACAACCCACAGTAACACAAGCTTCACTACAATTCACCTGAGATTCAAAGCATCCATCAGTCCATGTAGTAAACTTCCGAACCAGCTACTGATACACTTATAGATTTTAAATAAGAAAGATTCTCCGAGAAGGTCAGCCGAAGCTAGCCTGAACTCGCCCCCCCCCCACAGGGAAATATTTCTGAAAATGACAAGGGCAATCACTTTTCGCCGTGTAACCTTAGGTCCTGCGTCGGCCGCCAGGGATAGCCAATAGGGAGGATATCAAGGGGGTTTCTGAGCCAAAGAGTTCAGCTCCTGGCATTAACGGTCACGCAAGAGAGGGCACCTCTTTAATTAAAAAGCCTCGGATCTCCTTCCCCCAGGAACACGATCCGGGGCCCTAATCACTCCGCTCCCCCTCTTAGGTTTCAGTGTGGACCTCGACATTGCAGCGGGGTCTGCAGCTTCTGGGCTTTGCTGGGGAAACAGGAGCATGTGGTGGTACGCGGCCCGTGTCGGCCCGTCACTGGGGGGGGGGGGGATCCTCCCAGCTGCGTCCACTCCCTGCCAATCTCCACGCTGCTTTCTCATTGGGTTCTGCTGAGCTCGTCTTATCTAAGAGAATCTTAAATCTCCTCCCCCACCACCCCCAGCCCGCTCCATACGTCCGGCTTCGACAAATGACCAAACAGGGCCCCCCTCCACATACCTGTGCGGGTTTTGGGAGGCAGATTCCCGCGCCCCTTTGCTCACTGCAGAGGCAGAGCGGCTACGGAAGGCGAAGGCCAACGGAACAGAAAGTGGATCGGAGGAAACTCCGGCTGACGGGAAAAGTCAGGCTCGTGTAACACCGACTGAACACGGTAAACATGGGCAGGACTCTTTTTATAATGCGTGGGAGCGCTTCTCCAGAGCGTGCTGGTGGCCTTAAAGCTGCCGGCAGACATCCAAACATGTCCATTAATGTCCAGCCGAGGTACCCAACTAGAGATTTTCCGCGTTTCCATTCACTTCAAAGACACCGATGTTGAAGTTTAAAACTAGCAATTATGGGAACACCATGTAACACCATCAGAAAGGTAAAGAAAAACAAAAAATAGAGCCATTTATCCAGAACCCGTGGAGGCTTTTTGGCTTCAACAGCAATTTGAGACAGCCCTCCTCGGAGCTACAGAGATGGAAGCGGACTCAAAAGTAACCGGGAACTTGGTGTTAACTGCAGTAAGAAAGAAATACTGGAACAATACTGCACAATACGGCACGATACTGGAATAATGACAAGAGAAATGATTAAATGAGATTCTTGACTGTGTAAGAGAGGGATTTGACTGTATCCCATAGTGAAGGGATTTTTCTGACTGTGCCGAATAACATGATGAGACTTCATCAGAGTTAAAATCAGCCAGGACTGATTAGGGAGGCTTTCCTGCCTGATCTCAGGCTCCGGATATTTTACTACATAAACAACCCAACTGCCACTGAAGGTCAAACGTTTACTGGCTAAGCGACAATTAGCAAACAAATAAGTGCCATTACAAGGCAGATATGAAAGGTTGGAATGAAGGCGTAATGAGATCCGAAACGCCAATCTGCACCCTCGGCCAGAAATATATTTAATTTGGGGAGGTCCAATTCTGAGGACTGAGGCACGTTTTGAGGGTGGCTTCAGACTTGCTATTTTAGTGCCTGACTACACTACAGATCAGAAAGAAATTTTCGGGAGGGCGGGTTCAAACCTGGGATTTTATTATGTGCCCAACCTTAAATCATTTGTGCTATTGCTGCGTGGAGCCATTAAAAATGGATGTCTGTAGCACCTTCCATGAGGTTCCTCTCAATCACGACACAGTAGGTTTATTACAGGTTTGAAATGCCATTTTTAATTACATAAATATCCTTATGTAGTTCATAATTCAAATTTGCTTATTTACAAGATTTTTAAAATTGGCGGATGAGGGCCTTAACCAGGGTCCCAATGGTGACGCCACTGCACCAGGGACAGGGTTCGAACTAACAACCTAGCGATTACAGGCTCGGTATCACAAACCACAGAGCCAGATGCCACCCGGTTTTGTACGCCTGACAATATTTCCCCATTTCTGCATCTCAGAGATATAGAACGCCTAGAAGTCACACCTGTAAGATTCAGCTTTCTCTCGCATCGTACAGGTCAGATGCCGAGACTGAACAGGAATAAAAGCAGGCAGACAGCAAGCATGGTGGCTATTCACTAGCATCCAGGCAAAACAAAGCATCCTGGTGATAATCCGCCCCTGTAATCCCCCTCTGCTCCCTTTTCCATCGCGGCCAGCAGGACGACGGCAAATCCCTCGTTTGCAATTCGACCGGTTTCCATCATTTCCATATTCACCTTTCCTAAAAACTACAAACTCTATACTGCAGGTGTGGATTTTAATAGTATGAAAAAAATATTTGCATATGTGGTCAAAAGAATGACTTTGAGCCCGAGCAGTTTCTACCAAGCCATCCATCCACAGTGGATGTTTTTGGTGACATATGGGCTGTTCAAACTGTTTAGATAAGTGATTTAGCCCGAATCCAGCAAGGGCGTGTCTCGTGTTAACTGGAGATGACGGCACAGCTATTTTCGGTCAACGCCGCTTGCGCCTCGTCCGAGCAGGCCGTCCTGCGCGCACTTTGTCACCAGGGGTGGCAAAAGCAAGACTGGCAAGACTGAGAATCAGCATCTCCGAGTCTGAGGGCGTAGCACCCGCTGGGGAAGAGCGGCTTTTTAGCGAGGAGGGACAGTCCGTCCGCAGCGAGGGAACTTCAGTGCCTCCGGATCTTGTACATGAGTGATGGTTGGACAGAACCAGCAAGTCAGGCACCTTGCATGGAGGCCACCTGGTCAGCTCCCAAAGGAGCCAATCCGAGCTCCTCCTGCCGGGAGGAGGCCGTGGGTCAGATCCGGGACACGCTGGGATTATATCTCCCAGCTGGCTTGAGCATGCCTAGTGTTGTAGGCCATGTGTTCATCAGCTTGTCACTCCATTCGTGTTCCAAACCCAGAGTTGATGCCCCGCCCCATCCCAGCCACTGGTAACAGCAGCCCCCCCCACTGGAAACAGAAGGGCCCGCCCCCTCCCTCATTGTAACATCTCTCTGCCATCTATGCCAGCCAGTTTCACTATCACCCCCCGGCTTGTGTCTTACTCTCGTGGGGTATGATGCACTGCTGCAGTTTGCTCCCATTTTGTGTTGCTATTTTTTTTGTAGTCAAGGAAGTGAAGTGTGGAACCAGCAGAGCCACTAATGCCTGGGCCTCGTCTGAAGTTACCCGTCTGGCACATGGCTCAATATATAACACCGTCTGTGACTTCATCACTCTGCATTCTCATTTTCCCCTCTCTCTCTGACACACACACACACACACACACAGGTTCAGGTGGGACTGAACACTGGGCAAGTATGACCTGCTTGGCACAGTGCCAGGGTGAACCCCACC
>JAODKL010000049.1:758360-775045 GCA_026780765.1 Petrocephalus schoutedeni
CACACACACAGGTTCAGGTGGGACTGAACACTGGGCAAGTATGACCTGCTTGGCACAGTGCCAGGGTGAACCCCACCAAAAGAAGCACAGACACAATGAGGAAAAGAGCACAAAGGTGCCGACGTGCTGTCAAGCGGCATACCCCACACTGCCTGGCAAACAACAAAAAAATAAAGACTTTAAGGGGATGGTGCGTTCGGGTCTGTCTTCATGGGTTTTGATAAATTTGCCAAGAGCTCTAAAGTGGAAAAGGACTGTGGGAACCTACAGGTTCAGATCAGGAAAGCTGGAACCGCTACAGAACTCTGATGCAGAGCAGTAAGTGAGAATGTGCAGCTTGAAGCATTTTAACGGCTAAAGCCATTTAAGAGAATGCCAGAGCGGAGATGGAGGTCAACAGCACCTCCGATGGGGCCGTTCTGGGCTGGTACTGACTCAGCTTCTCTACCCAGCAAGAGGACTCACTCCCAGAGGGTACACTAAGCACGCCCACTCCCCGCAGCAGAACGCGGCGAGATGCAAGCCCACGGATGCTGCGATGCTCACTCTGTCCACAAGCCATCGACATCGACTTGTGTGGGATCACAGTAAACCCAGGCCCTCTCCCTCTGTAAAGGGCTGTGTGTTAGAGGATGCGTTCTAACAACACCACAAGCTGGCTCGCCACCAATACACTATAGTTTACAAATTCTTCAGGTTATCGGCTGCAAACTAACTCGCAAACAGTTGCCTTTTCACATTCACCACTCCCTTTAAAGCACACAGGAATTGCTTAAGCTGTGTCCACATCCATCCAGACACCGGCACCGTTCAGCATCCGAGGACAGCCTCAATATTTGCCTGGAATGTTTGCACACAATCTAGATCACGCAATCTTATTACCCTTATGTTGATTAAATTCTGTTAGCGGAACACGCCACATATTACTGTTCTGGTAAATTATGGAAACGATAAGCACTGAAGAGGCGGTGGAGAAAGTAAGTAAGTAAATAAGTAAAAATTATTTATAAAGTGCTTTTCCCAGACAGAGTCACAAAGCGCTAAACAACTTGCAATAGTTGCAATAGTTTTTGAGTTAATTCCAGATGGAAGTTGGGTGGGGCAAGGATCAAGACCTCAGTTTTTAGGGCATTTAACTTCAGATAGTTGTCTGATAGCCAATTATTAACCTGCATCAAACAGTCAGCCAGGAAGGACAGCATGAAAAGTTGTTGAGGCTTAAAAGAGCAGTAAAGCTGAATATCATCAGCATAAAAATGATAAGAAATATCAGGAAACGAGTTGCTATTATGAGCTAACGGAAGCACATACAATGAGAGTAAAATTGGCCTAAGAACAGATCCTTGAGGAACCCCACAGGTTAGACGAACAGAGGTGGATGTGAACTCCCCCATGCAAACTACATTAGCAACTTACATAGTTTGAACCATGCAACTGAATGAGTCCAACTATGTTAGTTACTAACAGGAGCTTTTGGGAAACGCACCCCAGCTTTCCAAATTGTGGGCAAAGAGTAAACGGCCATACAGTACTGAAAAGCTGACTGCCGGCCATATGTTTCGCCAGTCACCTAAGGCCCTGGTGATTCTCTCGCATGCACTGTATAACCGCGAGTAGGGATGCACAGATTGCAATTTTCTTGGCCGATTCCGATTACCTGCGATTGGCCAGTAACAGAAATATAATGGGAAAACAATCCGCCTTACAGCCAGGTATCAAAATAAAAGTTTTTGATACATCTTTGGGTAATTATATAGGATAAAAACAGATGCACATTCACTCTGTTACACATGCTCACTGGGGTAATAAGTTTTTAAATGTCTAATGAAATTTGTTGTGTTAAATATCTTTGCATTGGAATTCATGCTGAAAATCGGCCAGGTCCGATTGCTGGCCGATCGATTGGTGCATCCCTAACCACGAGAACATCATGACGTGATATTGTGCAGCCCTACTACATACCTTCACTTCTGAACCACTTTTCAGTTGTGCCTTGGATGACAGAGTTGGGTTTGTCACTTAAAAAATGCCCAGAGGGTTAGGAACAACAAAACTGGAGGAGATACAAGGTCATCCTCACTGTGGGAATCTTCCTGAAGGCACCCAGCACTATTTAACTGATGGACTAAATTATGGCTCAGATTGTAGTAATTAATATGAATGAACAATACAAACACGTGGCAGTTCTGGGCTCGGCTCCAGCTAGACATATATGAGAATAAAGCCTTTTTTCCTCTAACGCGGTTTTATTTGTCTCCCAAGCGGTGGTATGTGTCAGGGCTGTTGGCATCCTGGCTATGCAGTGAGAGGAAGAGTACGCCCCCCACCAACAAAGGTAGGGCACAGCTAAGCAAAGACAGGCCACACACACATACATGTCACGCCGGCACAATTATTTTTACGCTCCGTTAATGCATACAATGTTAATTAGAGTAATTAATTCGGTCGCACTCAGGTTCTTGTTACACTACATAGATGGAGTGAGACAATGGGCAATATCCCAGTCCACTGTGCGTAATGAAAAATTCTCTAATCACCTTTCGGGTCACAGCTAGAGCAGTTTAGCGTAAACCTCACTGGATCTGACCTGCCTTTCTTCATATATTCTCGCTTGTGACACTGCTTATGGAACGGCGGCAAGAGTCTGCCTGGGACCTTGACAGGCGTCGTGTGGGCGGGGGGGGGGGGAGCTAGGGGACTGCCAGGAGCTGTTTTATGCCGTGACGGGTGATTCCGAGCCCACCGTATCTGGAGAACACCTGACCGCACTATGAGACGGCAGCCATGTGGGCTCTGTGTAAAGGGGATGGTACAGCTGGACTGCAGTTCAAAAGTGACTTTCCAAGACAAAACGGAGCAAAGATCCATCCTTCTCCCAACTGCGTATCCTAGGCAGGCTGGCAAGGGAACCTGAAGCCCATAACGGGCAGCACAGACTGGGACACACCCTGGACAGGGTGCCAGTCCACCACAGCGCATTATACTCTACAGATAATGTAGATACACCAATCAGCCTAACTGCATGCTTTGCACTGTGCAAGGAAACCAGAGTCCCAAGAGGAAACACCAATGCTGGGGGTGCGAGCCACCATGCCTCCCCAGGAAGGAGTATATATGCAATATATAAGCAACTGCCTCCAGGTAAGCAGCAGAAAATGGATGGATGCGCAATCTATTTTGGAACACACATGCCAAAATGGTCAGATGCATCACTCTATATACCCAATGAAGTCTAACAGTAGACTGCCACTGCTTCATGCGACAGAGACCTTCACTATCGATTACATCAATAACTGAGTTTAATCGAGTAATTGTGACAGCTCTAAGGAGGTCCATAACCCATTGCACTGCCACAACCGTTTACCCTCCATGACCTTACCCACAACCACAGTGACACACACAGACATGCCTGCAGCCACTTCCAGAGACACACCCACCCAGAGATTGTGCGATCACCCATATCTGTAGATTACACTGGTATACAGTGATTTTGGTGCCAACGATGCCTGACCAGTTTGATATCAAGTTTATGATGCTGATTAAGAATATGACTTTGGTTTTGCCAGATTGGCCCTAGTTTCTGAGATATTTAATAGTTAATTAACGCAACAACGAAAAAAAGTCACTTTTATAGCATTGTAGGCCTACAAACTGAACTACAAAATAATTATATGGGATATTTCATTACCTAAGACACTGTTAAAGAGTCCAAAGACAGACCTAAAGCTATTGCATTTGTTATCACACACAAGTCGCATTGGGGGCATGCATTATTTTCATGGATGTCCATTATCTCAAAAACTAGAACCAATTCAGCTAAAGTAATGGGATTTTTTAATTCAGCACCCTCAAAATACCATAAATCGATTAAAAAAAACATGGCACCTGAAAAAAAACTTTGTAGACCTGTGTTATTTATCACAGTATCTGTTCAGTCCTTTGGTCTAGTTTCGACTATAGTAACATGGCCTACCCTAGGCTGCAGCCTCGTGACCAGGTAGATATCAGGACCCTCTCTCGCCTCAGGAAAAAAAAAATACTTACAGAAAACTCAGCGACTCCCGAGTGTCCATGCTTATTTCAGCCTGGGGCCCCCAGGGAAGTTAATCCTGCCCAGCGCTAGGTTAACCGGAATGTCTAGCCCCCGGATAGCATTGAATATTTGAGTAACCAGTAGCCGGGGCACCCAATGTGGGCGCCTTGCCCTGTGGGATCAGCTTTGACCATCGAGATGCTCACAAAAATCCCTAGTGAGTGTGTGCATAACCCACATCGGCTGGCTGGCAGATATGCCTGCATTAAAGCTCAGTCCACCCACTCTCAGTGTACCTCAAGGGTTCCTACCAGTTACATGTAATACCACTTAAAATGAAATTTAATGCCAACTTAATACTGGCAAAACTTTGAATATAACAGGATAATCTGTTTGGATTTTGAGCCCAAGAAAACTTTTACAGAACATGCAGAAGAATGAATATAAAAACCGGCTATTCCATTAGACGTTTGTTGAAGTGCTCGCTGGCTTGTTGTAGAGACAAGTGGGCTTTTATTTAAAGGCTTGTAGAATGTTCTCGAGACGTCACATAATATAATTGATTACATAAAATATTAACAATGTATTTAAACAATATTCGACAAGCGGAATAAAATCTCTGGAGTTGGCACGTTAGGAACATGAGTGACTGGCACTAGTGAGTCTGCACGCATTTATACTTAATACTCAATGGATTCCTTTATTTACTTTTTTTATCCGACGGAATTAACGCGGAAATGTCCTCTGCTTTTGGTTTTAAGTGTTCATTCGGTTGTCTATTTCCAGTTGTTTGATTAACACTATTACCTAAATATCCCATACATTACTTTATTGTTCCCTCAGTTGAAATTGCTGCTATCCAGCGACATGGTACTGCGAACAAATATTAAGTTTGGCGTATTGTGCGTTTGTTGCAACCATCAGCAAAAATCAGTGGAATCAGAAAAAAATGGACAAATAAAATTGATTTATCTAGTTGTTTGTCCTACTGGTATAATCAACTGACTTTGCTGCAGCATTATAGTGGGAGCCATCGTAACAGAGATGTCGTGAAAAGAAATATTGACGGGATCAGGATTATCCCAAAAGCAAAGTTGTTAACGTCGGCGTCTTACATAATTGCACAAAACCATAGTTCGAACTCTCCAGGCAAACCGCGTTGTGTCATGCACTGGTGACTTACATTACGGTATGCTGATCTAATCGGACACGGTCGTAAAATATGCTGTAAAGTGTAGTGCTGCGCATGCGCGGTCGTGCAAGGTACAAATCCGGTAGGTGGTACAGATCGGGTACTGACACATGACGTAAGCGGGTGGCTTTTATCGTAATTTATTTAACTATACGAATGAGACAAGAAAAATATTAAGACCTTTGTAAACGAAATTAAGTGCTTTGTAAATGAAATTCATTTAAGGAATAATTTTGAGAATATTAAATTCAATGCTTTTTAATACTTTTAAGACCCCGGGGGGGATACCCTGTGTCGGGAGCCAACCCGTAGCACTCCAAAGTCATCGCTCCTTAGTCTCCACCGTCTCAATTAAAAATTAAAACGCAGCTTTCGTCTTTCTAGCATGGTGCGACGGAGTATGTAATACATGGGGCTGCCGTTTAGAAAATCGCCGATAAAACCTTAAAGCTGAAAAGAGCCAGTTGAAAAAACTTGACCACCTGCTGTTACACCAGAATGGGGGAGAGCTCGGTTTGCCAGTGGCAGGCTGCAGCTGGGACCAGTTTACGAAGCGCCATTCCAGCAAAGGCTCTCTGTGAAAAGTCTGCTGGTGATGTGGTTAGTTAGCCCAGCAAGGACAGAAGGGCATGACACTAACCATGATCTCAGGCTGGCACAGGCGCCACACAACACTCATGAAAGAATAAAATTACAAAGAAGTCCTTTGAATTTTGCAATAAAAAGCACCGCCAGTACCAAACGAGATATTCCATAATTTCACTGCCTAACTGTACTTCGCCTTATAGTTTATTCATTGCCCGCAAACCAGCTGCTGAACTTTGGACGTTGCAGATTTTTTTTTACCTTTAGTGGGATGCAGATCACGCGATATAATCAATTTGCTGGAGCATATCAGTTTAACTGATCCGAATCCGAATAAAATAAGATGAACCGTGGAGCTGTAACACCGGACCAGACTGACTGGTGGGGAAAATACAGCGCAATAAAAGTACAGTGCTATAAAAGTAGTTAAGGGTTACGCAGCCCTTCCTTTAGGCTCCTATAATGTCCCTATTTCCAGGAGCGCCGCCTGGATTTACAGCTCTCAGAAGACGCGAAATGAGTGCGTTAATTTGGGTATTTAATCCTTTTCCTCCTTGGGCTACTGAGAAGGTTCCCGTAAATATTTAATCCAGCTGCTCCTTCTCTACGGAAGTGTCCATTGTCTAGGTGGAAAGTAACCAGAGAACCGATACGCTTATAGCTTGTTGACTTTCACTCCGTCGGCACTGAAAGCGACGCGTTTTCCCTACTTTGTAAAGTGTCCCTTTAATTGTGTATTATTAATTAATTTACATCTCCATTTAGGACTTTTTAATTTTCTTGCACGTGCGTAAGAACTAGCCTACTGTCACTGTTTTCGACAAAAGGTACTTATTAATAATAATTACAGCTAGGCTATATTAATATGATCTACATTTGATTCAGTATGTATTTGGTATGTACTTTGCATTGTACAATTAAAAGATGGTAACTGATTATGTAAATTCAGCAACGGTTAGCGTAGGAGTGTAATGCAACATTATCTGTGCCCCCCTTCAGTAAAGTTACCAGCACAACTATTATTTTTACTATTTATTGTTGCATTGTTATCTATACTTCAGTATAAAGGCAACTAAAAGATTATGAGCTGCCTCCAACTATCCTCATAAGCTTTAAATTGTGCTCGGATCTGCTCTGTGGGACCAAAGTCCAGGTATCATCCAGGATGAGAGAAGCGCCGCAGGAGATTTCAGGGGGCTCGCTCTGAGACAATGACCGGACGCAATCGGCACCTGCGCCGCAACCCAGCGAGACAGATACGGAGAAGCATCACGATTTATTTGCAATCTAAAACAAACAAGCAAAACTACACCGGGCAGGCAGCTCGGGAATGAAACTCACCTTTACCCGTCCCTGATCAGCCTTGCGGAGATGGGAGGACCGGCCGCCGCTTCGGACGCGCTCTCCTTGCGTTTTATGTTTCAGCGGCGAGCCGCAGGGAGACACTCGGGTCTTTTCGCCAACTGTCAAGCGGCGATAGGGCTACACAAAAAGCCGGCGAGCTGTCGACAGGCGCTCTTCACATCATGACATTGTCGCGACAGTGCCATCGTAGAAATGTCGATTTTTTTTTTCTTGGTTACTCCTCGTGTTCGTCCTTCCAGTAGGTCCGCTTTTTTTACACTGTCCTCCGGCACGCAGGATCACACATACTGTACACACACGCACACACATGCACGCTTACAGCCACTGACACACACACACACACACGCTCGCCAAATCCTAGGCTGTCCCAGGGCGCGCATTTCACAGCCTCCATCCTGATACAGAGGATGTTCGTGCAGAGGTGGCCTTGGCGCGACGCCGCTCCGCAGTCGCCGACAGGGACTGAGACGGAGGTGCGATTTCAACTCAGAGTCTGATGAATGCCGAGGAAGCGCTGACTCGGTCCGCGGCGGCCGCTCCTCGCCCGGGGACCGGCGCTTCCCCGCATCATACTCCCAGCCGCCGGCTGTAAAAAAAAAGATCTTTCACCTTCAATGCATTTTTACCGATTCCAGTAGGCATAGTGCGATTATTCTAACAAATTGTCATGGATATTTATCTACATGCCCTTTCAAATTTACCGCAGGTTGTTAAGGGAATAAAAGAGTGTATTATTTATAGGCCAACGTGGATCCTTAGATATGTACTTTTATGTAGTGTAATATGGTCGGAATTTCGGCAAACATTTTTTGTCAACACGTTTATGAGCTTTAAAATAAAACTGCTAAAAGTGCCGGCTGATTACGCCGTATCGGACGAGATGCGTCTGTTTCTGTGAAGTCCGGCAGCAGAGCACGGTAATAAACGCAAATGAAAAGAAATGAAATGTCATAAAATGATGGTGACGTGGAGGACGGGAAAGGCGCAGCTCCTGGGTCCCGCAGTTCCCGGGAGCCAAGGGCGTAACTTTGGTTTGAACATTGGGGGGTTTGAGGTCCTCACCCATCTAGGGGGATACATGATTATTGGGGGGGTTGTATTAGCCGATTTTGATTATTGGAGGGGTTACGACCCCCCCCCCCCCACACGCACACACACCAAAATTACGCACATGCCGGGAGCCCAGCATGGAGGTAAGGATATAGCCTATTTTAGTGACCCCAGGGGGAAATGCGTGTTTCTGTCCGCATCTGAACCGGGGACCTTGTGCATAGACACGGTGATATTTGATAATTGTGATAATGGCCACTTGAGGAAGTTTAAACCTATTAGGTTAATTAGGAAATGGAAGTGGTTGTACTATTTTTGAGTTTATAATGAAGTTTTTCTTGTTGTTGTAAAATCAGTTTGTGTTTAAGGCTGCTGTGGGAGGCAATGAATAATTGTGAATCGGACAATTCTTGCGCTAGGCCTTCTGTGGTGTTTCTGTATTGTGCAGGAAATCAGTGTACATTAAACAAAGCCAATCATAATTTCACTGCTCAGAAAAGTCCAAGGGTCAATTAATCATAAAAGGTGCTCCTGGTAGCGTTTTATGGAAAGAAGATGGCAGGAATCTGCAGTGTATTTCAGCACTACTGGGCTTATTGCTAGCACAGTAGTGTACTAGTGATGAGTGTGCTCACACTAGGGATGAGCGTGATTTCGCGGCCCCGTGAAATCATATCGGGCCCCTAAGCCTGACCAATCAAGCTGTGTTGTAATTATGTCACTGTGGGGTCCTAATTGTGCATGACATCTAAACAAGGAAGTTGGAATTTCTGAGGCCCTAGTCGGAAATTTCAGTCCGAATGCCCTCTGAAGTCGGAATCCTGGCTCGGGAAGTCGGAGAGACTTCTGCAAACCCCGACTACTGCATTCAGGACAGCTGCAGCCTTCATCAACAGAAGTGCAAGCTGTAGTTTTATATAGTTTATTAGTACTTGTGCCATAATTGTGACTCATTAAATCGGTCATACACACAGTACTGTCCTAATGCTACCTGCGGACATGTTGCTATGGTGCTGATATGCAGAAAATGCTGCGTAACTTGTGCTTATCAACCGGTATTGCTAACAATGGCTGACATGGCTTTCTGACGTCTTACGCTGCAACACTGTTACCTCAGCTGTGACATCATTCCCAGCCCCCCCCACCCCCCGTCACGGCATCCCAGAACCACCCCTTTCTGCTATTTGCTCTTACCTATTTAAGTCTGGACTGGAAACTCAACTCAAAATGTTTAAATTTATTTGTACATTTTTTTCCCTTTGAATGGCTACTATAGTCATTTCTCCTACTTCATTCATTTTCTTGTTTTAATAATATTTTGGTCCATCAGCCCCCAGCCCCGCCCCTTCGGCGATTACAGCTCCCCTCCCTTTGTCATATGTTCTTATGGAAATATATACAAATACAAAATTCAATATTAAAATCTATGCATCCATCCATCCATCGCTAGGCCCCAGATCGCACAGAGATGAGCTGGATGAAGAGGGACCCAGCTACACACAAGAGTCAACGCCACGGCATCACAACACCGCGTGCCCTGGTCAGACCGAACCCGGGAACCTTCTGTCAAAGTGCCGTTCATTGTAATTAAGACGATACTTTGCATATAATACTTTTATTGTCCTGCGTGTCTTCAAATCACATGAATTAGATTAGTACACTTCTCTAGAACCAGGTTGAGCACTCTTTTGCCTCCAAAACCGCACCCAGAGTAAATAAGTCCTGCGTTAGCTGAAGGGACTGAGCTGGTACCTGTGTCGTTGTGGCCTTCCTTTCAGCTTCAGTGGGTCCGGCAGCTCACCTCTGGGCTCTCTGATTAACGAGGTGTTTTCACCCACAGAACGGCCGCCGCCTGGATGTTTTTTTGTCCGTCGCAGATTTCTGTGCAGATCTCTACGCACTGCCATGCGTGAAAATGCCAGGGGGAACGGCTATTTCCGAGAGACGAGAACAACCACGTCTGCCACCGACAATCACAGCACATTCAAAACTGCTTGGACCACGCAGTGCTTAGTCAAACAGTACCAGGCTGCTGGCCCTGCGGTCGGCTGTTAGGAGTAGGAGGCCGCTAGCATTGACAAAGCTAGCATACATATTACACTGTACAAACATATTCAACAGGGACAACAAATGGCTTGTTTCCTATCCCAGAATAAATTTATATGAATTTTTACCTGACTTCCCTAAGTAGGTTAGGAAAATTAATTAACCGTGACTAAAAGGCCAGAAAAATTAAAATACTGTTCCGCCCGCTTCACGAAAGTAGAGTTCCTATGAAATGTCTCGTAATGGTTTCGTAAGTGTGGTCTCACTGTGTGTGAATCAATACACTCAGGCGTCTTATAATGACAGGGATGTATCCTGAGAAATGTGTTGAATTTGCTGTTGTAGGTCTATTGTAATGATTTACTGCACAGCTAGGCTAAAAGCTATGGCCTAAATAATGATAAAAGTACAGTAAATACATAAATCAACAACATACTTGCGTGTTATCATTATGAAGCATTATGTACTGTACATAAGTATATGTGATTTTCAGCCCAGTGAGTTTGTTTACACCATTATCACCGCAAACACGCAAGTAATGCATTGTGCTACGATGCGACGCCATCGCTAAATGTTTGAATTTTTTCAGCGCATTATAATGCATTATAATCTTTGCAAATATCCCGCATATGCGTTGTATATGGTACTTGACCGAAACGCTACGCGGCGCCTGACTGTGTATCTATAACCGGCTGGCTGGCAAACCGGCAAGCTGCCTTATGGACGTTGGCGCGGAGTTCCATAGGCTGAGGTCATATCTGCCTGGGGTTCCTCAGGACCAGACAAGACCCTTCCTTCCCTGACACAGAAGATGATTCCCATGCCATCATCTAGAGGCTGACCGGCTGTACTGAAGACCTAGAAGTTAGAAAGGACATCTGCTGACACTTTGAATTTTATTTTACCCTCAAAGCCCAGATGGACTGGAACCCATCCCAAATGTGACATATGCTATGACATTAAGGAAAAATAATGGTGACCCGAGGAGTCTAACACTATCAATTGATTATTATGGAAATAATAATGAAATAACAATGAATAATACATGATTTTATTATTATGAAATATTAATGAATTAGGCAGGTATACAGTAATTGTTTTGATTATATCCTAGTGGGGCACCTTCCTTCTGCACAGTGATGAAGGACAGCAGGAGAAGGATGGGCCAGCCAGGCGGGCTCCCTCTCTTCCCGCGGATATACCGCACGGTCACATGACCCTCCGCGGCTGGAGAAGGATGGGCCAGCCAGGCGTACTCCTGCTCTTCCCGTGGATATACCGCACGGTCACGTGACCCTCCCCAGCTGGAGAAGGGAAGTGCGGCAAGGTCTCGGCTATTTCTGTTTGCGTGCAATTAGCGGAGGTGCGGAGTGGGCAGGCACACTGAAGCGGAATGTAGGTTTCTAGGTCGCCCCCCATGTGTAGCCAACGGCAACAGCAGGATAATAAGTGTGATAATAAGGATGAGACCTTGTACCAATTCGGCACATTACTCAGGTCTGTCTCCAGATGTGACGTGTCTGTGTGACCATCAGCAGGAAATCACCCCATCGGTATCTCCCCTCCCTTCTATCAACGAACCCCAGAAAACGGCTGGATTTCTGTCCTCGTCTCACTTGTTACATGTAGTACGATCCATGGTTAATGGTCCAGAACCATTCACCATACAAATCTAGGGCATTTTAGCCATAAAGCACTTTACAAGATACGCATTTCTGCAGTATAAAGGCAAAACACCATAACTGCACATTTGATCAAAACTGGCAAATGACCGAAATCGGGTCTCTTTATCCCGTGGCAAAATATCTTAGTTCAACTATGCTGCTTTTAATAAGCACACTACCATTAACCTGCCTACTACACAAACCTGCAAGCAGTCATTAAACTTCAAAGCCATTTTCCCAGGTTCTGTAACAGCACAGTCACTGTGCTTTGCTTTTGTAGGGCGGGTCTGCACAGCAGGAGGCTTAGCTGATGAAGTCGCGAGAAAGAGCCATGGGCTCGATCGTGTGACCTCTCAGAACCAAACGTCTGGCTGGAACCCTAGCTGCTTGCCTGCTAACAGATATGTTAAAACTCGAGCTGAAATCATTAGCTGCTTTTTGTTTGGTGACAAAACAGAATGATTCCCGGTCATATCCGAGGCGACTTCTCACCACTGAGCACCAGCTGTGTGCCTGTAAGCTTTGTATTATGCACCTTTTGTTCTGGCCCACGCCACAACCACCGTTTGTTACCTTCCGAGGTGGGAGCTGAATACTGCAATTGTCTCCCAGTTTGTACTTCCTTTAGGACCAATCAGCCCTCTGCTCAGTGGAAGCTATCATCAAGCAATTGTTCCATCTGCTCCACCCCCTTTCCTTCCATCAAACAACACGTACCGCTAAACTTGGGTTTCAATCTCAGCCTCTCTGGGTTTTTGTGTGATATTCCACTCCGCCGGAGTCGGATGTCCAAAGGTCTTTGTCTGTAGTTTAAACGCGTCCCTTATTAAACAGGCCCCGTCTGTGTCTATCCCCAAGGAGAGCACAAAACGAAGGGTCCTGATGGTGTCACTCTCACTCGGGCCATCGGGGCGGGCCGGTCTCTGGGAACGGCTCGGATCTAAAGCAGCCGCGATGTCCTCGACGGGATAGCACGTCTAGGATGACTTTAGCAGGATGACTTTTTAAACGCTTGCCGGTCCCCGGGCAGACTGACCCCGTAATATGAAAATGAGATAAAACTCTGACGGAGACGTCAGCACTGTGACACCATCCTCCGTTTGTGCGCCGGTGCTCGACGGCGGACAGTTTCAGACTTATTGGCTGAGGGAAAACATCCTTCCATTCCAGCCAACGAGGCTCCCGACGAATTAAACACCAGCTGTTGACTGCGGATCTCGCCTCTGCTGGCAGGACAGCACAAGTGATGAAACAGCCACAGCAAAACTTGGTCCCGGGTGGGAAACTCGCTCTCTCAGATGAGACAAGAACAACACATGGTCCCCGAGCTGGAACTTTGCTTCCATAAGTCTGATTTTATCTTGGGTTCATCTGGTAGACTCATCTCTAAAGGGAGATGCAGGTTGGCGTTTCCGTGCCAATCTGTGTGACATACACCTGCAGACATACCCGATTATGATATCATCAGCACAATTATCATTTCATCACTGTGTGTTTACTAAGCTGAGTTACTTCAATCCTTTCTGTCAACCTCACGGAGGATTTGACAGACCTTGGCAAAAGTGTCCCATTTCATTTCAGGACGATCAGATTTGATTTATTCATGTATTCTGCAACAGTCGTCCAAGGTGCTTGGACAAAGATTTAGCGCGAACATTTATAGCGACTTTCCGAACAAATGAAGAATGTCGGCTCTTAGCAGCAGAGTACAGATGTTTTCGTTACGGTAAACTTTTAAGAATATCGCACTTACCAGTGGTCCATCCATCCACCTTCACACTGTCAGCCCTGGGCAGGGACATGAGGGCTCAAGGCAGCGCAGGACATGCAGCAGGGGACCCGGGACAGGACGCCCGTCCTTCACAGGACACACAAATTACAGGCCATTCAGGGACAGCAAGCCACCTGACTGCGCATGCAGGCAAAAACATTGAGTCTGCCGTAGCTGGGGGAATGCGGAAAGGCCACAAACACAGACACTCACACACACACACACACACACACAGTCTGTGTATTCCTATCATTATGGGGACACTCCATTCATTCCTATGGGCATAACCCTGATCCCAACAATGACACCCTTACCCCTACCCAGCTCTGGCCTTAGCCATAAGTAACCAAGCAAAATATGCGACTTTTGGCATTTTTAGTTTTTTCATTGCAGGCGCAGATTTTTATATAATTGCAGATATCCTTGTGAAGACTGAAAAAATGTCCCCACAAGGTAAAACGTACATTGGGTCCCCACACTGTAATAATTACAAATCCACACACACACACGTTCACACATGCACGCACACACATGAGCACACACAGTGGCGGCCCAATGGTTAGTGAAGCACACTTGTGCTCAGAAGGCTGCTGGTTTGATTCCCTGATCGGGTACCACTGAGGTACCCTGGGCAAGGTACTGTCCCCAAGCACTGCTCCCTGGCTGCAGAACGAGCTCTCCGCTGCTATGCCCCATATGGGCTAAATGCAGAGGACACATTTCATTGTTGTGTGCTGTGGTGTGTCAACAATGACAATCACTTTTGCGCAGAGTGGCAGTGAGCCTCAAACTCAAATGGGCTGTCAGCTAATCCAGCATATTACCCTCCTGCATTTTAGTATGTTAATGAATATACCAAGAGCACATGCAAATGATAAGACCTTAAAAATTTACTAAAAACCCAAAAATCTTCTTCCAAACCTGATGATAATAAATGCTTGAATACATGATTAGTTTACGCAGTATTATGTAATTCACGGATTTGGACACTTGGCTGATTTTTTTAAAGGCACCTGGAATCGTGCAAAAATCTCTGATGGTTGATTACAGATTTTCCCCAGGATTGGATCAGCACTCACTGGGCCGCTCGTAGACATTCTAGGAATCAGTGTACCTTTGGGTCATCGTGCTGCTTTAAAGTTGTTTATCCAGCTCAAACTAATTTTCATTTGCATAAGAGAAACTTTAGCCCAAAGCTGCCAGCGAGGATCAGGGCCGGCCAGCATTGCTGGAACAGTTACCTTGCTTGAGGGCGTAACAGTGATATGGTTATGCTACCAGCCGTGGGGTTTGAACCCATAACCTTCCAGAGTGAGCCACACAGCCCAAGCATTACATACCACCCACTGTACTTTGCTGTATTTCTTTATATCCATTTTCCCTTTAAGTGTGACGGTTCCCAGATAGGATCAGCACCCCCACAGCTTGATGCTGCTTCCACCATGACTTGTTCTCAGGATGGAGCAGTGGGCGGGCGTCTCACAGCAGCTGGTGCCTGACGTGACACACGGAATTCATATGAGGCGGCCTCACACCGACCTCATCGCATCACGCCGAGCCTCTGATCCGATTCATTTCTAACACAGTACAATTGCTTCTATCAAGGCTGTCCTTCCCCCTGCCCTGTCGGGCTGGCTAGCGTTCTGCGCCGTGGCACATTTTAAGTATTCTGCAATGGCTGTCTACTGTTTCCGCCATTGAAAAGAGCCGCCGTTGGCTTCCCTCACCAGTTACATCAGAGCCCAGCTGTTGCGTTCGGAATGAACTGATCTGCGCAGTTTCTAGGTGATAATCATTCCAGTTCGGCGAGCAGACTGTGTTGCCAAGAATATTCCGAGACCTCGGTACTTTTTGTTCTCGTCATACCATTTCGATTATTTCTCACGGCTTCTGTCCCTCACTTGCCTTGAAAGCTCCTTGCATTATTCATTTATTTATTTTAATAATGAATGTGGGCAGCTCAGGTGCTTCATAACTCCAGTGGGCGTTAGAATCCCACCTTTTCTCTGTGCATGTAGAGTTTGAGCGTTCTCCCAGTCTTGCAAGGGTTTGAATCCCACCTCTTCTCTGTGCATGTAGAGTTTGAGCGTTCTCCCAGTCTTGCAAGGGTTTGAATCCCACCTCTTCTCTGTGCATGTAGAGTTTGAGCGTTCTCCCAGTCTTGCAAGGGTTTGAATCCCACCTTTTCTCTGTGCATGTAGAGTTTGAGCGTTCTCCCAGTCTTGCAAGGGTTTGAATCCCACCTCTTCTCTGTGCATGTGGAGTTTGCACGTTCTCACCCCTGTCTCCTGGGTCTTCCTCCTGTGGTCTGAGGATGTACAGCATAGCTGACCAGTGACTCCAGATCATGGTGTGCGCTGTGCCCCGTGGCTAACCTGCTTCCCAGCACCCCCACCACCCATGGGAAATTCAGCACTCATACACTCCCATAGCTCGGCCTACAGTCGTCAAGTCAATTTGGCTTTACTGTCATTATTATTATTATTATCACTGTTGTTGTTGTTATCATATACTGTAAATAGAGCAGACGGTGTGTATAGTGTGCATATAACAAAGATTAAGTGCACTTTCCAGGTGTTATACCTGTAAACTGTGAGCACTGTAGCTGTGTGTGTGTTTTGTGAGCGTGTCTCTGCATGTGTGCGTGCATCTCTGTATGTGTGTGCGTGTCTCTCCATGTGCGTACGTGTCTCTCCATGTATGTGTGTACATACCTCAGTGAGAAGCCTGGCTCTCTCTGGCGCCTGTCATGCACTCAAGCCCTGAACAAGGTTGCAGTTCCTTGCCAGCAGGCCAACGATAATATGCTCCAACGGTAACTACGCACGGACATATATAACATTAGAGAATAAAACAAGGCTGTTCATTTCTTTAGAACCATTTGGGTCAAGCTATTTCAGATTCCTGTTCCATCCATCTAAAAACGGCTTTTCCTGCTCAGGCTCATGGTGGGGGGGGGGGGGGGGGGCTTTTGGGGCC
>JAODKL010000049.1:775145-785741 GCA_026780765.1 Petrocephalus schoutedeni
ACATGGACTGTCTGGCAGGGAGCTGGGAGGGAGCAAAAACATGGACTGTCTGGCAGGGAGCTGGGAGGGAGCAAAAATGTGGGCCATCTGGCAGGGAGCTGGGAGGGAGCAAAAATGTGGGCCATCCAGCAGGGAGCTGGGAGGGAGCAAAAATGTGATCTGCCTGAAGGTCCCCAAAGACCGGGTTGAGAATGCTATAAGTAATCAGACAATCAGCCTTGTTTTGGACTGCGGGAGGGAACCCGAGAACCTGGATACCTTCTGTGATGCGGAGAGTACATGCAGGATCCACAGACACAGAGCGGGGCCAGGTGGGGGGGGCGGGGGGAGGTGGTACCGCTGAGCATGAGCCACGGTGCTGCCCAGATTAACAATATGAATGAGTTTTATTTACATGAGTTTTATATGATCTATTACTTTGAAGTGCCACTGCATGTATCTCAACCGTAACCTGCTTATGCAGAATCACCAGGAATGCTGGCAATCGACACTTTTACAGTGACTCATCATATCAGGGTGTGAAAGCCTGGCTAAACCAAACCAAGCGCAGATACGTTAATGCAAGCATGTTTTTAAATAGAAGAGGAACCTATTCAGTAATACAGCCCCGTGCATTTTCACTATTATTTTAACTAGTTGTGTGAGTTTGGATGCTCACAGTAAAACCAGACCCCCTGCCTTGGTAGCTCTTGGTAGAACTTTTGTACTTTGGGATTAGATGCAGAAGCTGAATTTCATTGCCTATGTATTGCTATGGTGCGCAATGACAATAAAGTTCCTTATACAGATCAGCTGCATTTCCGTGAAGTTGCAGCAGGTACAGCTGTCACAGGAAGGCTGCTGCTTCACGTCTCTTGGCCGGCACACTAATCTGACCGTTGACCATTACCCCCAGTAGCTTCCAAAATCGGGCATCTCTATGGATAAAAATGTCTAAACAATTAAATGTAATTCCATAAAAAAATTCTCAATATAAAACTTCTACATCTTAGTCTCACCTCTTTGATGTCATCATGAATTATGTCACAGAATGAGTTCTGTGACCATCAGTTAGGAATCAGCAAGGAATGTGCACAGTTCTTGCTAGAAATGGATACAAATCTATGTACAATATATGTATGAATATAATTTTAAGTATAATCTGTCAGTCTGTGTGTCTCATAGGAGAACAGATGGGATATGCAAAGACTGAAATTTCATGGCACTGGCTACTTCCACAATGATAATGAATGCATCTATTCTGTTCTATGTCTATTATATTATTTGGGGCACCGATTCATCATGGCTCACAGTCAAGATATGTCCCTGTCATGTCCCCATTTGACCAGCAGATGTCGCTGGCCATCCTGTAGTTTTCCCGTTACTCCTGATTGCTTAGATAATTAGCGAATTGTCCTCATCTGTCTCTCACCTCTCCCACCACGTGTTATGACCCCTCGCGGTCCTTTGTTTCTGGTTAAGTTTTGAAATAAAGTTCCCTTTGGTGTCT
Source organism: Petrocephalus schoutedeni (assembly GCA_026780765.1). Lineage (NCBI taxonomy): Eukaryota > Metazoa > Chordata > Actinopteri > Osteoglossiformes > Mormyridae > Petrocephalus > Petrocephalus schoutedeni. Next base: position 776,635 of record JAODKL010000049.1, read on the forward strand.
GAAAGTTGTGTCATGGACCCTTCTCAGTATCTAGGGGTGAGGGATAGTGTAGATGGAAAGGAAATGTAGAAATGCAGGAAGTTATATATAATTGGCCAGATAGCTAGGGGGTAACTTTACCGCATATGTTAGGCAAGTACCTCTGTGTTTGTTTCCAGCCTGTCTCGTGAGCATCATATGTACCTGTCATGGAGCTGGGTCTTGAAGAAATCATTCTCTTTTTGTCATAAGAACATAAGAAATTTACAAACGAGAGGAGGCCATTCGGCCCATCAAGCTCGTTTGGGGAGACCTCAACTAATAGGTCGGAGATTTTAATATCTTATCTAGCTCTACTTTAAAGGAACCCAAGGATCTGGCTTGCACTACGCTATCAGGAAAACTATTCCATATTCTAACTACAAAAATCAAAATTTTTTTCTCAACTCCAGTTTGAAATATTCTCCCATATATATAGAATTTTATATATATAAGTAAAAATAGGTCACAGACTTATCTTTGGACCGAGCTGTGTGCTGAGCGGTTGCTCCTGTGTCAGGTACTCCTGGTTCTCTGGGAAGTAACAGTTGAAGGAGAATAAAATGATTCGTGTGTCAGCGTGTTTTCATTCCCGAAACTACCCTGGAAGATGAATATTAAATAAGCAGGTAACTCCTCCTTTAATAAGCGAATCAAATGTTTGGATAGCTATTTCCCCGCATTTTTAAAGTTTCCATCCACACCTTGGCTAAATCCGATATCGTACAACTATGAGCCTCCGGAACTGCGGACAGTGACGTAAATACTTAAATACTACACCTCCAGTTCTTGGATATTAATTTGGGGACCCTGGAACATGATTTTACAGATTACAGAGTTTCTTTCCTATCTCAATATCAGTTCACAATGTATTATTACTGGATAATTATTTTCATATGAACAGAATGGGGTTAGAGATTCAAGTAGCCTGCAGTTTTATACGATTAGGGATTCACTTCTCATTTCTTAATGATTTCATAAAGCATTAATCACACGTTACAAATCTGCGACAATGTGCCTTGTAATGCATTGTCAAAATGTACAGTGAGTACAATAATGAGCAAATTTCAGTTGCAACATTTTGTTTACATTCTTTTTGCAAACGTTGTGAAATCTTGCCTCAGGCACATCCTCGTGCTGTCCATACTAGCTGTTACTTATTTATTTTTTATCACTCATCGGATATTTAGGGATTGTTTATGTATTAAGAATTAACTGTGTCCTTCAACAAGAATGAATTACAACTATTAAAATTCCTAAAATAACAATGCTTTTAGAACTAACATGTAAACTAACATGCCATTTTGGGAGGGGGGCGTGGCTCTGAGGGGCTGAAACCCCATGCCTTACTGCAGTGTTTCCCAACCCAGTCCTCGGGAACTGCATGGCATATGGGTGTAATTACTGTTATATTCCAAGAGGTGACAGTCAACGCCTGTTACACTTGACCGAGGCGGGCCGTCTAAAGGTGCGCACTTGTGTCCCGACCAGGGCCGAAGGCTCTGCTGCATTACCATGGGCTGGTCTTCCGTTATCTGATTCCTCTCCTATTATTAGTCGAGTACTTTTCGGAACGGCAACGTTTTATTACAAACAGCCTTTTAATTAACAAGGCTTTACCTTCGCTAACTAAAAAAAATCGCATTTACCGAGTTATAAATCGCAATGCGATCTGCGATCTGTGAATAAAAAGCCAGATCTGTTACCTTATCTGGGTTTAATTAATTTGTGAACATCGAAGAGCAATACATTTCCATTCCACTTAACTGGGATTAATCTGCCCCTCAGTTAATTACCCAACGGCCTTTAGCCGTCAAGCGTCTTAGGATAATTATTGATGGTAATTTATACTGCTTCATATTGAGAAGCAAAAAAAAAAATAATAATTTAACACTTACCATATCCATAATAGCATAATTATCATCATGTAAATCATGGACAGGATTTAATCAGCAACAATCTCGCCAAAATAATTAATGCTTCCATCCGTCTTCGAAGTGCTTACCCTGGTTTCGGGGATTAAAGGGCTCAGATCGAATTAAAACTACAAAACACGGGTAGGCTCAAGTCATTGGGCGGACGGCAGAAGGCAAGATTAATTCCGAGTTTTGACCATCACGGGTGGTGATCCCACTTGCATCCCATTTTATTTTACTTTGTTTAGTAGACATTTTCGCATGGTACAACAGCAAGGACCAAACCTACATCAAATTACCTGCAGGCCCGGATAATTACGAATAATCCCACGGCCTAAGACTCCTTCCCTGCAGTCTTCCAGGTGAGCAATGCTCTGCGGTCCACATGCTTTGGCCTGGCAGGAACCGTTTTCATAGATGAGAAAGAATGATGACGCTAGAGCGCGTCTCCCCTTACTGCTTACAGACCCATGCTCTCTGAACGTCTCCATCCTTTTTTTGCCCCCAATAGACCTACTTTGGTGACTTGCTGATATTCCCAGTCTTCACTGGTTTCGCTGATCTGGTGACCATAGGGACGGTCTATTCCAGCATGTCAGTCCCTCCCATCCCTCCTTTTTTAGGTTGAACCAGATCCCCACTATTACACTCCTGATACTTTTTTGGAGGGGTGCCGTGACGTGTGTCCCCCTTCACTGGGAAAAGCGCGCTGGCCGCTGGTACTTCGGGCGGTGGAAGCGCTGTCAGCCGTCTTCAAGCCAGTGAAGAACTTTCACTCTCCCAAAGAGCGACTGTGAGCCCCGAAGACCCTCCGCAAGGGTTCAGCCTTCACGACTCGGCTCCTTTACGGTACATACTGAGAAGTGCGCCTCGTTTCACGAAGGGGATAGACAGGATCCCGACGGAGCGGAGCACCATGACCGCGGTAGAGCCTCAAGTGCAGTACACGACCACCTACGTGACGACCACCACCACGGAGGAGTACATGACCCAGGAGGATGACTGGGACAGGGACCTTCTGCTGGACCCCGCCTGGGAGAAACAGCAGCGCAAGGTAAAGTCGGTACTGCTGCAAATACGCAGAGCAAACGCACTCCTTAGGGCAATCCACCTCGTCCAAAGATATATATATAAAGGTGTCGGACTCATTAAGCGAAATTAACACCCCATTTTTAACCCCTGTAAGCTTAATTTAATTAGTCACTGGCAACACATACGCAGAAGGGGCCCAGGATATGGATTCATTAGCAAACAAATCTTTTCCAAGTTTGGTTAAACCTTCTTTAACTCTACGACCTCCTATATACTTTTATTTTGTTATAATCGAACACTATCATCATGCATAGCATAATGTCATTTATGGACATAGGTTAAATATAGGTTAGTTAGGCGTGAACGCGAGCTTTTCCGTAGTGTTGATGTGTACTGACAATATGGAGTTAATCACGACTAATCACACTCGCTCCGACTCTAATACCCGGGAGTGTTTTAGGAACCCAGCAAAAAGGCGTGAGAAGTGGCAGCAGATGTGCGTGAGACTGAGGGGTGTCTGCGGGCGCACGCCGGCCATCAGCTCCGCAAATAGACTTCCCAAAATATACGAAGAGCCACCTCAAATCCCCATACATTATATACATACGATTCCCGAGCCAGGCATATCAGTCAGGCTCGCTGGCCCCCAGATCACCGTGTCGAGGCTGATTTTCCATACGGTGTATATGTCGCCTGTATTGTCTATGGAAATGTGCTGCGAAGTATGTCGTCAAAGCCCCTTCGACTTAAGCACTTTCCATGAGTGCGTAACGGTACCTTGAGAAGATGATATCATTTCATAAAAATAGGTGCCCCCCCTCATTCGCGGAAATACGAGTATCATGTACTTCGGCACCTGTCTTCTGCCCGTCCTTAAGAACCCCCTTGGGCTGACTTGTCAGAGCCCGTATCCCTGGACGGAATCACCTACCACTGCAATCATTATCCAGGAACCGTCTCACAGAAAAAGAGGAATTGTGAATTGTGACGCTACATTAAAGGAGAGTTTAAAATCGCTACTAAGAGGATGGAAGGATGAGAGTCCCTGAATTATGATCGAGGGAAATAAGTCTCAAACTGTGCGCCCATTGGGATAAAAACGTTAACGGGCTGTCGTGGCTTCTCAGAGTGGTCAGGCAGTATTTATAATGGCACAGAATGAAGTGCATGCAGTCCATAGGTGGATAGGGTGCATTAACACCTCTGAACATTTCATCACTGATTTGAAAGGTTGAGAGAGAGAGAGAGAATGCGCAAGCATGCCCTAAGCATGGGGCTGACCGCTAAAGTTCGTGGCTTAATTCTTTACATTTCATTCAGCAGTGTCATTCATCAGGGGGAAGCTAACCAGTGACTCAATCCACAGGTGGTTTCTTATGGGGTCTCAAAAGTGAGAGGGAATTAAAGTGCCGTTTTAATCAAAGTCCTAATGATGCTCGTCCCAACCCATGCATGTCATTTAATGGTCATTTTGCAATTCGTACCATATGCCTTTAGTGGTAATGTGCATTAAACAACTTTTACTATGACTTTGGGACTTTACTGTTGAAATTAATCACACATTTTTTTCTGTGTAGTTTATGTAGCAGTTATTATTAAACTGACACATGCATGAGTAATTGGTTTTCAGTTTTACTGGTTATTGCTTGTATTTTATATTTTTTATTCTATGTAAATTGTTGCAGATATTTAATTTAGACATGTTAAATACCTTATCTGCCATTAATTAATTAACTGAAAATATTCATTCAGATTTGGAGTGTAATCCAAATTAGCACCCATGACACTGTACAGTTTTGGGACACCTGACTCATGTAAATGTCACTCAAATGGAGGGGAGCCCGACTACTTCTGGACACTTAGCAAAAAACATTCATGTGACCGATTTAGAAAGAGTGACAATTTATCCAAAAAAAATAGCTTTTTAAGGTCATTAGTCCTAGAAGAATATACTGCGTACCATTATGAATGTTTTATTGATTTCCGCTATTTAACAGTATTGAAATAATTCCTTATACTGTGTGGCCTGAGAGTGGGAGAGATTAAGAAGCTATGTCATTTTACATTCCTAAGGGCACTGTATGATTTCTTTGCAATAAAATATCCATCTTCCAGGTGGTTATTCAGTTAAGGGTTATTAAGTAAATGGTTTCCACATGCAATCCAAAGACATGCACTTAAGAGAATTGACATCTTAAATGTTTTCCTGAAATATTTACACACAAGACTAATTGATTTGTACAATTAATTCTCAACAGTATTGTATTTTCCAGTGTTTCCTTTAATATGTTTAATGCAGTTACCTGCTAAAGTTGAAGTAGATAATTTTAGAAGTACATTTTCCCTTAAAGGAGAAAATGTACCTAAAATATACACACTAAACACAGTGGATTACAACAGACGGCTTCCAAAGAGGTGACTGAAAAATAATAATCACATAAAAAAATCACTTAAAAAGTTATTCATTCAAATGCAGTGTATCCAAATACTTTTACATAAAAGCCATGTATAATTCCGGACATATTATATCACAGTATAATTTCTATCTACAAAGGATGTTGGTTTTTTGAATGAACCATGAAGAAAATAAGATAGTGGCTGTTGTAACTGGCTGACTGGTCTGTGTAGAGAGTCTCTGAGTGGTCGGGACGCTCCTGATTTCCGCTAATTAAGCTTAGGTAGCTGTGGGTTTCGCTGCGGGCGCCCGCTAATTAAATGGTAGGCGTGAGCTAAGCGTGCGGCTCTACGTGTTCCCCAATGTTTGGCTAATGCGTCGGCTGGCCCCGAGGAGCCGTTTGGTTCTGGATGCGGAGACGACGTGCGATTTCAGTGATCTCAGCCAAAAGAGCCTGTCCCTGTCCCTCGTGAGAGTGCTTAACGGGACGTCACCCGGCAGAGACCGGCGTTCCTCTTCCAGATGAACAAACACCCATTCAATCATTTATCAGAAGCAACCTTTCCATAATTCACTGTCCTCTATTTGCAAAGTCAATGTTAAATTTAGCTCGAAATTTCTTTCCGGCTGATTGAAAATCCATCTTTTGTAATATGAAAACCATCTTCTATAATTACATTAATGATTGGCACTTCATATATTATTCATTATTCACAGTAAGCTAAATTATAGCTTGCGGAATTGCTGTGATTTTTTACAATAAGTCTGAGGCAAAGACTCTTGTGAATGTCCATCCATCCATCCATCCATCTTCTAATAACTCATCTTGGTCAGGGTTATTTGTGGGGGGTTTCACACCCAGCCCAGCAAACCCCAAACAAGATGCCGGCTCAAATGTTTCATTTAAGGCTGAATGTCATTGTAGAGCAAATGAAGCCAGGAGCCGCCTTATAGGCGGAATGGGAACAATGACTTAGTTGTCCCTAATTGCCCTATTTTTGGGTAAAGAGCGCAGACTGCGCCCCGCACGGCCATAAACAGGGTGTATTTTTAAATGTGGGGTGTTTATTATGGCCCAGCAGCTGAGGTAACCTCTGTGTCCGGCCCCTCAAACAGGACATTGCTCTCACGCCTTCAGCAGCATAACACCTTGACCCAAACAGCTGTGGCACAAGAGGTGAGACCCCTAAGGTCCTGCTCTCTCCAGGTTCTATGAAGAAGAGTTCCTTAAAAAGGAGATCCCAGATTAGTGTGGAGCATCCTCCACACACGTTTTATGTATATATAAATATATATGTATATGCACACACACAATGATATTTGACCTGTTTGTGTATATATTGTGTACATAATCTGTGTGTGTATATATATATATATCTATATATATATATATATATATATATATATATATATAAATAACTAAATTCAGTGATTTACAGAGGTGTTTGTGAGAACCCTATTTCAGTGGAATTTACTGGAAAGTTTTAGCTGTTTCGAAAACCTCATCTTTAGTTATTTTCATTGTACTTGAGAATTCACCACTGACCATAACGGGTGAATAATTGTTCAAATTTAAGACTCCCGATTTTTCATCCTCCCAAGATCCATCATAGGCTGCATATTGTGTATAAATCATTTGCGTCATCAGTCCTGGTCGGCTGCTGAAGTTGTGCTTTGCTCCGGAGAGTTTCCGATTTTCCGTGCTGGCCATCCGATATTGTATTGCTACATGACGGCTGCGGGGGGGTCGAGAGGGGGACTTTGACACACGACACTGACTGTGGTGCGGCAAGGCTACCTGCCAGTCAAATCTCTCTGTCCCACCTGTCTGCTCTCCCTCTAAGTACAGCGTAACTTAAAATATGATCCAAGGTCAAACTCACGTTAGTATAAACATCTTAAATGTTTCAGTAGCTTCTGTTAGTCTTTTTATCGCCATGGTAACCGATTATACTTCTCGGGCGAGATGGACGTAAGGCTGAGAGATCATGGCTTGCAGGTACAGAGCTTGAGAGGAGGACACAGATGGAGGGACTGATCAAATGGCAGTTGCTATTCCAGAAGCACTGTCCATTTAGGGCAGCTTCTATAAACTGCCTTCTATAAACTCAGAGCAGCAAGAGGTGGGAGGCCATCGGGGGGATGGGGGGGGGCTCCCAAGACGTGAGGTCACACAGGTATTTGAGGAGTTTAGCATGGGCGTGATGATTAGGTAACACAGAGTCTTTGGAGAAGCCTGCCAGAACGCAGGGAGATATGACAGGCATATATACAGCTCCAGGAACATCTGCAGATCTTTCTTCTGCACCCCTTCAACCACTAAGGCCTGGATTGATTTCAGTATTGCATGGCCGGGAGGGTAAAATGTGGGATACCTGCTGGCCTGGGGTCTTTCTGCAGTGGAGACGTCCCGGCTGCAGCGGCTGATGTGGGCTGGCACGTCCCCAAGAGCACAGTGTCGGGAGAAAGGTCTTCATCTCAGGCACTGAAACACTATCCGCTGCTCTTAAAACACAACAGTTGTCATCATAAATCCAGCCTTCCTGTTTAACCCTTTGAGCGCCTCAGTGCTTTATGTCTCCTCTGTTTATGGCCCTCACCTTTCCTAAAAATGCGCAGGTACCAGCGTCTGAGATTCGGCTTAGCACATTAATAGGATGAGATTTCTTTTATTGCCTCAGTGAAAGTGACACTTTCATATTTTATAATTTTTGGAATCAAAGTATTGGGTGGGGATCAGTAATATCACGACAGGTCTCTTTGCAGGGCATCCTGGGAAAGTGCGGCAGTAAAAATATCCAAAAAGAATAACAGAGATATGTTTCTGTGTGTTTTTGGGAGTGTCGCTGTGCTTTTTTAAAATGCGCGGTTTGTTTTCGCTTCAGGGCCAAGCATATATTATGTTGTGATGTTTTATTTAAGCCAGGATTCCCGCTCCTGGCATCTTATGACGGCATTAGATAGACTCGACTTTAATACTGGCACTGGATGGCTAAATGGACAGGCATGCGAGGTAGCCGCTCGGGTTCTGGGACATCTGCTGCCTCCCACCCCCTCCCGCAATGCACCGAAAGGTTGGGGAGGCGGCAGGAGAGGAGGGACTGGGGGGCAGGGCGCAGGAGAGGCAGCCGGGGTGATGGCGAGGTTCTCCTTCCCTAATGTCTCCCACTTTCATCAGCAAAATAATTAAGCGATTGCTCTTCTGGGGCCTGTCTGACGAGGCCGTGACCCGGGAAGCTTTCCCGGGGGGTGGGTGCTGTGAGTGCCCTGTCCTGATAGAGCCCTTCTGTCGCGTTAAACTGCGGCTGCTGATCTGTGAACCGGTTATCAGGTCAGCCTGGATGCCCCTTGCTTCTGCACGCCTTGTTCCCAAACTTCCCCTTCAGATCAGGTTGTTTCTGTATCACGTTAAAGATTTACTCACTCGCCTGCAAAACCTGGAACAAATAAAAATTTGTATTTTCCCAAAATGAAGCAGATGTGACCATATTAATTCGTTAATTTGTTAAATAATCTCCGGGGCTTTAGATAACCGGTGAAACATTTTTCCAGCCTTCGGGTTTCGGATGCGATACAGACATTTACATACACCCGCAATCTGGTAAGCAGACACCTAAAATATACATATTGTGACGCCCAGAAGTTAGTAATCTGTATATATTTGGCGCGTCCTTATGTTTATTAAATTCGGCAGGCGGAGTACGCCACGTTACTGTCTCTGTAAGTCATGGAAGCGATAAGCACTG
>JAODKL010000049.1:815454-831437 GCA_026780765.1 Petrocephalus schoutedeni
AGACTAGTAGGGGGCGCTCTCAGTTTGCCAGGCAGCTGTGCGTACCTGTCCCTGCCAATCGCTGCCATTGACCAGGATCAGGCTCTCTGGCAGGGCCGTGTCTGACAGCAGGATCTGGTTCAGCTGGTCGTACATGACCTTCCTAGGCACCTGCAGCCACAATAGGAGCCCCGGGAGAGACTAAGTCAGCAAAGGACTGACCCGCAGGCACTGAATAGTGCTCACATATTCAGGGTATTACGGTAGTGTTTCAGGGCTTAGGTGAAGATTTCACAGGGTCAGGGCTGAAAGTGCTGGTAGTGTCGAGGAGCATCCAAGGCGATATTTGATTTAAAGTCTGGAGTATGCGGCACTGAGGAATCTGAGAGATGTGGCGGGGCGTGGCGGCACCTGAGCGGCGTGTCCCAGCTCGGGCGAGCGCTCGCTGTCGGAGCTGTTGGTGCACTCGCTCATCGGCTTGGAGAGCTGACGCTCCCTGGTGGGCGTGCTGCGGCGTAGCCTGGGCGTGTGGCCGCCGTCCAGCCTGCGCGGCAAGAGCCCCCGGGTCAGCGGCGTCGTCCCCGCGCGCGCGGCAAAAACGCCAAAAGTCTTACCATTTGTTTGGCTGCTTATGGTTAAGGTTAGGGCAAGGTAGAGGCTAAGGTTATCATGTTACGATGAGGGTTTTTCCCATAGAAATGAATGGAGTCTCCACAAAGTTATGCGTGTGTGTGTGTGTGTGTGTGTGTGTGTGTGGGGCAGAGGACCTGGGAGACGGCATGGTCTGCATCTCGGCCTTCCCCATCTTCAGAGGTGTCCTGGGTTTCTCCGGCACTGACACCGTTATGCACGGCCCCACGTCACCAAACAGCTCCTGTTCGTTCAGCTCCTGCGGGCGGTGGGACAGGGGGGTTACCCCGGGACGGCGGGTACGGAGGGAGGGTAGGCGGAGCCTTACCAGGGTGTCCGTCTCGGAGTAGGGCTCGTCCGTGTTGTGGCTGCGGGAACGCTTCATCTTGTCCGGAGGCTCGTCGCCCTGGAAACGCACAGCACCAAACCGGGTCGGACTGAGGCCTGGGGGGACCGGCTGTATGGTGCAGTGCCTGCTGCTGGTACTGTATAGAAATACTACAGAAAATAAAGGGAGATACACGTTCCTGTCCCCCCTACACATCCCCCCCGTGCCCTGTCAGCCTGCCCCCCTCCCCCCATCCACCTCATGCCCCCCCTTCGCCCCAGGCCACGGCGCCTGCATTCTCACGGGACTGAAGAGGTCTCTGTGCATGCTGCCAAACTCCGTCTGCGAGCTGGACTGGGAGACGCCCTCGAAAAAAGGCCTGGATCAGCAAAACAAAGAAAAGAGTCACAGGCCACGGGGCGAATAATTACATCCTTTTTAATAAAGCAGTCATTTATGAGAAGGACTAATAATTATTTAGCCATTTATGAAGCTAAATAATTGATGCATAAGCAGCTTGGTACTAGTTAAATATGGACTGCCATGTTTACCTCATTTTTTTATCTCTTGATTTGTTGATGTTCTTTGAATCACATGACTAACGCGACCCTAACCTGCCAAACCCTGAAGATGCTTCCTTTACCAGAAACCACGTCCAGTTAATGCAAGTCTACAGATATTATTAACTGACTGTAAGCTCGTAACCAGCAAATACATCCTTAATTTGCATGCATTTGCATAAACGCTACTAAAAATAAGGATCTGATCGACACGACTTTACAGCCGGAAGCCACATAGCAGGAATTAATCCGTTTAATGACCAGGAGCTAATTTCCTATGCGGCGCGTGGAGCGGCCTGTAATTTAGATGGATCCACTGTCACTCGCCCTTGTCCTGGTAAAACCTTCAGTTTTAGTTTTCTCGCTCCTCATTTGGAGCACAGAAGGGCGCCATTTCTGCCGTCTGCGCGCCTCATTTCACGTATCCTAAGCCACCGTGGAGGACGCGTTTCTCTCTGGATGTACCGAAGCCGCAGAGAGTGTTCAGAGTCTTGCTGCATTTTCACCATTCCGGCGTTAGTGCGGAGCGCTCGCCGCGCCCGGTAATCGCATTCCCACAGATCTGCCTGCATTTCCCCGCTGAAGTGGGCTGCTGGTTGTGAGCCCCGTGTGTGTCTGAGGAGGCCGGAATAACTCGAGACTCCTAGCCCGACCAAATCCTCGCTTCCGCGCAGGACAAAGGCCCGGCTTGTCAGGATAGTTCGGGCCGCATCTATTTTTGGTATTGGTCAGAGTGCTCAGCAATCAGTGGCCTGCTGCATGTCCCGGGGGCAAACACTGCCTCCTACAGGCCGTATGACTCTGGGAACACGCCAGACTCAGCACATTTCTCAGGCCAGTTCTTTATTTGGAAAGCCACCTCCTTCCCTCCACCTTATTAACAAAGGAATATCCGAACCTCACCATGACTAACTCAGACCTGTAGAGGGCGCACTTCTGCATTCTTTTATGTAGATTATTTAACATCATTTTAAATATGCACATATAGTTGGGAGTATATAAAAGACCTAAATTATTGAAACGTAAAAATATCATATTCAGTCCTACTTTTAAAAATAAATACTTTTTGAAATACTTTTTAAAATTAAGTTTTTTTAACAGCCATCTTCATTAAAGAACTACCACAAAAACTTTCATTGTTTTTTATTTTAAAGCATATAGGATTTATAATACTTACTTACACAGTAAATGACCGCGTGGGATAAACATTGGCCAGGGTTGCGGAGAGTGGTTTATGGGAAGCTGTTATTTCATTTCTCTGGCTTGGGTTAACCGGGCCGTGACCCCCTGTAGCTGCCTGGCTCCACACCATCAGTTCCTGCCTGCCCTCTCTGACTGCGGGCAGACTTTCCGCACATTCAGAACCCCTAGCGCCCGCTTTACCATCGCGTACGAGGTGCGAGCGTGTATATTATTCGGAGAATGGTCGTTCTAAGAATCGGAAATTGCTCCTAATGAACGCCCATGTGTTACTCTGAGGATTATCGTGGCCAGGTGCTGAGGTACTGTTCTCGTGTTATTCATTGTGTTACTGTAGCATAATCTGTGGCGGGATTTTCCCATATGAAGTCACACACACACTGTCACACACTACGCGTGAGTGTATAAGCGTGTGCACGTGCAGGAATGGCTTGTGATGTTACCACGGCTGGCCAGGTGTGACTAGCTTGCCCTGAACCCCACACATCCTTGCTTCAGATCCCAATAATGCCCGAGTGAGGGAGTGAGCCATAGAGGGACAGACTGACAGACAGGTGGGGGTGGGTGATAAGCCGCACTATAGCGCCACCTGCAGGCTCACCTCAGCTTGGGTTTGGGCGTGCTCAGAATGCTCTCCGTCTCCTCCATGTCTGGACCGCTGTCGCTGGGGTTGTACATCTCCAGGCTGTCATAAAGCTCGTCCAGGTCCTCCTCTACATCCTGGATCTGCTCCCGGGACACGTGCTCCAGCCGGAAGCCCACCTGCCGAGGGTGAGGATGGGCTGGTGAGGCACGCACACACACACACACACACACACACACACACACACGACAACCATAACCCCTACTCAGCCATAACCATAAGTAATCATAACCAAAACGAATACAAGACTTCTGGCGTTCTTACTTTTTTGATTGCATCCACAGATCTTTATAAAATGAACTTTGAATTACTGAGGATCAAAAAAAATGCCCTCAGTAGTCACGTTTATGAGGATCTGCTATACTTGCGAGCTCCTTTGGTCCCGCACACGGACGCGCGCACACGGACACACCCACGCACACACACGAGAGATGGATACCTCATCTGAGACCTTAAACCTCTTCAGCAGGGCCACGAACTTCTGCTTGATGTTCGGTTGCTAAAGAGAAGAAAGGAAGAACTGAAGAATATAAGAACAAACTGCAGTCCGACGGGGAGGATCCAGACCATCCCGGCGCGGCCCCGTGTGTGTGTGTGTGTGTGTGTGTGTGTGTGTGTGTGTGTGATGAGAGGAACCCCAGCCCCAGGAGAGTGACCGGGGCCCCAAGAGAGTGACAGGGGCCACGGGCAGCTCGGGCCTGACCAGTAATAAGCCTCTCTCTCGCGCCTCATCCTGCCAGACAGAGGCAGCTGCAGTCCCAGTGACTTAATCTCCCGCCACAGGGGGGCGCTGTGAGGCGTGTGCCGGCGTGCGTGCTGGCGCGTGTGGCCGACGTGCGGCACCCCCCACAGCCTGAGCAGATGGCACGGCCGTCTGCTCACGTTCACACGCGCGATGGAGGTCAGCTTGCGTCGTGGCTTCTTCTTCCTCACCTCGTCGTCTTCATCAAACAGATACTGCGACGAGGAAGCGATGTCTGTCAGCGACGTCCCCACCCCCCAACAAAGCAATAAACATTCGCTGATAAACAGCCTCTATTTCCTCCTGTATCTAAACCTGCTTCCTCCTTGGCTAGTCTGCTAGTCTGATTCCTCCATCTACCTCTCCATCGTCTCACCCTCTGGCGCCCCCACCTGGCCATGGACGGGATCGTCGCTGCCCTCCTGCTCTGAAGAGAAGCTCTCCTCCTCTTCTTCGGAGTAGTTATCGATGTCTGGGGATCGATCTGAGGGAGGACGGTGATGACGTCACATCGCACCCTTAAAAACGATAATATTCCGCCCTGGCATGCAGTCCATTGACACGCTTGTGGTTCTCCCTCCTACCTCCTCCGCCCTCCCCAGACAGTTTGGCTTTGGGCCCCTCGTGGTCTATGGGCTGGCTGGAGAGAGAGTGCACCCGTATCTCAGCCACGGGGACAGCAGCCTCCTTCACGTTGCTATGGAGACCCAGCACCTGGGCGCCCTCGCTGGGATGCTGCATGATCTTAGGGTCAGAGAGCAAGGAGCAGAGGGCTCAGGTCACAGGCCGAAACCTTGCCACTTCCCCCCCCCACCCCCCGCGTCGCCCTCTGCTGGTGTGAATAGGATCAGCATTACGTACAGTGCCCTGGCAACGCCTTCTGTTACCATCACTTCCACTGCGGCTCACCATATGCTCAGAAAACAGCACGTTTGTAAACAAACTGAGCAGCTCACTGGAGCTCTATACTTTGTCATCATTTAGCATCTGGATAAGTGTCATAGGATTAAATCCTCCCTCAACAGTCAACAGAATGGGGGCGCCACTGAGCCGCTGGCTGCGTAAATGCCCCCCGATGGAACAATGAGGCCCACAAACACACCACAGCCTAATGGAGCATCAGGAAACGTATCAGACCTCTCTAGCATTGCAATTCTAATGCTGCTGTTGACTGATCATAAAAGCCAGTGGGTGGGGATCTTTTCTCAAGCCACTGCTCCGCAGGCTCACGTGCCGTCTGCAAGAGCACTGCACTCCCCGACGCAGGGTCTGCAAGAGCACTGCACTCCCCGACGCAGGGTCTGCAAGAGCACTGCACTCCCTGATGCAGGGCCAAAGGCGGCGAAGCTACAGGCCGGCTTCAGCAGCACTTTGTAACGGAGACTGTGTCGGCTGAGCTATACTCACAGAAGACCATCCACCATGCAAGATTAACGTCAAGGTCCAAGGGCTTATGGGCACAGGTCCAGGGGGACAGTGTATATTATTACTGTGCATGTACCAAGTACATTATTATTGACAGACCCTCAGAAAACAAAGAACACAGTGACGTGCCTTTAAATCTTACAAGCTTGAGTTACTGTTGCTTTTAACGCTCACTTACGTCTAGGGAGGGTAAACAAACATTTAGCCTGGCAGGGGAGGGCTGGCAGTGCACACGGCAGGCCATCGTGCCGATCGACACCGGGGGCACAGCACTCACCTCAGCCATGTTAATCAATCCCAGAGCCAGCGTCTTGTAGCCCAGGATGGTGCGGTTCTTGTATCGCTTGCGGCGCTGGAGCAGGACCTGCAGCTTGTTGGCGTCTCGCTTCAGGAAGTGCGGGTACTGCGGCGGATTTGGGGGGGGGGGACACTGCTTGTGTGACAGGTGTTCCGGGCCACGTGCGACCAGGAATGCTGTTGAGTTACGAGCAGGTGCCCCTCTGAGCGAGCCATGCATTGTGGGATATTACCCTGCCTGTGCATGCAGACTCGGCGGGGCCAAAGTCAGGGCCGCCTACAGCATAAAACACTGCTGTAACAAGCAGTGAGAAAATGGGGCCCCCTGTAACTCGGGGCCTCGAGCTATAACCCCGGCTAGCCTGCACCTAAGCCTAGCCAGGCTCCTTTAACTTCCCTAAAAAATAACTAGTGCCTGCAACAATCCATCCAGCTTCTGCAAAATGTCTAAAAACGTAACCATTCCTGCCGGCGTCTCGCCCAGATCAGCTTGGCAGTAAGCTGATCCGCATTCCCTCCCTTTCCTCTGTAACCGTGTTTTCCCATAGTTCTCCTAACTCTAGCTGTCATTGGCTGAAAACTGCTGCCCCGCCCATTTTTTTTTCTGGCCAGCCACACCTGCAGAGAGAAGGTCAGCTGGAGGTCGGTCTCCGTCAGCCCGGCCGAAGACAGCAGGATCTCATTGGAGCGTAGGATCCGCTTCGAGCCCTTTGTGGGGAGAAACTGAGCTCCTGTGACTGAAACTCTCAGTGTAATGAAACAACGCAGGGAATAATAAGAGGAGGGTGTGGGGGGGGGGTCACCTGGAGCTTGACGGCGATCACCACTGATGTCAGGTCTTTGTCCAGCTCCTTCAGCATAACCAGCTTCTTAAGTGTCAGGCTGAAGAGCCTGGCGTGACAGAAGAGGAGGGTTGACAGGCTGTCATTGAGAGACCTATAGAAACGGCTTTTCAAAAGCCCTCTAGGCTTCGCAGAGTCTTCAGAAACACATGGAACTAGATCAGCCCGGCCTGTCAGTGACGTGCTCCACGCTGATTGGGGCGCGTAAGCACACGTCTGTGTCTACCTGGGCAGCTAGGTCAGACGGGGAGACAGGGCAGGACAGACCGCGGCGCAGCTAGGTCAGACGGGGAGACAGGGCAGGACAGACCGCGGCGCAGCTAGGTCAGACGGGGAGACAGGGCAGGACAGACCGCGGCGCAGCTAGGTCAGATGGGGAGACAGGGCAGGACAGACCGCGGCGCAGCGGCGTGGGGCCCGGCCCTGGGGGGGCGGATCCCAGCAGTGAAGGTGCCCTTCGGGGACGTGCTTAACCTACATTGCTTTAGTACTTCAGTCTTTTTCTAAATGGGTGAAGTGATTCCATTAAGGCCATGTTGATGCTCAGCGAGATATGCAAATGGGGGCTGATTACCGAGAGGGAATCTGACGGGCTGAGAAAGCGCCACACGACGGGCACCCCCACTGCCCGCCCAGGGGAATAACCATCCGGGATAATGACTTCAGGAACCGCCCCGCCCGGCATCTTTCGGGACAGATGCGGGGGGCGTGCGGCCGGAGAGGTTCGGACTCACGACGTGCCCAAGATCGGAAGGTTGCTGCTGGGAATCCTGGGATAAATCCCGCCGCTGGGCCCTTGAGCGAGACCCGTAAACACCAACTGCTCCAGAGGCACAGGAATAGGCAAAACGACAAGCTGCCTGCGATGGGGAAGAAAGTGTCACCTTTCTCTGCCGTTACGAGTGTGTTAACCACAATGACCACAGCTGAGTTGCAGAGACACGAGCCCTTCTGATTAAAGGCAAACCTCCGAGTGATGATCTAGCTACTCGATCTCACCAGTACAAGAACACACCTGGAGTGCCGGAGCTCTCATAAGACCCTGGCGACGAGACGCTCTGCCTGAGCCTTCGCCAGTCTCCCGGTTACTTAAGCGGAGCGGCTTCAGCTCCATCGGAAGTTCCGGCTCCGGGGAGACATGAAGCGGGTCTGAAGCAATGCCAGGCTCCCCAGGACAGACCTAGGAGTGTTGGCCTTATTGGGTCCTCATTATAAAGCATGGGTTAGGACACTATCCCCTTTACCAGAAGGTTGGTGGTTCAAATCCCATGGCCCTTGAGCAAAACCCATAACTCCAGCCCCCGCTTTCTATCTATGTCACCTTGCATAAAAGCATCTGCTTCGAGCTTCAGTGGGACATAAAGCCAGCTGGATGAGTACAGAAACAGTGTCCTGGTGACACAGAAACCCGGACCTATTAAACTCTGCATGATAATCAGCACGAGTAGGTCTAAGTTCTGCTTTTTGGCTGTAGTGGGTTTTGGGATGATGTTAGAAGAGGACCCCCAAGGCCTGGAAGCTGACATACCAAAGCCCAGGTCTACGGAGAACGGTCATTTACCAAAGAGCGGAGGAACGGGGCAGCCGAACACACGTGTCCCAAGCTGTGTCCCATCTGGGCAAAGACCCTGACGCTTCCGGAAGTTCCTCACCCACTCTGAATGCGAGAGGAGCCCTGGCCTCCCCCGGGAACCCAATTCGAGGGGAAGTAATGCACCGTTTGATGAAGCGGACTCTTCATCTCTTTCGCAGGACGGCCATCCTTGAAATCAATCTGGGTTTGTGACGTGCGTGACAGCGCTGGAGACAGCCGGGGGGGGTGTGATGGAGGGGGCCGTGATCAGCATGCCGCTCACACACACGTGCAGATGCAGCGCCACCCTGCATCTTCTGCCCGGATCCGGTCTCACGGGTGACCAGCGCTGGCATTGGGGACCCCGGCAGAGACATCACCGCGGCACCGCCGTGGCTGACCGCAAGACTCGCCTGTCAGGTCTTTACGATTTCCCCAGGAGCAGGAAGAACGTGAGCAAGCAATCATGTCACGGCCATAAAACTCACCCAGCAGAATATATGGGCGATGTCAGCGTTAACAAAGTGACTAACTTCAAGCTAAAATACAGCAGACCCGAAACGACCGCTGCTCGCTTCTGGAAAATACTGCCAGTCCATCAAGGCAGATCCAATCAGAATTCTCCTTGAAATCTGGCTCCGCCTTTTCGGACATAAGTCAAAGCACCAGATTGCTTCAGCCTAACATCGTTATCTAAAACACATGCACATTCAACCACATTTAACCAGCGACATCAGCTCAATTACCAAACGTCAGCTGGTGTTTCACAAATAGACCTGCTTTCCACGTTCGACCAGCTTTGATAAACCCTCCGCAGAGAGAAAGATGCAGAAAATTACGTCACTGCATGGCTGATGCTTTCATTAATCTCAATTTTCTGATTTTTCCGAAGCTTGTTTGTGCTCACAGGAAATGGATTCGCAATAAGCAGAAGTGTGAAAAATCAGTGCGTTAATGATCATGGCAAACTTCGGATTTGATATTTACTTTACTCTGCCCGAGTCCATTTTGATTTATCTAGGCCATACATCAGCAAACCTCACTGGCCCACGAGTCTTTGGATGTGGACTCCACTAAACCCAGGAATCTACTTTTGATTCTCAAATGCAGCATTTAGTCCGATAGGCCTTTGTGCCTGTGATCTGAAGGTTGTAGGTTCGACATTCATATTCAGTAGGAAAGCCAGATCTCTCCTGGGGCTCCAAGCAAGATGTTCAACCCCTACCCCCCCCCTAAAAAGAAGCCCCAGTGGTGCTGGATGGGCAAGCTTTATCATATAAGGGAGCGAGATGGGAAATATGGGGGGGAAAGCCGTTCAAAAATACAAATACAGCTTCCTTCCTTTCGCTAAAAGGTCTGACAACCTGTAAAAAGTCACATTCGACCTGCTGGAGCTGCTCTGAGACACAGTCACCTGTTCACAGATCTGCACATGAGCTGACGATGTAGGTGAAGGTGAAGACGCCCTGAGTCGGGTCCTGGGGGAGCAGCAACCGAACGACGACCCGGCCCCCGGAACACAGGGCGGAGGATGTCCTGTGACATTTGGATAAGAGATTCTGGCCCTGGGGAGATTCCAGATTTCACAAATTATTGGTATGTGAGCGGATTCTGTTACCTCACAGACACAGAAATCATCTGGATGGTAAGTGACCTTACTTCACATTCCTCGACCCAGTCAGGTACTAATAAACATATCCACCAGGACCGCAGAGCTCAGTGCTGAGAATGACCTTATAAACCTGCCTCCATTTTTCCTGTCCGTGCCGGAGGTCAGCGACTCCGGTACTTCAAAGCAGCAGGATCTAAAGTGCTGGACTTTGTGCTATTTACGTGCTGAATTATTGTACCGAACCTGGGGCTCCCTGGTTAGGCTGATCCATTCACCAGACAGAGCCCCTGGAACACTCCAGGAACGGAATGCTGGAAATATCTCAAATGCTCCCGTTAAGCCCACTTGACCCCCCTAAGCATTCAGGCACCAGACTGAATCAGATCCAGCTACTCTATCTGTACTGACGCAATCAGTCCACACACAGCTGGCAATCGATCTACAAGGAACCGGGAGCAGAAGACTCTGATCCACAGAACGGAACCCCTGAAGTCACTTGACTTTCGATCAACAGATGACAGTAACGCAAACAACCTGTGCATTTCTCTCCGAATTCCTTCACAGGATCACCTCGAAATAAACTTCGAGGGCAGGCGTAAGAAAACGAAAACAGCCAGCAAAGACGTGCTCCCAGCATCGCCCCGGAACGTTTAAGCTCACATTCGACAAGCACTCTGCTGCTAAAAACAAGAAGACGGCCAGGCCATTAGCACTAAGAATCAGCGTTTGCTGGCACGGCTCATTAATATTGACGCGTCTATCTCGAGCTCCAAGCCAGCCCTCACCCACAACGCTAATAGCAAGGGGCAGGTTTACTTGTGGTCAACTATATCGCCTCTTAAATGCACGATTTCCTGCGACGACTCTGGCCCGTCTTATTTACCTGCCCTCCACCACGGCTGGCGGCACTAATGCAGCTGCCGTTTAAGGCAGCATCCTGTATATCACCGCAGCATGCAGGGAAGAGTGAAATATTGCACCCACAGGCCTATTCAGTACCTCAGTGGCGTCAAGCGTATAATTTTACTACTCGGGGCCCCACATCAAACCTCTGGGCCATTAAAGGGCGCCACCTACAGGATGCGGGGAGAATCGCTGGAGCCAGAGCGGGATGCGGCTGTTCCGAGGCCTTCCGAGGGGGAATCGGCTGTTGGACCCTAGAGGGAGGCGTGCAATCTGAAATACTTCAGTTACTAATGCGCTGATGGCTCAGCCAGCAACATGGTCTCAGGTCACCTTCAGGGTTCGCGAATCCCAGTAAATAACATGGTTATTTTAAGGCAACCTTAATAATTCTGTGACTTAGACGCCGTGCCTATTGGGCGTCTGGTGTTCTAGGACTCGTGTTAGGATGGACTTGCACTCAGCTGGGTGTGGACCATGAATTACACCCACAGATCATCCAGCTCACCAGCTAATGAAAACAGCAACAATTGTAAGAGCCACATGTCGCTCTGGGCATAAGCAGGCAAACAAATACCAGGCAATTTACCCCAGAAATACACAAACAAAATGGAGAAAAGCAGTTCAGAAGCGCCCGGGACCAGCAGGAAATCAAAGACATTTCCTTCCAGAATATTCCAGAATGGCACGGTCACGCCAAGCCGGAGAAAGTACCGCGGTTACACGCCAATTTCGGTCTGGAGGCAGAGGTAATTTCCCAGCCAATGACAAGGACACAAAATGCAAATGTGTGTCACATGGGTCTTAATAATAACAAACCTCATTAGCGATGTGAATAGCACATTTCTCAGAGGGAACAAAATCAGTGAACAGAAACAGCAGGCCCGGCCGTCACCAAGCTGTTAACTAGCTAGATTACTATAGTTAAAAGTAACATTGATAACAACTTATATTGATACTTATAAGGGAGCTCCTTAAAATGTAATAAAGCTTTTGCCTTTCCGCGGCCTGCATCCACTGCAGCTTAATTATACGTTTCAGCCGGACAGTTCAGATTACTCTTCGGCTTTTCTTTCCTTTAAAAATGCACGAATCCTAAAACAATGAAGCGGGCATCTCTTACGCTGCTGGGATGAGCGTGAATGTATTTGCTTTTCTGCGCACGGTGCGGCAGCTAATTTGCTAATTTGTTCCCTTAGCTACCGCCCCAAGCTGTGGATGGGGCAGGTATAGTAAAGGATTGTCATGTAGCCATTAGCAGGCGGTTAATGGGAAACGTTTGTGCGGGCCGCCAAACAAACGACCCCGCTTAGATCGCCCGGAAAGCGGTCCCGTCCGATTTAAGGGAACGGAATGCAGCCGGACGGAGCCGGCATCTTGTAAGCAAAGGCGTCCGTGAGCAGGTGCCCCCCCTGCGGGTCTCAGGCCCCGAGCCTGACGCCAAACGCGAACAGGTGTCACAGTTAGGAATGCGTGACAGACGGGAATGCTCTGACTCAGAGGCAGCCTTAAGCTAAGAGATGCGTGTTTACCCCAGGGGAACACACACACATGCGCGATTTAATATCCATCCAGCCACCCGCCCACCCCCAACAGCTTACCCTGGGCTTGGCCAGGGGTGGGCGTGTCCCTTGGAGGCAGCACAGGGCTGGGCCAGGCGACGCCACTTCCACTTCCTATTTACTATATAAATGCCTCTTTTTATAACCAATAAACTCGCCTATATAGCAAAAGAAACAGCTGTATAAGATTTGTATTGTTATATTCTTAGGGGTATAGTCATTCATACCCCTATTTACCTGAAAATGTATTTAACAATTTATATAAAGTTATTACAGATTAGAAAGTGTTATTCTCTTTTCATATATTATATTGTGCCAACAATATAAAAAAATAGCCTAAAAAAGTCAAAGGTGCTTAACCCTACCACTCAGGGGCCCCAGCATTAGCAGCGACTAGGGGCCCCCGCACGAGCAGTGACTGGGGGCCCCTGCATTAGCAGTGACTAGGGGCCCCCGCACGAGCAGTGACTGGGGGCCCCTGCATTAGCAGTAACTAGGGGCCCGGCCTGCATCGTCTCACAGTATGTCGGTCTGACTCACGGGGCTGACGCCCGCCTTGCTGACTGCAAACAGGACTAAGCAGCAAACACCCAGCAGGGCAATTTGCCAGCCAAGTTCAGGCGACTGCAGATGGAATTTTTTTTCAGATCTCCTTCCAGGAGGTAAATTTACCAATGATACAATAAAGGAGGCCGTAAAATGAGCAGAAGAACAGAGTCAAGGTAATGGAGGAAGTGCAAATATAAACTGTCACTTCCCGGACAGCGCGCCGCTTCCGGAAGGGCAGTGCATAAAGACAATTAAAAAACACAATAAATAAATTCAATTTGAAAACATTTATAGTGTTACAATAGCAGCCGGACGGCAGAATTTAGCAAGGGGCTCCAACTACGTCTCAAAGTGAAGGCTGGCTCCTGGGACTCGAACCCGAGATCCTCCCGGATGCCCCCCGCAGTACCTTAGCGAGCTGGCACACAGGGGGACAGAAAGCCAGCGGCTGGAAACATGTGAAGCACTGTAGGCATGCGGCGGGACACCCCCGCCCCCCCACGCCGCTCTCTCATCCCGTGGCCAATAAAACGACGAAATGGCACGGGGATTATCCCCGGGGGCGTCGGAGCCAGCCTGGGCACCTCCCTCACGGCGCGTGCAAGCATTTTACACCCAGAACGGCAAACATTACGGAAATTCCGGCTCGGAGACCTGGCCCGGACTTCCCAACCCGGAGACCCGAAAAATGGAATGAAGTGATTAATTCTGGTCGCGGGTAAGAAAAAAGGAATGCAGAAGAAGAATAAGGTGCAAAATTCTGGACACCACCCTGACGCCTAAATTAAGTATTGATTTATTAATTGAGCGAGCCGCTGATTGCCGGGGAGCACATTAGGCAGTCTGACAGCTGGAGCCAGAGCAAGCTCAGACCGACCACACTATTACTTCTATAGGGTTATTTTTTGGGCAAACTATTTAATAATTCATTAGACAGGGTTCAGCGTGTCTGACAGATAAATAGCCAAATGAAGACATGTTCGGGAATTATCGTTCCTCCCAAGTGCACCCAGAGGAGAAAAAAAATGAAATCCTGTAATGAATTCCCCAGGGCGCTCTTACTGTGCTGTGCGGCGCTGATCCTGGATTTGATGCCCGTGGAGACAAACACCCCCTACCTCAGCCGGGTGGATACCCCCCCCCCCCACCAGTCGGGGTTTGCCTTTTCAAACGGCCTTCAATATTCAGTCCCGCCACAGCACAGCTCTGCATGCAGTGTGCTCCCGAGGGCAGGGAGGCATCGCTTGGAAGCAGGACCCTGCCGGCCCCCGGGGCCCCCTGCGCCAGTATGTGGCTCTCTGGACTTCAGAAACATGGCTGCATTTATAAATTACTCCAATCTTTCCTTACCCCCCCCCCTACTGGCATTCCCCACCCCATGCTACCCAGATTTGGGGGGTGAGAGTGTGTGTGTGTGGGGTGGGGGGGTGACCCAGGTGCGGGCCAAAAAGACCCAGAGCCTGCACACAAATGTCACAAACCCATTCATTCACCACAGGAACCGAGCTACAGGTCGCTATGTAGTGAAGTGAGGAGCAGGAGGGAGGCGGTCGGCTGCAGGGCGGGCAGACACTGTAAGTGAGGAGCAGGAGGGAGGCAGCCAGCTACAGGGCGGGCAGACACTGTAAGTGAGGAGCAGGAGGGAGGCGGCTGGCTGCAGGGCGGGCAGACACTGTAAGTGAGGAGCAGGAGGGAGGCAACCGGCTACAGGGCGGGCAGACACTGTAAGTGAGGAGCAGGAGGGAGGCAGCCGGCTGCAGGGCGGGCAGACACTGTAAGTGAGGAGCAGGAGGGAGGCGGCCGGCTGCAGGGCGGGCAGACACTGTAAGTGGACACAGCCCTGCCTCCTTACTTATCTGCCTACAGGAAACTGCAGTTTAACATTTTTTCTCTTTGATTATCATCATAATCAGTAGCCTGTGCCAGTTAGGAAATCTACACAGCAAACGGGTCTAAACCAACCAAATTCAATTTGATCAAACAGGCATACTTGGTGTCCCCCCCACCTCCCACACACACACATTCAATTACATCTAAATTCTCCCTGAAAGGAGGGGAAACAGTCTCCATCAGCACAGTTACCGCTCCGCTTTGCGGATCCGCCGCGTCTCCATCAGCACCGTTACCGCTCCGCTTTGCGGATCCGCCGCGTCTCCATCAGCACCGTTACCGCTCCGCTTTGCGGATCCCCCAGGTCTCCATCAGCACCGTTACCGCTCCGCTTTGCGGATCCGCCGCGTCTCCATCAGCAACGCTACGGTTCCGCTTTGCGTCCCTGACATTTGCGACATGACCCTCAGACGGGCACAACCTACTTACTCTCATTTCTTGAATGAGGGGCGGTATTAAAGCGCGACTCGGCGCCACTATTTTTAATCCTCATATCTGAGTAAGTAAGTAGGCATTGCCTCAAACAGGCAAGCAGTAACACACTGCGGAATAAAGAATGCGCTGCAGAAACACCCAAATGCATAATACTAAAATATATACACACATTTAAAAAAACTCTCACATCGCCTTTATTCGCATAGGCGCTGCATTTAAATGATGATCACGCACCAGTACGACAGTACGCGTTATAAGTACCCTGGCTTTCGCCAAAAAAAATAATAATAATAAAATAAATAAAGAAACGAATAATCGGTTTGATATCGTTACACTGATGGTTTGGGGATTAAGAATCCTGCTTTCCAAAACGCCTCCTTCCCTTGATATTTTCAGTCTATTAATATCAATTTCTATTGGGAAAAGGCATAAAGGCAGATTGCTGGCAGAAGTTCGACCGTGATGTCCAGACCTGGGCACGCAGCTCGGCGAGGATCGGTCCACTTCCCAGGTCGCGTACAGGTTCATCTGCACCGGCCGATTCGACTGGATCGCCACCGGCTTCTGGGGCTGCATATGCGGGGACGGAGAGCCTCCGGTCCGCGGGAGCCCTCCTCGATCCGACATGCTGGAGGTCTGCTGGCGAGACCTTTCCAAACAAACGCGATCGTTATTATTATTCTTACAATATCTCTCCGCACCTCCTCCCCGCTCCTCCGGCAAGTGGTTGCTTATAGACGCATCCAAAGGCAGTCGCCTTGTGCCGCTAAACGTTAATTGTCGGGTGGGGGGGGGGGGGGGTATAAAAAGCAC
>JAODKL010000049.1:831537-848208 GCA_026780765.1 Petrocephalus schoutedeni
AGTCACCCCCCTGCCTCGCAGTCACCCCCTGCCTCACAGTCACCTCATAAATGTGACTTTTAAGGGTGGCTTTGCTCTGCAGCACCACCCCAGCCCTGGCATCAAAGTTCACGGTCGCCTGTCAGCACTAGAAGTTAAAACGTTCCTGATTGCTGATGGTCCAGCACTGCAGCACGTGACACGGCGCGTATACTAGTCTAAGGAAACTGCTATCCACAAAAACCTGACTCTGATTGGCTATTTCATTTCTCATCCCCTGCAGGCACCCCAGTCCATTGGGCACAGCTTAGCTCTGGGCTGACACGTTCTCAGACACGTCCCTTCTGATTGGCCGACGCGCTAGCAAGGGGAAGCATGGAGCGGGTGTTCGCCTCGGGAGTGGCGGCCAGGCTGAGGAGCCAGTGGGACCGCGATGAGGGCTTGGGACAAAATGACAAGGCCCTCAAATTCCTAGGCCAGGACTTCGAGTCCCTGCGAGCTCGCTGCCTGCAGGAGCGTTGCTTGTACGTCGATGACACCTTCCCCGCCCAACCCAAGTCTCTGGGCTTCAAGGAGCTCGGGCCACATTCCTCCAAGACGCAGGGGATCCGCTGGATGCGGCCCACGGTGAGAGGGACACCATCACCCAATCTCCCTCACGAGGCTGAATCGATGAACAACATTACCAGAACTCACTCAGTCCGTTTGTTGTGTTTGAGATGAGACCACAAGCGACCTAAAGCCAGGCTTCCTCGGCATATATTACAGTGCTGGGAACCAAAACCCAAAGTCCTCATGTAATCCAATGAAGGACTTTTGTTAAATGACCAAATGTATCCAGTGGGCTGAGTGAGTTTTGGAGCTTTGCCTGCCGTCCTCTCTGACCTCTCCATGTCCGCTCCGCAGGAACTGTGCAACAACCCACAGTTCATTATAGATGGAGCCACTCGGACCGACGTCTGCCAGGGGGCCCTGGGTGAGTCCAACTGCCGTCTTTACCTCATTTTACCTGCTGTGGGGCCTGTCACTGCGGTGAATGCTGTCATGTAACGGATATCAGCCCAACTTTTAACGTGTATTATTGTCAGAACATTGTAACAGTGTAGGGCAGCGGTGTGTGACTCAGCGGGTTAGGCCTTTAAGGGCCTAGTCATTGTGACCGGAAGGTTGCTGGTTCAAATCCCAGGGTTGGCAGGATGGATTTACTGTTGGGCACCTGAGTAAGGCCCTTAACCCCAGGAACTGTCTGACTCTTGTTTTCTTAATTGCACATTAAGAAAATTTCTAAAATTTTAGAAATTGCTAAATAAAGGGATGTAAGACAGAACTGGTGTCTTTGGCAGGAAAACCACAAACCCTGCCCGTGATGTCATGCTTTCACTCACAAGGCTGCTCTACAGTTATAGCATGTATACAGTGATTTGTGGCACTGTGTGACATCGTCACTGCAGAGTTCTGTATCCTCCAGTGAACTTGCTGATATTATCGGCGTGAAGCATCTTCAGAGGAGGGAGGGTTATGTTTCAGGTTCCTGTCCGGCGATGGATTTGAACACCCTTGGGGGATGTAACCCGAGTTGCCCCAGTTAAACATCTGCATGTATAACTGTCTGAAATTTAATGATCCTTTGAATAACAGTGTTGGCTGAAGAATACATGAAGTGTCTTCTCCCAGGGCTATTTTAGGAAACAAAACACCCCCCGGGTATCTGTATAGTTTCAGACACCTTGTTTGGTTAGTAAGTGTAAATGTTTGCTAGCTGGTTGACCTGCTATGTGTCTTTGACTGTGACGGCAGTAAGGCTCAGCGCAGCATGGTAACTCACTGGAAGTACTGTAGTCTCACACCGCCAGGGTCGTGGGTTCGAGTGTCACTTCTGTTTCTGCACTCGTGGAGTTTGTGTGATTTCCCTGTCTGGAGGGATTGTCAATCTGGCTGGACGTGTCTGTGAGAAGATATTTTGATGGAGGGTAAGAACTATGTAGACTACGCTTTGAAAATTGCACTTTGATCAGAGTGTCCGTCAGAATCGTGATGCTGAGCCCGGCCCACATCCCTGGGACTTCCTCCAGGTACTCAGGCTACCCAGAGCATATGAATGGGTGTGTCCCTTCAATGAAAGGGCATCCCATCCAGGTGTCCCCCACCTCCGGCCCCAGCCCTGACCAGAGTGAGTGGCTGATAATTGGATGGGGGTGTCACTACAGGATCTGAGTCAGCCGGGGATTTGAGTCACACATGCGCTGTCGATCTGATCAACCGTGCAAAACTTTTAAAGTATTAAACTACTCAAGTAATAAAGGACTTCAGGCCATCTGCCAAACCTGCACCCTTACCAGTTTTAGGAAGTTAAGGCCATCTCATGTACCTTCAGTTGTCTGTATTGACACTGGTATTGACACTGGCAAAGCCCCTCACAGGAACTGGACATTTTTTTTAATTTGGCTTGCGTTAGTTAGTTACCCATTTTACTTACATATAGTTAGTTTGCTTTTGCATTTGGCTTTCATTGATGCTGCCTGCGTGACTCACCCACGGCTGACCCCGTAGTGACAGCACTAATAGGGATTTGCAGGCTGCGCTGGTAGCCTGTGCTGGTAGCCTGTGACAGCCTGCGCTGGTAGCTAGCTCTGGTAGCCTGTGCTGGTAGTGTGACCTGGTAGCCGGTGCTGGTAGTGTGACCTGGTAGCCGGTGCCAGCCTGCGCTGGTAGCCTGTGCTGGTAGCCTGTGCCAGCCAGCTCTGGTAGCCTGTGCTGGTAGAGTGGCCTGGTAGCCTGTGCTAGCCTGTGCTGGTGTACTGTAGGCGGAGCGAGGGCACCTCAGCCCTGTCCCCAGCAGTCAGGGAGCCCCGTTAATCACCTGTGTGCCACGTGGCAGGTGACTGCTGGCTCCTGGCGGCCATAGCCAGCCTGACGCTTCACGACAACCTGCTGCACCGCGTGGTGCCACACGGCCAGAGCTTCAGCCACCAGTACGCCGGAATATTCCACTTTCAGGTACCGGCCACGCGGCTTCTGCAGTACTTAATCACACTTACCGTTATTAATGCCACCATTTAAATAGTACAGATTCACATTTATTATTTAATGTTTGATTTTTTAAAGTAAATCTGCTCTGAAAATCATCACGGATTCACCAGGGGAGATGAAGGGGACCGGATTCGTTTTACCGTACACAGCGCCCAAAGCCCTGGGTGATAGTCTTACCCTAGTAACACCCCCCCTTTTCTCTCCCGACTGCATATAACTGAGCACAGCTGTTGTGTCTGCAGGCACTGGACACGCCACACTATATTTGCTGGTAGTATTTATAAATAAAGCTGCAGTTGGCCTGAGCGCCAAGCACCACCCGAGTGCCACATTCCAGCAGGGGGGCCCCGGACCCCTTCTCCGGCCGAGCTTAACACAGCAACCCCACCCCCGGGCAGCAAATGCATGAAACTCACGGTTCGATGCAGATTCATAGGAAGAACACAGGACGCTTTCATGATAAACGTTAAGCCCCGGATATCCGACCTGCCCCAGAAGGTCCGGGAATCTCCCGCAAATGGACCGCAGCGATGAGCAAAGCCCCGGAAATCCGTCCAGAGAATTAAAAGAGACCTAAAGCACAGGCGTGGCCAGAGGAATGGAAATTAAATGCCCACTAATGTGCTGATCTATTGTGTAAAGCTCTGAGCCTGACTGTCCTCTAAAACCTTTTTCTTTACACGAATATAGCTAAATAATAGTCTTATTATCTTTATTATTCAGCTCTGTTTTTGATCATATTGTTATAAAGCTTTCATTTAGTTTTTTTTTCCTAGTTTGAAAAACAAGCATTAAACAGCTCTGGAAAATATTAGGAGACCACTCTATATTTTTTAAAATATCTGCATTTTAAATCCTGGTTTAATCTTAGTTCTGCTGGCAGAAGGCTACACTGAGCAGCAGGCTGCTTCCAGGCTGAAAGTTTCTAAGACATAAGCAGGAGACACTGGGATTGACCAGAAACCAGCCAGGCAGACAGGGGAAGCGACTTCCTAATGCCAGAGATGACTGTCAAGTTATCAGACAGTACCTCATAAATTGGAGGATGACCTCAAGTGATCTTCAACAGGAATGGGAAACATTAAGTGCGCACAGATAGGTGCACAGCTAGGACAGCTCTTAACAGGCTCCTAGAAGGTCTGAAGTTCCATGACGCATGGAAGAAGCCCTTCATTAATGAAAAAAGCAGGGAAGAGCCAGGCTAGAATTTGCAAAAAAATCTAGATTTTAAACATTAGCATACTGATACATTGAGAAATGAGTGAAACTCATGTTTTGCTGTGGACTCCTAATTTTTTCCAGAGCTGCATATATTTTGAGTGTCATGCTTTTTAGTTTATGTAAGTTCAGCATTTAAAATTGGGAAAAAGACGCCTTTGGGCTTCTCTCCTTTCTCTCTGGAGCTGCGTTCCTTCAGATGTGCCGCTGTTACTGGAGGAATGTAAACCGTTGCATACTAAGTTGATATCTCAGCACTTAATGCCGCTTTTGCGAGGCAGCTGCGCGAGCGATTTTCAGCGCAAAGGCTGCCCCCCGGTGGCCGCTGGCCTCACCCGCCGTCTCTGTCTCCCGCGCGTCTGGCCCTCGCCGCAGTTCTGGCAGTTCGGCGAGTGGCTGGACGTGGTGATCGACGACCGGCTGGCGGTGAAGGACGGGAAGCTGCTGTTCGTGCACTCGGCGGAGGGCGGCGAGTTCTGGAGCGCGCTGCTGGAGAAAGCTTACGCCAAGTAAGAGACGGCAGGAAGCTGCACACGGCGCTGTGGGGAGACACGGATCTCCCGTGGCGACATGCGTATGTTTAACGGCATAAAGTAATCATTTCGGGGTTTACAATGTACGTTCTGTACCGTTTTTTCATTCATTTGGATAAAAGCTTCTGTTAAATAAATAAAGGTAATTGTAATTTACATCTTATTTGCTCATTCTCCAGTGGGGTTGCCACTTCCAGTATAAAGAAATAAGGGACGCCAATTTTTCAGGGGGGCTGAGATGAGAACTAGGGGTCTGAAGCCCCCCTCTAAGTCGTGTCTAGCATCCTTTATGAGCTGGATCACCTGACCATGACTGACTTCGCCAGTTCACTCATGGCCTGTGATTTGTAGACCTTGTTTCCAGGAGAGCTATTTTTCCAGGAGTCCGGGAATCATTTTCCTGATCGTTATTTTTTCGGTTATTTCTGTGTGAGACCCTGCAGCGCTAAGCCGGGTGGCTGCGCTTGTTTTCCGCAGACTGAGCGGCTGCTATGAGGCTCTGTCCGGGGGCAGCACGTCCGAGGCCTTTGAGGACTTCACCGGTGGCGTCACGGAGATGTTCGAGCTGAGGAAGCCTCCGGCCGACCTCTACGGCATCATCGGCAGGGCCGTGGAGCGGGGCTCGCTGCTTGGCTGCTCCATAGACGTCAGTGCTGACCCCTGAAATCGCTTCAGACAGAGTCGACACTTATTATTAGCAATATCCCGGCCTGAGCACTTCATATTATTAGCAATATCCCGGCCTGAGTCTGTCCGGGAAAGTCTACGCCAGTTTGGCTCCTTTTTATCTGTATAATGTTGTGTTTTCAAACCCTGAAGAGCAGAGCCACCATTGCTTTCCGGTAGCAGATCTCTGCCGCCCTCTATTGGTGACTTTGTTTATTTGCTTGGGTTTGAAGTCGTCACAAGACAAATGGCCCCAGTGATAAACACTGATGATACTGATTCTTGTCATGTCAAGACGTGCAGGTGGATTTTTTTGTACTGAAAAAGCCGAGTCATATTGGCTGCACACGCTATGTTTTGCTTCATATATTTTTTCAGCGGTGTGTTTTTTTCTTAACCTCGTCTTCTTTTCTGCCGTTCTGAATTCGCAGATCACGAGCCGGTTTGACATGGAAGCCGTGACGTTTAAGAAGCTGGTGAAAGGACACGCCTACTCCGTAACCGGGGTGGACGAGGTGAGTTGTGGCAACCCTCACGGCCTGCTTGTCTGACCCTCACGGCCTGCTTGTCTGACCCTCACGGCCTGCTTGTCGGTGTGTCTGTCTGTCTGTCTGCCTCTCAGGTCGTGTACAAAGGCACTCCAACCAAACTGATTCGGATCCGAAACCCCTGGGGGGAGGTGGAATGGACTGGGCCCTGGAGTGACAAGTGAGTTTCTGGCATGGGAAGGTGTGCTGACATCCGGGGAAACCTGCCCCGTTCCATCCGGCTGATGCTGGTTCCCTGCAGTTCTAGGGAATGGAGCAATATCGACCCATCCGTCAGGTCTCGGCTCCACAACCGCAGTGAGGATGGAGAGTTCTGGTGAGGCCACGAGTCACACAGGACAGTGATATTAGTTTGGAAAGGGCTTGGGGGGTACAAAAGAGGGTACAAAACGGGGTATAAAAGTGGGTACAAAAGAGGGTACAAAAGAGGGTACAAAATGGGGTAGAAATGTGGATACAAAAGAAGGTGCAAAATGGGGTATAAAAGTGGGTGCAAAAGAGGGTACAAAAGTGGGTACAAAACAAGGTACAAAACGGGGGTACAAAGCACAGTAAGTGTAGCTGTGCTGTTACTGTAAATAATCATTCTCAGTTTATACTTTTGGTCCTCTCCCTCCCTCTCTCCCTCTCTCTCTTTCTGTCTCTCGTCCGTCTCATCTTCCGTATCAGGATGTCGTTCTCCGACTTCATGCGGGAATTCAGCCGCCTGGAGATCTGCAACCTGACAGCTGATGCCCTAGAGGCTGCACGCACCAAGACATGGAGCACAGCCCTGTACGCGGGCGAGTGGCGGAGGGGCAGCACTGCCGGGGGCTGCAGGAACTACCCCGGTGGGCAGGGGGCAGCAGACCTCTCCGCACATTCTGCCCGATGTGCCACTCCTGAAATCTCACCTGACTCCCTGTTTCGCTCTCGTTTTTCAGCGACGTTTTGGCTAAATCCACAGTTCAAGGTGGCGCTGCAGCACCCCGACTCGGACGGGCAGCCCGGCTGCAGCTTTGTGGTCGCTCTCATGCAGAAGGACCGGCGCCGGCTGCGGCGGGAGGGCAAGGACATGGAGACGATCGGCTTCGCCGTCTACGAGGCAAGCGGGAGGCTCTCCGCCCACAGCCGCACACCGCAGACACCGTAATGGGGGATGTAGTGAGCACCATGATATAATGGTGTTACAATAAAAGCCTAGGGTGCTGGCAGTCACGGGGAGCGAGGGGTGGGGAGACTGAAGAAAGGAGCTGATCGCGTTCCTGATTTCCTCTTCCTCTTCCGCACTCTCATTCCCTCCAGGTTCCAGAAGAAGTACGTACGTTTCTGTTCTCCTGAACACCTCGAATTCCCAAGCTGCGATGTTATTCACGTGTCAGTGGTGCTATTGAACAGTTGAGCTCAGGTGACTCTTAAAGCATAATCATGGCAAAATAAATCGTAATTTCCAAAGCGCCTAACAGGGCAGGTCCTGGTAACCAGCCTAATGATTATTTGGGTGTTTTTAAGATAATTTTTAAGTAAATACTCCAGCTATGAATTAATTTGGAACTTGGTACTCTGCTGGAAAAGCACCAGCATACAGGCGCTTGTGCGAGCTCCTGCCAAAGAGGCATTTTAGATGGGTTAGGGTTAGGGTTAGACGGTGCCAATTCCCTTCTCAGCACGTGGGAAAAGCCGGGGTGCACCTGAAGCGGGACTTCTTCCTCACCCACGGCTCGAGCGCCCGCTCCGAGCTCTTCATCAACCTGCGGGAGGTGAGCTCTCGCTTCTGCCTGCCCGCCGGCGAGTACATCGTGGTGCCCTCCACCTTCGAGCCGCACAAGGAGGGCGACTTCGTGCTGAGGGTCTTCTCGGAGAAGCCAGCCAACTCGGAGTGAGTCGGGCCGGGGACAGAGGAGTGAGCGAGTGTGCGTGGGAGTGAGCTCAAGTGATTGGTTGAAACTAAATCTCGGTCTGGATTCTTCCTTTCTGGACCTGAATTATCCATCTCGGGTAAATAAAAAAGCAAACAGATTAAGTAAACTCACAACTGGCCTGGCTTTCCTTTGCGACAGGGAACTGGATGATGAGGTCACAGCAGATGTTCCCGATGAGGTAGGGGATAGCTGAGTTCGCCTGGACCTCGCCTGTGGTAGAGCGCCGTCTCCCATGGGGAGATCCAGTCAGACTGTCCATCATACATCTTTGTGTCTCTGTACTGAAGGTCCCCCTGGACGAGAGCCAGATCGACGCTGGGTTCAAGAGTCTCTTTAAGCAACTGGCCGGGCCGGTGAGCGGGGGGGATGGGTGCAAGGCGTGAAGATGGAGTAGCCATCACTCTGACTGCCCATTTTTCCTGCAGGGCATGGAGATCGGCACGGCTGAGCTGAGGACCATCCTTAACAGAGTCATCAGCAAGCGTGAGTCAGCTCTCCGAGCACGGACCCTTCTCTTATATTTCAAGTCAGTTAGCCAGTCAAATTTTACTGCATATACCATGTATTTCCCCTAATTTCCCTCCTGAAAAATGTCTCAAGGTAAAAAATTAGATATTTCAGAGGCAGGTGACCCAGTGGAGACCATCATTGGCCAGGCATTGTCATGTGACACTTTCCTTTAACAGATAAAGACCTGAAAACGGATGGTTTCGGGAAGGAAGCCTGCCGCAGCATGATCAACCTCATGGACGTATCCTGGGCGCCGTGCTGACGCCAGCGGGCCTTTCTCCCGAAAGCTTTGCACCCCACTGCCCCTGCTTTCGGTTTTACTCCTTTCTGCACGCTCTCTGTCCATTCCCTTAACCCCAAAACCCAGACAAGCGGCAGCGGCAAGCTAGGGCTCACAGAGTTTCACGTCCTGTGGGAGAAGATCAAAAAATACCTGGTGAGAAGGCCCCCATGATGCCGCCCACCAGACTGAAGGCCCTCTCTGTATGGGTGTCCGTCACATTTGCCTGATGCATTTTTACACACGGCTTTTCAGTCTCCCCTTCATCTGCACTTATTTGTGTGCAGTCTTTCCAGGATCCATGTCCTGCTCGCCAACGACTTTTCCTGTTCCATCTAACTTACAGACGGTGTTCAGGAAATTTGACTTGGACAAATCGGGCACCATGGGCTCATACGAAATGCGAATGGCTCTAGAGTCTGCAGGTACGCCATTAAATCTCTAAAGTCTTCATTAGTAACCCCGATAACAGCATAAGGATTTGGGAAAGGAATAGCAGGCACGTGAATGCCTGCAGGAGATTGCCGCCTGGGAATTGCCGAGTTTAAATTGTCAAAGCCTAGGGTCCCTCGCTGGGGTCTTAAGGGGGGGCCACTTCAGGTTTATTTTAATAGATGTCGACTAAAAATTGTTGACGGGTGCTGAGGTTAAGTTTGTCACCAGGACAGGGAGTTGCAGTGGCAAAATTTGACAAGCATGCTGTGGGTAAATTTTACTGCCAACCCCTCTCCCCCCTAATAATCCCAGTCCATCCCAGCCCTCACTCAAGTGTTTCTCTGTGAACATCAGGGTTCAAGATCACAAACCACCTGTTCCAGCTGATCATCGTACGCTATGCGAAGCCCGACCTGAACGTGGACTTTGATGGCTTCATCAACTGCCTCATCAGGCTGGAGACTATGTTCAGTGAGTTCAGGCAGACCGACTATGGGCTCACCCCCCTGTACGGTCTGTAAAAGGCACACGCAGGCAGCAGATGGGGGGACCGAGAGGGAGGTGAGGGAGGACATGTGGAATAATGGCTTGGGGACAGAGGAGGAGGTCAGTGGGCGGAGGCTTCGTGAGCAAACAGGAAGTGACTCGCTCATAAAGTGAGAGTAACCAAAGTTCCATGGTTTTCTACAGAAACCTTCAAAACGATGGACACAGACGCAGACGGAGTCATTTCTCTCAACTTCTTCCAGGTTTGTCAGCAATTTAATGAGTGAATTAACTTTTAATAACTTTAATAATAACTTCACTGACTTTCATCAGCAAAAACAAAACCCAGATCACAGTGGCCAAATGCCTGGGTCAGAGCATCTCTGAAATGGCAAGGCTTGTGGGGGTTGTGTTTCAGGCAATGTAGCCATTGATTGGACTTGTCAGTCCAGCAAATTACAGACCTTGACGCATACCATTTTCAGTAGATAGTCAACATTATTTGCTTCAACTGTGAGAGATGCAATATATCAATAGTTCCGAGATATCAATTTTGGCCAATGTTTAAGCTTTATGAGTATTGAAAGTTAGCAACACCAAAGCTAAAGATTCAGCCATTTTCCATAGCGGAGGATAAGGTATTCTGCTGACTCATTCACAAATCTGGTTCAGTATGACACACAGCATTTTATTTTACAATACAGAATGATGCCAGAAAATACAGGAAAGATGAAAATCGTAAGCTGACATCTCAAAGTACCGGCATATGAGACAGATCAAGCTTTTGTTTTCCACAGAATAAAAATTAGTGTATCATTCAGTGTAGTGTCAGCAACACTACCCTCATTCAGGTTACCGGCGATATTCGGTATTGGTGATATTACACAAAAACACATTCCAGGTATTACTAACAGTAGTTAAATAAATCTTTACCTAAACATTATTTAAAAACCGGTAATGAAATTTCTGCCTTCACTTCGGAAGCTATGTATGTAGTTTCCGTTGCAGTTTTTTCTTTACCTTTTCATATCTTATTTATGAAAATATTTCCGTTGACGACGATAAGCTACTACCCATCTGTCGGGCATCAGCTGTCCTGACGCTGCCTGAAACCTTGCTTCTCTCTCCCCTTCAGTGGATCTCGCTGACCATGTTTGCCTGAAGCGGCGCACGCACTGCCAGCCCTTCCTTTATTACCAAGTGCCTGTCTCCTTTCATTTTTCTCCATTGCCCAGGCTTTTTGGACAATTATAGCCTTACTGACATATATCTTCCAGCATGTTTACAAGCCATCGAAGCATGTGCCAAAAAGCCTGTAATCCACAGAGGGCAGTCCACACCTCCGTTCCATGCCATTTCTTCTTTGGTCATGGGGAAAACAAGACCACTAATCAAACTGACCACCGACTACCATCCTCCATGTGAGCAAACATGAGAGTAACTGCTGTCTTATGGCATTATGGGATGCAACATACCATGCTGAATGCCCCAAGCCTGACTGAATGGGACATCACTATGTTAATCTTCTGCTAACAAAGATTAAAAAAAAACATTAAGCTGGCCTAAAACAATGAGCTATATTTTGTTTACATTTTGATAAATGGAGGCTTGGGTGGTTCTGCAGTTTTTTTCTGTTGGTCTTGGAAAATAGGCAATAAACCAAATAATTTTTAGCATTTTACCATTTTTGAGTGGGTACTTTCCATTTCCATCCTGGGTCCTTATAAAATATTACTTGAACTTGGGCTCGGACACCTGAATGACTTGGAGTCCCCTTTGTCTCTTCTAATGATTGTGTCATAATGGTTCAGTCCACCATTCTTTTTAATCTACAAGTACCTGCCAATAATAAAGTGGTGGCATGGTGGTGCAGTGGCATGGTGGGCGTGTTCTCCCTGTGTCATTGTGGGCTTTCCTCCCACAGCCCAAAAACGCTGAGGTTAACTGGAGCTACCCGTAGGTGCGAGTGAGTGCTTTATGAGTGTGCCCAGTGATGGGTTGGTGCACCATCCTGGGTTGTTCCCCGTCTTGCACCTGTAGCCTCTGGAATAGTGTCCAGATAGGGTCCGCAACTCTTAATAGGACAAGTGATTCCTGAAAATGAATGAATATACATACAGTATATATAAAGGAGTCAGAGTCCATAAAACAATCATATGCTCGCCCAATCACAGTGCATTCTCTATTCCAAAAGCCAATACCAGCTGTCCAGAGGTGGGTTCAAGCTACACCTATCAGACCTAGTACTGGCTCACAGTTGTCCTTAGAAGCCTCTCAGTTGAGAGGAAGTCCCTCACTGACGGGCATGTTGATATGGGCGGTCAGGAGCGGAGTGCTGATTCCTTCTCGCAGTATGAACACCTGAGTCGCACAAATAAAGATGAACAGATATTGCAAACATTCCTTTGAAACAACAGCCAAATTCATTATGTTCTTCGCAGTAGTTCCAAATACATCCATAAAATCAGATTTGTGCATCAGATCTGTAGAAAGATTTCTCGTGACTGGAATCGTTATTGCCACATGGCCGAGGCGGTTGGAAAATTTTCTTGGAGATGCCATGACCGTAAACGGTCGGGAAATAATACTGACAGAATAAACACAAGACAAGATATACGACGGAGAGGCGTAAATGCAAGGTATGTGATAAATAGTGATAAATAGCAGTAGTTTGTGCAAGTTTAACTAGTGCAATGCATAATGTTGCCAGAAACACAATTACACCTATGCATACACATACATTGTGTGCGATTTACAATTATAACATGCAAACAGATTTTTAGGGGTTTCACTGTTGTAATGCAAATGTGAAGACTTAACAGTGCAGATGCTGCAAAGTCGTATGGTGAATGAAGGCCGGGGGCTCACTTTGATGATGTCAGAAACGCCCCGGTCACTCAGGCATTCCACAAAGGTGTCGATCGGGTAGTTCAGGCCGGGGACCAGCAGGGGGATCTGAGAGTGAGAGAGCAAGGAAGTGGCCATCAAAGCGGAGGCCTGATGAGCGCGGAGGAGCAGCCAGCAAGTGGCCAGATTTTGCTGACCTTGAAGAAGGTGGTCTTCATGCTGTAGAGAGTCTGGTCGTACAAGAAGCAGACAGCGAGGTCCATGGCGGGCCGGCAGGCGGCCGTGTTCTGGATGTATAGCGTCAACTTGAACGTCGGGCCGAGCCCTTGGACCTGCGGACGCAGAGGCGGAGGGAGTCGGCACCGCGCGTAACAGCGCGGGTCTACGCGGGGCCGGCCAAGGCGGCTCACTCACCACGGCATTCATCTTGAGCGGCTCGGTGAGACTGGCGGACATGGGCGTGAGGCTGGACTCCAGGGCCTTGACGTAGGCCCGTGTGGCCGTGAGCCTCAGCCGGATCAGGTCCATCTGGAAGGCTCTGTGCATGGCTGTCAGAGCAGGTGACAAATGCTGCTTACGGCACACCACAACTACACCCGTGATGTACACAGTGCCCTGGAAGCGTGCTCTAAACCAGCACCCCCACATTACTATGACAAGACAGAGAGCCAAGCTCTACCAACAACACAAAGCCCAGGGCCAGGGCCCGATAATTTTCTGAAGGGTGGAGGTAGTCAATCGATCGCACAGTCCAGCGTCGACTACTTTTGATGGTCGGACCGTATATCGATGGTTGAGGCCGCCAGCTGGTGATCACTGATCTTCGCCGTACTGTTTGTGCTAATGAGGGTTAACATCACCAGCTGGCCTGAATTTCAGATTGGTCGACTTAAACTTCCTCCACATCTGACTGTCTGTGAGCGAGCTGGGGCTCAGCCACTGGGAGGGGGGGGGGGGGCTCCATACCTACGCCGTTCTCACGTTCCCTCAGGGTCTGGTCCACATAGAGCTTAGTCTTCTTAGGGACACTGAGACGGATGTTCTGAGCCAAGGGAGGGCCGGGAGCCGTGTCTCTGTCATCAAACACTGCCGTCCTCTTCAGGATCTTCACGATGAGGCCTCCTCCTGGATGTGTCGGGCAACAGTGTGGCGTCAAAGTCAGATGGGGACACGCATCAGTCAGGAGACTGACTGCGGCTGCACGATTACTGTGCCGAATGAGAATGAGCTATGGGTAAATGTGCCCATCCTGCAATATTCCTAACTGACAAGTCCTACAGATGCAGTCCTACAAATTTCAAAACTTCAGCTTGTAGATTCAGCATTAGGGCGACATACGTACGATTTACTGCAACACTGAGATTCAGTCCGCCTTCCAAAAAAGGACATGGGGTGCCCTTTTGCATGGCATAATTACTCTTTTAGGTTAACCTGAAGGTTACGCAGACTGAAGTTAAAAACAGATAATAAGGTAGACTTGCTGAGCCCCAGTACCTTTAGTGGTCATGATGAGAGTGCCATCTTCTCTGCCATACCTCCCGAAGCAGATGCTGGTCACCACATCCTAAAAATACAGGAGATGCCGGTCTTTGTTGACGACTAAAAATGTCCACCTCCTTCACAGTGGCCATGTCTCCCACCCGGCCGTACCGGAGTCTTGATGGTGCTGACGAGGTTCTTGTCCCGGTACAGCTGGACCTGGCAGTTGGCGAGCCCCACCAGTACAGCCTGGAAGCCCCGTGTGTGGTGGTCCATCGTAGCCATGGTGATCACAGGGGCGGGAAGATTCACAGTCCACAGTTTCTTCCCCTTGACACAAGATGGCAGCAGTTTACCTCTAAGCTTCTCAAATGTATCACATCACTTGGTTATCCTTTAATATCCATAACAAATCAATTTATTAGAAATGATTATGTAGAATGTAAATGTCAGACTGATAGCTCAAGGGCACCAATACAAAATAAAATAATATTAAAAACATGATTGTTAGTAGGAACAGAACACCAGCCGTCATCCTAACAGAATGAACGTGGAGAAAACTTGTGCGTACCTTCTGTGTGTAGCCGAGTAGGGTTTCCCGAGCGGTGCCCACAACCACGTTCTTGCCAATCCGCACCAGCCCCACGGGGTGGGACGTCAGCTCGATGCAGTGTCTGGGCCTGGGAGAGTCCCTGCGGGCGGCCGAATGTGTGATGGCACCGAACACAAGGCTACAAAGGGCACAATGTACACCCAGCCACGGCCAAAAGTACTCCCTTCAGAATATGCACCACCACTCCGGGAAAATCACTGCCATTACAGGGGCTTTGGCACTGACATTTAATCTGCTTGCATTAGAACAACACGGAAGAGCAGAGGGAAAAGGCAAATCGGATCTCATTCCACACAGAACTCCAGAAAAGGGAAAGCGGACAAAATTATTGGCTTCATATTTGGTGCCACACCCTTTGGAAACAATAAGTGAAATCAGTCTCTCCCTGTAACCAGGAATGAGTATCTACTGAATTTCTACTGAAATTCTGGTACAAATGAAAATTTGCCAAACCAAGATAATTAACTACAAAATACAATGTCAACAGTAGCACTATCTGGAAGTCAGTGGAGGGTGAGCATGGCTTGAATGCTTTTAGCTTGAAACTAGAAGCTAATGGATGAGTAATGTCGATCGTCACCTCGGCAAATTGTGCGGAACACACACCTGCGAAGGATGTAGATGTTACCGTTCCGACAAGCTACCGTGATGCGGAACTCCACGTCAAACTGGCCCGTGACATCCATCAGAGTGGGGACACTGGGCAGGGACATCTGGGGCACCAGGAGAAGAAGCAAACAGTAAGGACCGTTCTGAAATAGCACGTATCAGCTAGATTTACATCTAACGCAACCGTAAGTAAAAAAAAAAGGATTGCAATTCCGAAATCATATTTGTACATCTGTGACTTGTCCTAGTGATTTGTAAATACAGTGAATCGTAAATGTAGTACTGAAGTTGTAAATGTATCAACTGGTATTCGTAATCACAACCTGGACAACATGAACTCGTAAATTAGGATTCATAATTTTAGAATGAGGACTGTACTTGAAACTTAGGCGGCAGGCACGGGTACACATTTACAGTTCTGAATATGGATTTATGGTTCATTAAATTACAATATTGTCATGACATTTAAGTACAATTAGATGTAAATTTCTCTAGATGTGTGCAATTTTAAATGACCAGCAAGTAAACGGGGTGTGTTGAAAGAATCTTGCGGGAGAAATTACATGCCAAGGGTGAGACTTACATTGGAGAGAATGGTGAAGGCCTCAGGGTCCAACACGTACACATCCCTGCTCTCTGTGCCAATCACCAGGCAGCTGACGGCCTCCTCTTCCGCCATGTTCTTCTTCAGAGTGCTGATGCATGTGATGACCGTCTGGGCGCAAAGAGCCGCTAGCTCACTTAGCAAGCCTGCTCATTCATCCACGCTCTCACCTTCTTCATCACACAAACATGCAGTCTGCCCACATGGAGGTTATTATACAAACAGAAATAAGCCGAGGGGAGCCGATTCAGGCCCTGTGAGGTGCGGGTTCAGCAAGGGGCCACACCTGTCTGCGGATGGGCTGCCGCTTGTGAATATTGACGAAATTCTCCATCTCCTGCGGCTCCAGCATGAGGAACCTGGCG
The DNA here is from genome assembly GCA_026780765.1 of Petrocephalus schoutedeni. Lineage (NCBI taxonomy): Eukaryota > Metazoa > Chordata > Actinopteri > Osteoglossiformes > Mormyridae > Petrocephalus > Petrocephalus schoutedeni. Next base: position 847,641 of record JAODKL010000049.1, read on the forward strand.
GATAGGAACGGCAGAGCGGTTTCGAGTCACGCGGCAACCAGCGCACCTCATTCAGAAGGATGCTGACGCAGGGAAACAACCACTTACTTCAATGATCTGACAGAAAGCGGTATCTCTGCCTTCTCCCTGAAAAGGACCATGGGTGAGAATAAACAGACAAAGACTCCAGGACGGGGCCTGCTGTCGACCCAACAGCAGCATTTGAGACCAAAGATCCGATAAAAGAGCAGCTTTATAATATATTGCCTCTCTGTCCAAGTTTGCACCTTGACAATCTGACAGGCTTCTCAAAGACGTTAACTCACCTGATTCCTTCCAACATCTCTTTTAAGGACATCGGATCGATCATGTCCTGCGGGGAATGTACGAGAAAACACTGTCGTTATAAAAACTCTGCCCTGAGCGAGGCCCATAACCCCCAGTAACTCTGCCCTGAGCGAGGCCCATAACCCCCAGTAACTCTGCCCTGAGCGAGGCCCATAACCCCCAGTAACTCTGCCCTGAGCGAGGCCCATAACCCCCAGTAACTCTGCCCTGAGCGAGGCCCATAACCCCCAGTAACTCTGCC
>JAODKL010000049.1:895815-907812 GCA_026780765.1 Petrocephalus schoutedeni
CGGGATAGGCTCCGGACCCCCCGCGACCCTGAACAGGATAAGCGGGTTGGAAAATGGATGGATGGATGGATGGATTCAGGCAGTGAAAATAGACTTATAGAATCTTTATTGTCATTCTCACAATGACATCAACCTCCTTTAAAACCAACCTAAATGTATAAGACCATACGTCTAACTGGTTGAATCTTGGAATCACTAGAATCTGGCAGTACAAAGCAATTAATGTTATTGATAAAAACTGAGTATGACAGCAATGTCCTACATGCCTTTGCTGCTTGATGTGTCTTCCTGCCTCATCACAGCGCCACCCCCAGGGTTCCAAGAGGATGTGCAGCCCCTGTGACAGTATCTCAGTGATATTCTGAACTTTTCTGCTCAAATCTGGGATCCCCACCATCAGCTGTGATTACATCATTACATCATCACTACGGCGCTCAGTCATTGTACGTTTAAAATATCTTAGAGAGGAAGCCAATGCCTTCCTTCAGGTTGAATAAATGATCCGAGTTTTGCTTGATCTCTATAGCCTGGTCTATGTTCCTCATTGTCAAATCAGCCCCAAGGTCCAGTGATCTTCTGAAAGGACACTACAGCTCCAGTGGTCTGCACCATTCTGGAAATGGAAGGCTTTTAAACTTGGCCCTCTTCTGTCTATGCAGACATCATTGACTAATATCAGACTACTAACCTGATTCAATATTTCTTTCTGAACAGACTACTAAGCTGATTTCTGTATTCTTTCTGCAATATGTGTGGAGGCATGCTTATTCAGATAAAACAAAATCAAGCAGGGAAAATTTCGGAAAAATCTTGAGTGCTTGTTTCGCTAAATAGCCAGTGTGCAAAATGAATTGAATGTCTAATATTAGGCCCAAAGTGTCTTCCTTACAGATGAAGAACTTCTAGGGAGCTCATATTAGCACACAGAAAATTGTGTCCAGAAGGCAAAGAGGTAGGGTTTGGGTGAGCCTGCCTGCAAGCTCTCTGTGTTACAATAATCTCCTGTATATCCCAATGCATTGGTCCTGTTTCACTCAGCTTCATCCCTTCATATTTACATTTGTTCCAAGCCCAACCCAACCCTATTCAAACCTGACCAACATCTGCCTCGCAGCAGTGGTAGAACTCTTTGACTTCATTGTTGGCTACCTGTGAGTGGAGCATCTGAAAAGCCAGGAGGACCAAGGAGAACTGCTGATTCTAGGTGACCTCATTAAGGAACTGCAGTTACCCTTTGCGAGGGAACCTAAGATTGCCAGAGAGACTGCGACAGGTGTAGGACCATCAGTGATGAATGTACCACAACTTAAGAGCGCTGCTGTATGTAATGAGGTAACTGATTTTTTGAGGTTGTCAGATGCTGCTACATTACTTTCACACTGAGAGTTTAGGATATATGGGGGACAGATCTCTGATTCAGAGTCTGAGTTGAGTTATAGTAATCTGTGCAAACAAATCGATGATGGGCTTGCGGAGGGTTTCACTGAGGCAGTTCTACTAAACATTACTAAATCTGGTACTTTCAAAGAAGTGTTGAGTACAAATATAGTTTGGGTGTAGCTGAGCTCAAACATTTCCTCAGAGCTCATTTACAGGACAAAAGCAGTACAGAATTGTTTCAAGAGTTTAGCTATACCAAACAGCAAGAAAAAATGAGGAATGATCGCTGGATAGGGGCAAGCTGTGACTGTCAGTGAACCGGAGCCCCACAAAGCTGTAACCTCATTCAAGCTCTGTAAGAGAATGCTCTACAGCCTGCCATAGTTCTTTCTACTCTAGGTACTAATAGATATCCTGCTCCTTGTGATCGAAGCAGGAGAGAAGGGTTGTGAGGGACCAGAAGATTTCTAAGAAATTCTGGTGCAAGGCCATTTAGAGCTTTGTAGGTTAATAGCAGCGTAGGACAGGGCTAATATGATCAACATTTTTAGTTTTTGTAAGAACTCTGGAAGCTGCATTTTGTACCAGCTGAAGTTTATGTAAGGATCCAGATAGACAACCCGAAAGGAGGGCATTACAGTAATATTTCAGTTGTATATGACTGCAGCTGCCTGAGAACCAAGTCAGCTTCATGCCGTTAGCTTACAAGTTCTTGTGAATTATTACAAAAGCTCATCTTAGGATTTTACAGAGAAAATGTCTCAATGGATAGTAAGCCTGTAGGTGTGAGCCCAATCGGTGATGTATTGTCGGGACAGGATATGAGAATCACTGAAAGAAGAAATGCTTGTGGTTGCAGGTAAAACCGCAAACTTGTTGATATGCATACTTCTTGGAAAATACATAGAAGCTGTCAATGTAGATTGCGAAACAGGATGTCGAGAAATCCTTGAAGAGCTCTCTGCCAACAGGGGAGCCAAGCAGCTTAAATCAAGAAGAAATAAACGCAATATAACCTGCCCCCCTGTTATGGACAATGAGGGGGAAGAGGACCCCACGTACAATTACAGTATCCCGGCAGCATCTCCTGCTACCGACTAACATGATCTCAGCAACAGACCCATCATGTTCTCCATGCTAACCCTCCAGTTGAGGACCAGCTTGCTCCAAATACATCTGAACCTGAATCTGCATCAGAAGTTAGAGAAAGACGACACCCGTCTTATTTGGAGAAGGAGACTCACGAAGAAGAAGGTGTGGTTGAAGAAGGGACCGTGGCAAATCATAGGGGGAATATACGAGCAGGCAGAGGTGCAGCCCACAGGTTAACATCCGCTGCCAGTCTGAACACAACAGAAATGCTCTCTGATTGTTTGTTTCCCAAGAATAGGGTGAATTGAGCCTGAGAGGGCAACACATTACTTGCTATAAATCAGAGTGTCAGCACCCATTCCGTTTAAAAACTAGGTATGCTTGCACCTTAGCAGATTGGAATGATAATGTGTATTTTCCAGGTAGTAGTAAAGAACACTTCTTTGTGTGGCAGACCATCTATGGCAACAGCAGGATTCCACCAGAGCTCCCTGAGCTTTAGAAATACTATTAGTACTATTACTTCAACGACCCCAAATCAGAAAAACTTGGGACAGTATGGAAAACGCAAATAAAAAAAGAAAGTAGTGATTTCTAAATTTATTTTGACTTGTATTTCATTGCAGACAATATGAAAACAAAATATTTCATGTTTTGTCTGGTCAACTTCATTTCATTTGTGAATATATATCCTTTCCTGTCATTCAGACCTGCAACACATTCCAAAATAAGTTGGGACAGTAAAGCATTTACCACTTTGTAATGTTGCTAGGAAACTCCCCAGACTTTAATCCTGTTGAGAACTTGTGGTCAATCCTCAAGAGGCAGGTGGGCAATCAAAACCCAACAAATTCTGCACAGGAGTGCGCTTCTGTCTGGGAAATTCAGTCACTATTTCACGTTAAGGAAGAAAAGGGGGCACGTAACATCATTCATTGTGCAGGGCAACCTCTGTTTACTAGCCACTAACTTACTTTCTGCGTCCAAAAACTCCACTTCCAATCTAAAGAAGCATCTTGAAGTAAGTTCGTTTTTGTTTTCGATCTGGCTAAAGTCAGGTTATTGGTTAGCTTGCATTTCCTAGCCCTTATAGTTATAGTCAAACTGCCAATCGACAATCTGCGATATGCTAACTATGGCTATTTACCATGCTAGACCTGTAAGATCCAGCGCTTTAGCTTTGTACAGCATACAGTTTCGAGACTACAAGCAATATAGGCTGTCTGCTGCTGGTATTCACTGCTTCGAAAAGTGCTTACAGATTTAATGTTTCTGCACGCTGTTTTCGCCGTATGCATGCATGCTCTTGTCAAAATGTGTAGCCTAATGATACCATTTCACTAGCAGAATAGTTTTATGATAATAATTTATGGCAGTGCTTCCACTGAACGATGAGACACGTTAAATTGATGGTAGTGGACTTATTTAGAATCTGTAAGTGAAATGAAATCATCACCAGGGTTTCACCACCTCTTACGCATCTGGCGTAATACATTTTAATACATTTAATCAGTTGCTATGGGAGAAGGAAATAACAGAATTGTCTAGCCATATTCATACCGTTGTAAAATGTAAGACAGTGTTGAAGTAATTTAGAATATGTTACTCACACTGAGTAATCTAACAGAATACATTACAAATTACATTTTAGGGCATGTATTTTGTATTCTGTAGTGGAATACATTTTAAAAGTAACCCACCCAACACTGGGTATATTGCTAGCTGGGCTTCTGGGGGGAGCAGTAACCAGAGGTTATGCAAAACAAATGAGTCAGCAGGTGCAGCATGTGCAAAAGCTTCAGCATTAGGGCTATTAGAGGCAGGAAACAAACCCACAACACAACCATAAACAATAATTGAGGATTCGTTGCTGCATTGTTGTAATGCATCCAAATATAACGTTGACTCAACATTAGCTCAATTAAAAATCCGATTTCTAATGAATGTTTTGCTGACGCAGCTACTCGCAGCTGGCGGAGCGGTCGGCGACCAGTGCTGTGCGGTTTATCCGGTGTTCTATGTTATGTTATGTTCTGTGTTATGTGCTATGACAAGAAATACATGTTTATTGTTAATAGGACTGCGTTTAGTTTAAAACTGCAACCAATACACATAAATAATAATCCAATACGTGCTTCTGCTGAAACTACAATTTACGGAAAATGGCTATAAGGCTGTAACGTTGCGTGTTGATCAGAAGGGGGCGCTAAGTCAAACAGAATATGGATGTTTTGTGAAACTACATCTCTTGTCCGGATATTCACTGACCACGCACAACCTAAATGTCGCTCCGGTTATGCTAACGGTTAGCATTCGCGGTCTAAAATTATTGACGCGTAGTTGTTTTTTTTATTATTTATTACGTTGTAAAGCATTATTTGGTTATAATTCATGAAACTAGCATCCTGAAAGTTTGCCTTGTGTGTGGAAAGTAAGCTATTCGGTTGGTATCGACCGGAAAACGTATTTGGTGACACGCTTTTAAACACGAGGCTTAATAGAACGTCTGCCAAATCAATTCGTCCGCCTGTGTTATTTGGTGTTTTTAAAGTGGATGAACAGAAGCTGAACGTTAAGCACTTCGTATAGTGCACGGTCATGACGCTTCAGGTGCAGTGCATGTCTTTCAGGCAGCCGTACGCAGGCTTTGTGTTGAATGGCGTAAAGACCATTGAAACGCGATGGCGCCCTCTGCTGTCTGGGCTGAGTAATTGCACCTTAGCGGTTCATATTGCACAGAAGGACTGGGAGGGCGACGAATGGAGAAATGTGCTCACGCACTCCATTGGCATGAGCGAACGACAAATAGAAGACCTTCTAGTGTCCGGCGAAAGGTTTGGCCGTGGAGTGGTAGCAGGTAATTATCTTTAAAAATAAACGGATTGCAGTTCCAACCATAATGGGGTGAATGCAGTATGTAATACCATAAACATACTACAGGGGGCGGTGTTTAGCTTAACAGGTTAGGACTTGTGCATGTGATCCGAAGGCCACCGTTCCCCAGGCTAATCGCGTTCCTGGGTCAAGTGAGTGTCTTTCATTTAACTTTTTTTTAACACAGTCTTCATCATACTGCTCTGTTTCCAAAAAAGGAGGCTGTGTAAAATGTAAATAGAAACGGAATGGTATACTTTACAAATCATATAAACCCATATTTAGTTAAAACGGAGAAGAACAAAGATGACGTATCAGATGTTGAAACTGACAAAATATCATTGTTTTATGACAAATAATATACTCAATTTGAATTTATTGCCAGCAACAAGTTTCAAAAAAGTTGGGACAAGGGCATGTTTGCATCGCCTCCTTTAAAAGCACTTTGTAAATGTGTGGGAACTGAGGGGACCAGTTGCTGGACCTTTGAAAGTGAAATGTTGTCCCATTCTTGCCTATCATAGGATTTCAACTGCTTGACTGTTCAGGGTCTCTCTTGTAGTATTTTTTGTATCACAATGCGCCAAGTGTTTTCAGTGGGTGACAGATCAGGACTGCAGACAGGCCAGTCTAGCACCTGGACTCTTCTGCTCCAGAGTCATGCTGTTTTAATACACTCAGAATGCAGTTTGGCATAGTCTTGCTGAAGTATACAAGGCCTTCTCTGAAAAAGACGTCGTCTGGATGGCTGAAAAACCTGTATACACCATTCAGCATTAATGGTGCCTTCCCAGCAAGCTACCCAAGCCATGGGCACTAAGGCACCCTCATAGCATCACAGATGCTGGCTATTGAACTTAATGAACAACAGGGTGGATGGTCCTTTAGTCCAGAAGATCCATGTGTTCCAAAAAAAATTTTTAATTTTAATTTGTCAGACCACAGGACAGTTTTCCATTTTGCCTCAGAAAAGTTTATGCCATTTTTGGATCATATAACATAAAAAATTCTCAGTTTCATCCAGTTTCATGTTGTCTCTGTTCTGTTTTCAAATATGATTGTATGTGATTTGCAGATCACTTCATTCTGATTTTATTTACATTTCACACAGTCTCCCAACTTTTTTGGAAACGAGGTTGTATGATATCACCACACTGTTTTCCCCTCATTTTCAAGCTCAAGGCTTGAACTCAGGAAAGTCAAGACTTGCTTCAGATCCTGGGGCTGGAAAACTGATGCTGCATTTGGGTTGCTAAGCAAGGCCCAGTGAAAACTCAGTTTCCTTATGTGGATCAATAACATGTCTCGCTTATATTTAACAGCTATGGTGACATCACATGTCCATCTTTCTCTGCTCAGGATTGGTGGAAGTCGGGGAAACTTGGGTCTGCCCTAATAATGTGTCCAGGGAGGAGCTTGGGCAGCTGGAAAAGGCAGCTGTGCTGATTGGACTGGAGGAAAAGCACCTGACTCAACTGTCCAATCCACAATGGCTAAGAGAACCCCTGTATGCCCGAGGCCGTAAAGACATTTGGACAGTGGACATTCCACTGCACCTCCTGTCAAATTCCCCTTCTGACTGAAACTGTGCTGCACTGCATATTAAAATAAATATGAACTTTATTGATCTGATGGTGAAATACTGGAAAAGTAGCTTTGCAGCTTTTTGGGTAATACCTTTTGTATCTCTTTCATACAAAATAATCAGGAGCATGCCTTGGACTGGCTACTGGGCTGAAGACCTGGATATTTCCTGTGTAGCCCCGAGCATTACTATCGCATTTCGGCGAGTTTGACCGTTTGGACGCTGCAATCTGACCCTCAGAAATCCCCTGTCCCCTCCCTCCGCCATTGTCCTCTGCAGAGCTGCCCTTCAGCTGTCTCATTCTGGTCCTCGGCAAATATACACACGCACACGTACATGCACGCTCACCCCGACTATGTCCCCCGGTCTCTCCAGACTTTTCAAATGCTTATTAGGACATGAGAGGTAAAGCTTCTGTTGACATTATTATTAACCTGGTTAACCTAAGTACGCTGCTATTTTAACTTTAGTTGTAATCTGTATGAAGTACAATAAAGAGCTACATTTGTGTATTCATTTACATTATTTAGGCTTTTTTTGTTGTTCAGTGGAGTACAGACAGGAGCAAACGATGTTAGTACTACGGCAGTGTTTGGGGACGGTACCCTGCGCAGGGTACTTGAGGGTTGGGGATTCGAACCTGCATCCTTTCAATTACACGGCTGCGTCCTTAACCAGTACACCGCCAGCTTCGCCGGGCAAATATTTTATTTATGTTTATTCAGGTGAGTCTGAACGCACTAGGGTTGCACAATATTGGAAAGCGTCAGATACGGCGATGTGATTTTTTTGCCGTAAGTATTGCAAAAGAAACTCCTCACAAACCCGTCTATGAGTGGTTTAAACACCAAGGTGAAAATGATTACGATTTGAGTGCAGAGCTCACGCAGAAGCGATACATTTTAAACTGATGTTTTTTTACATATACTACATAATCTTGAAAAGGAGCTATCATTAAAATCGCAAGACTTGCCGAGTTTTAGATTTCTGGGTTTAGAACTCGGGTTAGCATGCGGAGATCCCGGAACGTGGAATAAGTACGTGTACATTTATATTCTCTGCTGTCATATTCTTGGACAAGGACAAGCTGAACAGCTGTTGGCATATGGGAATATAATTTGTAAAATCATCAATCATGCAAGTCGCTTAAAAATTTCAGGCAACTCAGTAAATGTTTCCTCTAGTGCGCTCACTTTTTGCTATTGTTCCGGCTAATTTGCATAGTCGAAGCAGAATGCAGCCTGAATGTGCAGCTGGATGGAAACCGAAGTACCGGCCTCCGAATTTTCTTTTTAACTAATATAATGCGCAGCTTCTCAGAAAAGACTGGGAAATAGACATAATCCTGTCGGGCATTCAAATTCCTCCCACAGGCCATGACACCCTGAAACAGTAGCAGATTTGGAGCTAATGATTGGATCAGTAATTAAATATACAAATCACGGGCTGCATAACGAAATTGCGTTGCTTTGCGGGCCAACCAGGCCATATTTTGTTTGCGGCCAACGCCAAGTATCCTGCCTGCAGCCCCGATATTTATTTTGAACTTTTTGGCTCCCAGAAATAATAACATTGGAACACGGACCGCTGTAAGAGGCTACGCACAATGGACAATTCGGTTACATTAAAATAAACACTAGCTATGTTCAATACGGCCTGACCAGTTTTCCTGATTCCACAGTGTAGCCAGGAATTAGATACTGATTGGGGTATGGCATTGCTCCCCTAATCACTGGGGTTTAACGAAGCCACGTTGTCCAGGCATTAAACAGCATAACAGCAAGTGCTGGCCAATGAAAAGACACGTTTAATTTTATTTTTCAGACGAATAAAGAGAGTCATTGTGAGGTTTAAGCAGGAAGGACAGGGTGGAAGAAGGAGAGTGAAACGGCCCTCCACACAAAGAGGGGGAAAGGTGAGCGATGGGCAGGAAACTCCCACTGACTTTACAAAGTTCCCTTTGTCTTGTTCGTTATTTTCCTGAAAATAAATAGCTTTGAGCATTAAGGACCACGCTTCCTCTTTAAAAGAGTATCGGGGTGAAAAAGGAAATGGTCTGACACTAATGAGCGATTTAATGTGAAAAGGAGTGCTAGTCGTATAAAACAAAATGCAACAATTGGGCCGATGACGTACATACGTACATAGTTGAAACCATGCAGCTGAATGAGTCCAACTATGTAAGTTGCTAAGATGAGCCTTTGGGAAACGCTGAGTGCGCCCATTTGCCGAGTAGATCTCCTCGGAGCGGCTGGATCTCTCGCGTCCAGCACTCGGGAGTGCCAAGCAGACAGGGCCACAGCGCTAAGCACGCAGGTGGGTATGCGTGTACCAGACTCCCTCTCTTTTCTGTTTCTTAACAGGGCAGGGTGTAAATTCAGTAGGACTGATTGTGTGCTTTCTGATCGTGCTCTCCCAGTGTCTCTGCTATAAATGCTGATTTCCTCACCGATTTTGCATTATAATGGATATATATATCTGTCCTGGTCTGCACGGACTGATAGCATGACAACTTCTGAGCAATTTAGTTAGGGTGACCAGATATCATCATGTCATCCTGAACACCTTGAGCTAGGACAGGATTTGCAAACTACCATATCAATCAAAAGGACCTGGGTTTCACTCTTGCTGTGTGCTGATTGGTCAGCCTCCTATAATCGTACATGTGTCACTGATGTTAATGCGAAACAGCAGGATGAGTCTTTCAGTTACGGAAACAAACCAGTCAAAGTGCAAGAAGAGCTGAACTGTTTAGCCAAACAAAGGAGCCTTTAAGGTTTAAAGTAGTTTGTAAAACCTGAAGTAGCTCAAAGCATCTGGGATGGCATGGATTATCTGGTCATCCTAATTTAGTTCATAAATAAAAACTTGTGTTGCAGTAAATTTATTATACCACTAGATGGCCTATTATCCCATGTAAATGTAATTAATCTCAATGTTTTGAAGTGTCTGTCAGGTTCGGGGTAGTGGATTAGGGTGGAGCTGGTGACAATATGTTCTTTCCTTCTGTTTTATTTTAAAGGTGCCAATTTTCTCCGTGGTGATCAGCTTTCTATCGGTTTGAATGTGGAAAGCGGGAATGTGACAGATGCCAAGCAGGACGAGTGAGGAGGACAAATGATGCTTCAGTTTGCCGAGTGTGATGCATTATGGGATGGTACAGTGACTCACAGGTTCCCATTGTTTCCTTTACAGTTGCAGGGTTGTGGGTTTGAGCTTGGCCCCGGGCCCATGTGTGTGTGTGTGTGCGAGAGCTTTGGGGTGGACTGCCCCGCCCCCCTCTTCCTCCCTGCCGATGATTGTTGCCATGAGCGGTCATTAAGTCAGGCCCCACCCCCACATTCTCTTTTGCAGATTTTCTTCCGGGGCACGCCGCTCTCTGGTGTCCAGTACGAAGGGCCTTTTGTGCCCAGGCCGTCTCTCAATCCCACGAGTCTGGGACGGGGCCCCCGGAGCTCCTTCTAGGTGTCAGAATCTCCATTTAGGATCAGCTCCTTGCCTGTCACTAGAGAGCCTTCAGGTGAAACCCGTTCAGATTTCTATTATTTAAATGTAAATGGGATGTTAATTAACTGCGTTTACCTTACGCAGCCCCTTATGCCTTGAAATAAAGCGTCAGAAAGCGGCAGTGCTTTGTGCTTCGTGTGTGATAGTCTGTCCTGGTGCAGATAGGGAGGTAAACACAAAAACGAGCTTTACAGCGAGTGCCACACAAAGAGCCCGGCCTTAGCCCCCCCCCCCCCCCACCCGGGCGCATGGGGCCGGCCAGCTTCAGGGAGGTGCTGCTCCGCCAGCTAGCCGCCGCCACCCTGCTGACCGCTGCTTTTGTGCTGTGCTCTCCCTCTAGACATCAAGTTAAGGACGGGCTTTTCATCTAATTTTGAAGCCCTTGGGCTTTCCTGCGTCTTTGCATTTAAATTTCTAACTACATCTTGGATATTTCACCTTTTATGAGATCCTCTATGAGGTGTAATAAAAAAGAAAGCAATGCAGAGCCGGTAGGTCTTTTCTTTTTTGTATTAACTATCACTCTTACGCGAGTGGTGTAAACACTGCTGTTGGTGCCCGCTTGTACGAAATCACTGCAGCTTTTGTTCAGGAGCAAAGAAATGTGGCATGAGCTTCCATCCTGGAGATGGCTCACATGTACCACAGGAATAATGTTTGTCTCCAGACTTTGTGGGGAAAGCATGTTTATCATGAATCAAGTGGCATCATTTACACAGCGGTATTTGAAATTTAAACACTTATGCAGGAGTGTTGCGGACCTCTAGAAGCATGCAGCGTCAGTCACGCCTGTTTCTGTGACCTTTGGCACCGGGGAGGATGGTTTTGGCTGCCGTTCAGTGTCACACAGCGCCCCCTATCCACCGGAGGAGCTTCCTGCGAGGTCCAGCCTGCCCCCCAAGCTTTCAGCTCTGGACACAGAATGGCTCCCTGTCTACTTTCTGTGTCTTATCTTCTCGTCCGTGAAACTAAAAAAAATTTAACCGGGATGTTTAGCAGGTTCCCACAGAGACAGGGAGCCAGAGGCCCCACGAGGAGAGAAGCCCGGGATGCTCATCCTGAAAGCCATTTTAGGCAAGAAACGGGGGCATGTCGCCCGAACTGGACTGCTGTGTCTGTCTGTCTGACATTTACCAGCTTAGAGCTCTGCTTTTAAGAGCCGGGGAAGCCATGTTGCCCGGGATGTGAGGATGCGACTGAGAGGAGTAGTAAAGGAGGAGATAATGGCCGAAGGGATGAGAGAGGGAAAGACGGAGAGAGGTGGGGATGAATAGAGGAGGAGCTGCTAATCCTTACTGGCCCCCCATGCTCTCTCTGTCTCAGAGCTAAGCAGACACTCAACTTCCAAGTCTGTACCCTCCCCCCCCCTCCCGGCTCTGCTGGGTGTCTGTTAAGTGTGACAGTGCTATGCATCACTTGGTGGGGGAGGGGGGCAGCGGGCACGATGGGGGGGGGGGGGGGGTTAGGGGGGCGCAGACAAATCCCCACACCCTCCCACCCTGCATCGCCGCCGTGACTGAATCGTTTGCTGTTTATCAATTCCCAGGCTAAATTTAGCG
>JAODKL010000049.1:923276-938896 GCA_026780765.1 Petrocephalus schoutedeni
CACAATGCAGCTTTCCCTTCATGAAACTGCAGTGAATTTATCTATATTTCATTTATCGTGGTGGCTGTGAGTGATTACTAAGCAGAACGATAATTTGCACAGATGTGGCTGAGTAAGGTGGAGGGGGGTTTACTCTGGTACAGCAGGATGGGACACTTAGTTTAATTTGCTTGGACATCGAATATCATTTGCGTGATCCTGACAGTGCACACAGGCAGACCCTGATAAGTTGAATTGAGAAACAAAGCTCTGAATTGGAATAAAGTGTTCAGACACTACCAGCAAATAAATGCTGCGTTTTCCCCCTTTAAGTGGCTGCACTGTAAACAGGCTAAGCCACAGGACCCCCTTCACTCGCCTAAACCTGCATTTAGACCAGGGACCGGTCATGCAGTGTGGGAGCTCGACCACTGGGTGGCGCCTGTGTTCCAATGACACGCGCATTTTATTGCGCTACATTTTCAATCACTTTGTTTAGTTCCCAAATAAATGAGGGGGACATTGAGAATAAAGCCAAAGGAGATGTTGAGGCTACGTTGTTATTGTGTAGACTGAGCCGGTAGCACGCACGTCAAAGTAGCTCCAGTTTGTTTGCCCACGACCCATTTACTGATAAGGGGCATTTTCACAGCTGCTCGCCTGCATCAGTGCTTGAAGTTGGGAAAAACTTGTGCCGATACTTCCCTTGTTATTCGGTCCCAGCAGATATTGGCTTAGTTAGATTAGTGCTGCTTCAGGTTTCCCATATTGCATTAAACCCCGGAATGCTCCTGTGCTCGGCTAAATAGTGCAATTCTTATTGTGCTTTGACTGGTTCGTTTCCTTGATTGCTGTTTTTTTTATCCCGGAATGATGAAAAGCCCGCGTTTATTATTTGGCGCGTTTTTCAATCATTGCGGGATAAACAGCTCCGATCGAGCCGCGCCGCGGACCCCCCGGTAAGTCCTGTAACAATGTAGCCGCTTTATTTTATTACTGTTGTTATTAACGTCCGCAACATTGTTAATCCGTCAACGCAATTTTACTTCGTTAGGAGCAGAATTGATTCACGTTCCTCATAAATAAATATACATATTCGAATGACACTATAAGTATAATGTATTGCGTGTGATGTGTGTTTTTAATCCTGAACTGATGCCAAGAGATTAATAAAAATGATTGATAATTATATATTATAGTCCGGTTGCCACAGCAAATTATAAATGAAGCAATTAAATATTTAGCACTCGCCGCTGAATGACTTTGGTTAAACTGGTTTGCAGGACGAATTACGACTGGTAACACAATGCAAAGCTGGGTCGAGTTAGGGAGCGCCAAAGTATCGCAAGGCGGTATTTAATTACCGCGTCGTGTTTTTAAGCAATATATTGGTGAGAATATAAATATTTCTACGTATTAGACTGTGTATGGTGCCTCATGCTACTACGAATGAGTAGTATTTAGTGTTACATGACTGGAGATGCCAGAAGCTGTATTTTCCCCATTTAAACAAGAGGCGTTAAACTCGATCGCTCATCTCACTAAATTTAGTTTAATTAGTTGTTCTAATCGCTAACCGGTGGTTTTCCTTCATTCTAAAAACCAGGAGCATCAAAAGAAAAGAGCAGGGGGGGGACCCCCTACTGTCAATGCGTGCTAATATAAAGAAACAAAAAAAAAAACTACAGGGGGGGGGGGTCCCGCTTGACTTCCAAGTAATCGGGTGCGGACCGCAGTCTGAGAAAGCCCGCGTTTGGAGGCGTGGCCAACGGGTAGCGCAGAGGAACAAAAACCCCTTCGAGAACAGTATCTCCCTTCACCAGTATGGCACGCCTGCACCATATGAATAGATTTAAGAACCAGCTGCGTGTTCACGTGCTTAACAGACGACACTCTCCAGTGGTCTGGTGTCTTTTGCTTTTCCGGTGTTTTCCTGCCTTCGTTTATCTCCGGAGCCGCTTTGAGTTTTGTTCTGTTCAAGCCGCATGTGATTGGTCAGCTACATGGTGTGTGGTGGCGTCCGCACTGAGCGGGGGGGCGAATTTTCTTCTTGCAGGGTGGTAGGGGAAGTCACATTAATATTCATGAGAAGCGCCACCTGATTTGTCAACTAATTAATATTCATGACAAATGGTACCTCACTGGCCAGTGAACCTGCTCCCATCGACATGTGCTTCCTGGTTTATGTCCATTGATAATAAATTACTTAAAATATTAAGTATGAATTGTAATACTTTCTTGAAGGTTTTGATTTACCACGTACCACTGGTCACTTCCCAGATGGTGGTTATGGTCCCACTATGGTAGGCGTCCTTTATTTTTCAGCATGAAATGTAGCAAACCTAATTAACAGAGAGAATATACAAAATAAATCCCTCAAAGCTCAGGCACTCGGTTTTTTTTAATGCTAATCTTCACTAAAGACTAAACATGTAGGCTAAAGCTGTTACCTGGATGCTGCTTTTTTTTTTTGTTTTACACATTTTCCTTCATATTTTGTGTGATTCTCTAAGCTTCTCTGTTATTTCACTGTAAAAGTTCAAAGTTTATAAATATTATACATACAATCAGAATTCATTTTCCACAAAAATTACATTATTTTGGTAATAATTTAAGCAACAAAAAATCTAAGAAGCCCGAAAGAGCCGGCTCTTTTTAGTAGACCGAGCCATATCAACCGGCTCTCCTAAAAGAGCCAGAATTCCCATCACTGCTACGAGTTCAGCTTGGGTTGGATGCTGTGACAAGCAGTCTACGCTAACAAGGGTTTCAAAGAACCAAAAAATCTGGGCTATCAATCAACATCAACTCCTTAATCCGTGGGTGGCCAAATCCTGGAGGGCCAGAATCCAGCACAGTTTGCACTATTCCCTGCTCAAATCCATCTTAGCTGGTTAACTACCAGGTTTAATAGGTATGTTTAAGCAGGGAAATCTGCAAACTACTGGACTGGAGGGCCACCCCTGTCTTAATCCACGTATCCACTTATGAAGATCCCTCCCCAGGATTTCCCGCTTAGCCAGATAACTTGTCAGATTTAAGGTAGTCTGGACACAGTTTTAGACAGGGGTCCCCAACTCCAGTCCTATTTCTAGTGACACTCCCCTCCAAAATCAATCTGTGTCATCTGCCAAACTATGCTAAGTATCGAAATTACGACGGCATGTAATAATAATAATAATAATAACAATAATAATAAATAATAAAAATATTATAATAGTAATAGTTAATAATAATAATAATTATTATTATTATCGTTATTAATAATATTAATAACGATGATAATAATAACGATAATAGCCTAATTACTACATATCGGTATATTTTCAGGTCATCTGGCAATAATCTAAAATTTAGCCAAAGCACTCCTGTTACGTTTTGTTCAATATTGTTCTTATATAGGCATAAACACTAATATTACTATTAGTATTAACAGTAGTATTAGAGGAATAGTAATAATAATAAAATTATAATAATGACTGTAATATCTATCTATCCATCCAGCGGCGCGTTGGGGGCGTAGGTCTATGCAGGTCTTCGCATCCCCAAAACCGGACATGACTGGGTCCCAAGAAAGGAATTTTTAGAAGCGCTGGTGTAAGCGAATTTAAGCTGGCAAACCGTGAGCTGCGCTTTTATGACGTGTACCGCGACGCGACGCTCGATCCGGCCCACGTGTGTACGGGACGGCTGTCATCTCACTGTCACCTTGATGTTATTTTTCTTCGTCTTCACTGAAATACTCCGAATTCTCGCATATAAGGTGAGTGCGGCGATCCGCTTTCACTGGCGATTTCGGGATCGCTGCGCCTCTTACGGTCACGTACATCCCGTCGGCACGGCGGTGGGTGACTTAACAAAGGGTGCCTCGGCGTGGGTTATCACTATCCATTTGCAAATCTGCCTATGTTTGCTTTATTGATTGTGAATTGTGCTTTGGTTATAACATTTACGGTAAACTGATAGAAAATGTCCCACAATGAGCCGTCTGTTCTCTCCCCCTGTCGCTCGGTTTGGGAGACCTCGCTGGAAACAGAGCCCCCTTTGTCCGAAATAAGTGGTCGTCTATACAGTGTCGGGCTTATTGAGTGGGCATCTCTCTCTGGTCGCACACTGTCTGCTGCGGCCACGTGGATGGATGGATGGATGGATGGATGGACGGGGGAAGGGGGGGGGGGGGGTTCCGATTCGTCACCGAAGCTCTTGTTGCGGTCCTTCCTGTCTGAACTGCTTGCCTATATTTAAATCACGCAGCAGGACGTTTCAGGACTGTGCCTGCCCTGCCGTTATTCAGGACTCGTATCACTCGTTTAACTTGCCTGCCCACTGATTAGACTTTAACCCGAAGTGAGAACACACCCAGAACCTTATTAACATCAATCACTAGTCATTAGTCACGCAGGGCTGAATGCATGCTTATTAAATCATTGTTGCTGTACCTAAAATAACTAAAACCTTATACACCGTCAGCAAGGTGATATTCTTCCTGCCCAGCAAATGAATGCCTTCCTACGGGTTATTTGCACGCAAACTATTTTACTGCCATTTACCGCAAACTTCTTGTTCTAATAAGTAGTATATCGAGAAGGAGTACTATATAGTGTGTAGTGTTCAGTTATGGTGTGCACTAACGAAAATAAAAGGAAAACATTCAGAATATCATCCGAAGGTTCAGTCTTATGCCTGTGGATTTGGAGCTGTTCTGAGTTGCATGGATGTATGACAGTTAACATCCCATCACCTGTGTGTTTACAGGTCAAATCCAGTGAAGATGAAGACTAGTAAAGGTGTGCCCGTGGACCGGTGAGTTCTCTAACCTGTTCCCGAATGCGCTGGTCACTTAGTATATCCGCAAAGTGCGTGGACCAGTACATCCAATGGCTTACGTAAGCAAGCACAAAGGCATTGATGCACTCCTATCTAGCCTAGTTAGTTTAGCTGTGAAAGAATGTTGTTGAGTGGTACTCAAGCTGTAGAAAAGAGGCTCGGAGGGCGCGATGGCTAAAGTGACCACTGGGGATCTCGCCTGGGTTTTGCGGAGACGGCCATGCCCTCAGTGTGTTGTCAGCCTTAGGGCAGATTGCGTATGTGAGCTGGGACTGACCTCTGAGCGAAGGTCTCCATAGCCACAGGCCGCGACGCCCTTCTCTCCCTCCCCTGACAGTGGCTGCGCCGTGGGGGTGATTTTCTTCATCCTCGGGATGGGCACACTGCTACCGTGGAACTTCTTCTTGACGGCAACAAAGGTAAGTAAAGTTTGGCTGATTGGCGCTCGGGCGGTTTAGCAGATGCTCTCCTGTGCGTCGGCCTTGTGTTTCGTACGGGCGGCAATCGGCAGTGACTCATCACTGTGTTATTACATGTTTATGCACATCTTTATTAAGAATGAGCATCTGGCTTTCCTTTCTTCTTTTAGTACTTCACTGATCGCCTGCGTCCTTCGAATGGCACAGTGGCTCAGAAGGAGTACTACTTCTCCAACTGGATGACCCTCCTGTCCCAGCTGCCTCTGCTGCTTTTCACGCTGCTCAACTCCTTCCTGTACCAGCGGTGAGGCGTGGGCTTCGGGGACAGAGTGGGACCCCAGAGTGCTGCCTTGAAGGCGGGGCTGATCTCACGCGTGTCCTTCTGTGTCGTGGCAGGTTATCGGAGAAGGTGCGGGTTGCTGGCAGCCTGCTCTCAATCCTGGTCCTCTTCATCCTCACTGCCGGTCTCGTCAAGGCCCGCATAGATGAGGACAGCTTCTTCTCCATCACTATGGCAACCATCTGGTTTATGAACTGTGTGTCCCTCTTCGACCCTTGTGCTTTCATGCATATATTACAAAACACATTTTTGCAGCAAAAAAATGCACATGTTTTTACCGCGGTCACGTTTGCGGCAGAGATCTGTGCTTCAGTGGGTGCATCTGAGCTATTATTAGATGTGTAAGTGTGTTGATAAGTGTATTGCATTAGTGCAGCATTTCCCAATCCGGTCCTCGGGGCCCACAGATGGCCCACGTTTTTGCTCCCTCCCAGACAGTCCACATTTTTGCTCCCTCCCAGACAGTCCACATTTTTGCTCCCTGCCAGACAGTCCACATTTTTGCTCCCTCCCAGCTCCCGCAAACACAAGGACTGTCTGTGGGTCTCCGAGGACCGGACTGGGAAACCCCGCATTACTGGTTTAAATTCATACCTTACCCCTTCCACTACCATGTGGCTGCACTGGAAATTGGGACTATAGCTCTGCTTTAGCCTGTGTGCTGTGTGTTGGAGATGTGGGTGGTGCCAAAGTGTGCCCTCTCTGGGGCCTCTAGGGGGCCCCGCGCTAACCAGGCCGTGCCTCTGCCCTGCAGCTTTCGGAGCCGTGCTGCAGGGAAGTCTTTTTGGCCTGGTAGGCCAGCTCCCTGTGAAGTACAACGCCGTGTTCATGAGTGGACAGGGACTGGCTGGCACATTTGCCGCTGTGGCCAGCCTAATCACCATCGCCAGTAAGTAGCACCGCAGGACCTGCTGTTCTGCACCCGCTGTTCTCTTTAACCAGTGGATGTAGCTAAGCAGGTATGTCGCTAAAACGGATGAAAAATTAAGATGAAAACTGCACATTACAGATCAGGCTAATCTGTTTGGCGACGTCTCTGCCCCTCTCACTGCTCGCTATGCTCGTTTCTAGGTGGGGCGGAAGCCGGGACCGCTGCCCTTTGGTACTTCATCACGCCGTGCGTGGGAACCCTGGTCACGCTGCTGTGCTACGTGCTGCTGCCACGGCTGGTGCGTCCGCCCTCTGGACTACGTTACCCAGCATTCCCCGGTAATGCCGAAATTCCAGCCGAGGTCTCACACACATCTGCTGTCCGTCGCAGGAATTTGCCCAGTACTACTTCGGCAGAAGCAAAAAGCATGAAGTGCAGACGGAAGTGGAGCTGCTGGGACATTCGTCGGTGAGCTCGGCACGGACCTCCTTCCTGCCCACCCCAGCGGATGAATTTGCAGAATGACGGCTCAGTGACTCATTGCATTGTTTATTTTTAGTTTGATTTTACTGTCGACGCTGCCCACTCCGGTTTCTAGAGTATCGCAGACACACACGCAGAGCTTCTCTGTGACATGCGGTGTATTTATTTTATAAACGATTAACGATTGGGTCTAACAGGGAAATCACGGGCCCCGTGGGCACTGAACCTCGCTTAGTGCCTGTGCTGAACGTAGGCGTGCGCCGGGGGCCTGTTGCGAGCACTCCGGTCCGTCATGGCTCTGTTTTAAGTCACAGGTTATGTCAGATGCTGGTGTTTTGAGCCATGCCCAGTATTTCTGGATTTCCAGGTTTGCTGAATCTGTCTGCTGATCTGTTGTCATGCAGACTGAACCCTTAAATTAATCCTGGCAGTCAAGCTATTATGGGCACAGCTAATGATGGCAAACTACTAAATGACAGGGTGTTTCACTGGGTGTGTGTCTTTTTTTTTTTTTTTTTTTTTAATTTTTTGCATTTTTTTTTTCGCACCCAGTCAGACACAGAGCCGGTGGAAAATGGCAAACTGAATGGACACACCAACGGCTCATCCCTCGATAAGAATGGCACGGCGGTCAACTCCCAGCCGAACGGCGGTGCCGAGAAGCAGCAATCTGCCCCCCACGGGCCCGAGCAGGCAGAGGACGGCGAGGCCAAGTCCTCCGTCATGCAGGTCTTCAAAAAGGTAACGGGTTTTGTTTCGGCTGGCTCCATGGTAGCACAGCGGCTTAGGACGGTGTGCCTGTGATCACAGGGTCGCTGGCTCAGATCCTAGAGGGGGTAGAGTGATCTCACTTTTGGGCCTTTTGACCACGACCCTGACTCTCTTTTTCAAAAAAAAACAACACGTGGCTTTGGACTGAAGTGTTCATGTAAAAATATAAATGTCGACTCTGACGGAGGACCAGGCTGTACCGGTCCCCTGTGTATACTCCCCCACAACCTCTACTCCCCTCTCCTGCAGATTTGGGTGATGGCGTTCTGCGTGACCTTCGTCTTCACCGTCACCCTCTCGGTCTTCCCTGTGGTCACCGTGGATGTGGAAACCAAACACCCCGAAGGGAAATGGGGTAAGCTCAGGCTCAGTACCCTGGTCCTGTAGGGTTTGGATTTGGTCTGTTAGCTTCGACACTGCACGCAATGCATGTGTGGCGGTCAAACCACAGGGGCCGCAGTGGTCAGCCGGGGTGAGACGGTCGATAAACGACCCTGCAGCATTCCGCAGGCGCCATCTGAGTCAGGCATGATCATTTTGGTCCTTGCTGTCTGTTTAACGTGGGAGACCATGTGGTCTGTTCCCTTCCCATCTTCCAGAGCGCTACTTCATCGCAGTCTGCTGCTTCCTCACCTTCAACGTCATGGACTGGTTTGGCCGAACCATCACGTCCATCGTCCAGTGGGTACGTGCCTTGCGGCGGGGTCAGTGTATGAGTGTGGAATGAGGGGTCTGTCTGACGGGCCGCCTCGCCCCCCCCCCCCCCAGCCCCGCAAGGAGAGCTGCCTGTTCCCAATCCTGGTTGTGGTCCGCGTCGCCTTCGTCCCCCTGCTGATGATGTGTAACGTGCGGAAGCGTCACTACCTGCCCGTGTGGTTCGATGCCGACTGGATGTTCACGTGCATCATGGTGCTCTTCTCGGCCAGCAGTGGCTACCTTGCCTGCCTCTCCATGTCCTACGCCCCACAGTGAGTCTGTGCCCCCACACCGCCGTTCCCCCACCGCGCTTGCCTCATGCCTCACGCACATTCCTCCATCCCGTGCCCAGGTTGGTGAAGCCCAAGGACTGCGAGACGGTGGGGGCCCTCATGACCTTCTTCCTGGCCCTGGGTCTGTCCCTGGGGGCAGGCTTCTCGTTCCCCGTACGGCTGCTGGTATAGCAGGACGGCTAAGGACCCGGAGGCAAGCTTGAGGATGTCTCTAAGCAACCAGGGATTTACATTTAGATGACCGTCTGTAACTGTGGCCTTGTTTCTGTACTTACGACACGACAGTCCCCATTGGAAGGGGATAAGTTAGCAGGCAGACTCTGGAGGACAGCATACGGTCTCATTATTTTGGGTCTAATTTAGTAGATTACTATTAGAAGGCAATCTTGTCCCTTTTGTTTATTATATAGGCCAATGCTAGTTTGTTTTTAACCTTTAGCACTTGTTTTAAATTTTTTTTTTAATATTTATTTTTGGAATACAAGGGATTTTTTTTATTATTTAAATGTAATTTTAGTTTTGCTAAAACCTCCTGGTGTATTTTGTGTTAACATTGAAGACTTATTGTTTTATACCTATTGGGGTGTGTGCCCCAGTTCCCGTCCCGGGGAGTCAGACTCCGGCACAGTCTACAGATTTCCCGGCTCAAACTCACCTACTAAACCTTTCTATTTACGCTGATTTGGCCTATTTAAGGTGTATGAGCAGGGAAATCTGCAAACTGCGTTGCAGACTAGCCCTCCAGGACCAGAATTTGGGGACCCCTGTTATAAGGGAATGTGTTAGTGGGGTAGGTGCGAGTTGTGATGTCACCGAATGGATGAATTGTTACTGTAGCGCTCATGCGGCACTAACAGACCTTGGATTCTCACAAAGTGACCAGGCTCAGGGAGTGTATTGTCCACCTAGTGGCACTGTTTCGTATTAATGTCTGACTCCAGGGTTCTTGTGTGACAAGGGTCGGGCTTACTTTGATCTGGTCTCATTTCATTTGGACCTTCCATCTAGGACTTTTTTGTACAAGTGAGGAACCTTTACATGCCTTTAAGAACTGGGTAGTGCAATGTTTCTCTCCCTCCCAACTCCCAGCTGTGCATTGCATGTCCAGCTTCTACTGGAGTGGTTTAAGAGACAATACATGTGACATACCAGGTTTTTTTTTTCCATAAGTGTATATACAGAATTTCTGGCAGGCATGGCGAGGTATTAACACATGGAAGCCAACTGGCTGGCGTACTGGGACCAGGTACTCTTGTATGACTTAGAAATAGCCCTTTGATGAAATAATGAAGGGAATCCACGTGCTTCATTAAAGTTTGCTGGTTCACCCACTTCGGAGTGCTCGTGTCTCAAGTGTGATCAGTGTAGAAATGAACATAAACCAGAAGTTTATTCCCCAAATTATTTTATTTAAAATCCAACTCATCACCTGCTTCATTTGGATGGGGGTGGGTGGTGAATAGCTATAATTGCTGTCGTGTGCATTCGCTACTGAGCAGAAGCGGGCGGGGGGGGTGCACTCAGTGTATGAGAGACAACTGGCTGTATTAAATATTTTATAAACAAGCATAGTTGTACAGAGGCTGGCTGCAGAGGAGAGGAGAGCGGTGTGCAACTCACAGGAAACAGTTCAAGAAAGGGGCAACATTTCCGAAATCGTTAACCGCCTGCCGTGTGTCAGCCTTCTCCCCGCGGCGGGAGGCTCGTCCGCGCGAATGTGACTCCTCGCCCCTCACCGCTTCTTCGGGGGGGCGGCTGTGCGTGGAGGGGTGACCGGTCGGCCGGAGTTCATCCCGCCGTACTGGTACTTGGCCTTCTTCTCGGAAGGTTTCAGGATCTGCGCGCGGACGGAAAGCCGCGTTAGCGGTGAGAGGGGAGGGTGTACGGGCCGGCGGCCGCACTGAGGACGGCGCACTGACCTGAAAGGAACACATGAGCGTCTCGTCCACGCTCATCATGCCCCCCGCGTTGTCGAACTCCCCGCAGTAGTTGGGGGCTGAGAACAGAGTGACCAGCTGTCTTTTGGCAAAGAACTCATAGCCGTCCTCCACCACCTGGGGGGGAGAGCCGCACATAGAGGGGGTGAGTAAGACCACACCGACAATACCAGTGCCGGAAAATCCAGCCCCTGCCGCCTGCACGGGCTTCACAATACCGATGATCCGCCTGCCTACAACAACAAATGCTTTGCCTTGATAATCAGGGCCAACGACTACGCCGCGGACGGGAAGGGATTGGCGGTAAGCTGCGTCACGCCCGTTTCAGACCTCGTAATGACGATGGTGTCTCCGCGCTCGCCCCCCCGGTACCTGGTGTGCTCTGCAGATGAGGTCCAGGTCGTGCCGGTTCAGGAACTTGCTGACCACGTCGGCCCCGAAGGTGAAGGAGACGCCACGGTCGTTCTCGCCCCAGCCCTGAACGTCCTTGTCTGGGTCCGACCAGAGCAGGTCACACAGAAGCCCTGAGAGAACAAGAGCGCGGGCAGGACTGTGTCTCAGTGTGCGGCCGAGATGCCAATGACACAAAGTTTTTCATGTGCACGATGAATCGACTCAGCCATGCTTTGAAATTCTTATGCCAAGGCTCACACAAACATTACTCAGATACAGACACAAAATATAAAAACAGTAAAGTATAACACGCCTAAGAAGTTCTCCATATATTGTTGTCCATGGACATATCAAATTGCATATTAATACCAGAGTACAAGGAGATGTTCAATTACTTCATGGAAGTCTCGAAACGTGTGAAAGGTTCTCTAACTTTGAACCATGATAGAATACTTGGCAAGGTGTGTGGTCGAAGACTCAAACAGCTAAAGTCCTTTTAAGTCTTGACTGCCCTCTGCTGGCCAACAGTGGGTACGGCACAGGCCTACACAGTTGATGGTAAATCATTGGGGCTTTCACAGAAAGTATGAACTGGGCTTCAGGTGAAGGTGGAAGAGTGAGCGTGTGCCTGTTGGCTGGCAAGGGAGCAGGATGAGTGGACTGACCGGTGTCAGGGACGTCGGTGGGCCGCATGATGCGACGGATCTGCTCCATGGACTGGAGATCGGGAGACAGACCTGCAGAAGAGTAGCTCAGCTCCTGATATGGCTAACGGTACCAAGTGACGCCAACAACAGGAAGGGAGGGGGGGTACCTCCATGGCAGCAGAATATCTTCTCGTCAACGATGGCAGCGATGGGCAAGCAGTTGAAGCAGTCAGTGAAAGTCTTCCACAGTTTGATATTAAAGCGCCTCTTGCCTGGGAGAAGGTACAGGGAAACTGTGAGGCCGCACGCACGCGCACACACACACACACACACACACACACAGGAGAGTGACCCGTCCTCTCCACATCATTCCCAGCCTTAAAACAATGAGACACGCCGGCTGTCACATGGTGACGACTGACGGGACCCTTACACTCGTCGTAGAAGCCATAGATGCGGTTGATGGAGGCGCACTCGTGGTTCCCCCGCAGCAGAAAGAAGTTCTCGGGGTACTTGATCTTGTAGGCCAGCAGCAGGCAGATGGTCTCCAGGGACTGCTTGCCTCTGTCCACATAGTCACCCAGGAACAGGTAGTTGGCTTCCGGCGGGAAGCCGCCGTACTCGAAGAGCCGCAGCAGGTCTGTGTACTGGCCGTGGATGTCGCCTGGGGACACGGGAAAGCACACCAGCGATTCACATAACCGAGAACAATTCAAATCAAAGGCAAATGCATTGGTACTAATTAGTAACAGGCCCGTCGCCTCTGGGAAGTGACTGGGGGAGTTGGGAGGAGCTTCCTGGCATGTGGAATTGTTGTCCAGGACCCAGGATTTGAGTGTGGGCCTGATTAACAAGATGTCAATGTGTTTATTAAGACAGCTATGGATTAGCCTGTATTATCAATATATCTGTGTCTATTCCTGTCAAGATGTCCGTTTCTCTTATGTCCAGTTGCAATGATCAGAAATATCAATGATACATTTAACTATAGATAAATAAAAAATAGTTTCATGCTGCAAGTTAACTTGCCTTTTGAAAAATAAAATTGAAAGGAGAAAAAAAAAAAAAAAAGTCCCACAAGCAGGAGCCCTTCGGAACGTGTGAGGAGGGGGTGGCTGCGTAGGGCATTGGGGGCAGGGGGCGTAGGGCATTTGGGTCTGGGGGCGGGGGGCACAGGCACTCACCGCAGATCTTCAGCGGTGCTTCCAGCTCCAGCAGGATGGGCTGGCTGAGGAAGATCTCCCTGGACTTGATGCACAGGCCACGCACCTCCGCCTCCGTCATCTGCACGATCTTCCCAGGACGGCATCCCCGCACTGTCGGGGGGGGGGTGCAATGTGGTCAGAAGGTCTCACTTTGCTGCACCCACGTCAGGGGTGGGCCACTGAATTCCTTTATCCCAAACACAACCTTTAACACTGCATCCCACAGATTACCAGTCCCCCAAACATTAACCAGTAAGTTCCAGTCTTTCATATTACTGCTCCAGTGTTGACCGAAAGTATTTCAAGCAGTAAGAGCTCAGAAGTTATACCCGGTAAACAGAGTCTAACCCAAAACAGCTGATGGTCTCCAAACCACCTCAAGACAATTTCACTCCATGTCTGGCCAAATTCGCTCATGATTCTTACATCAAGATGCACGAAACGGAGCAGCGAAACCAGGTTCTCGACATTCAGGTTCTTGACAGTTTCTCGACATTGATAAGAGGAGACTCATGCTTTAATTCTAACATGACATGGGTCAGAAATGTAGTTCGACAGGTTCCAAACTTTCGGCCTTTAAGTGTGAACTCAACGCCAAATATGGTCCCCTCTAACAGTGACGGACATGGTTTCGTCCCAGGCCACTGAGCAAACAGAATCCACCCGAGATCGGAGATTAGCTCCGCGCTCAAAGAGATTGCCTGCGATGAATTACAGGGGCTTGCATTTCTTCAATGCCTTGCAGTTACAATTGGGACAGTTAAAACAGCTTTATGAAATCCTATTTGAACAATAAAAAATAAGTTAAATCCAGCCGTCTGCATATGACCTGCATATTTCCGCAATAGACCTGGAAAACAAAACTAGGTGCTGGAGAACCATTTACTATAAGCATAATTCCATTATAGTAAAGCCTATGAGCCATGAGAGGGCTGTCAGTGCTACTGCTCACTGTGCCGACCTTCTCCGTGCTTCCTTCACCACTACCAATGTTAAATCTCCTCCCATCCAATCAGGTCCCCGAAAACAATTCAACAGATTATTCATTTTGTCTCGTCTCTCTATTGTATCCCTAATAAACTCGCTGTTCTGTTCCCCAATTGTAGCATCATGTCGCTCTGACGTTTTCCCCAGCATATTTTTTATTTGGGTTGCGTACCGAGGTCGGCACTCTTAATGGTACCAACCGGATGATGTCGGTATTATCGGATATCGGTTCATGTAAAATCAATCGGTGCCAAATTTCAGTACATTCACGCGCTCATCAGCAGCAGCGCGCAAGAGTTGAGCGGGACGTGCGGAACTGGGAGAAAACTGTCGATTAATTGAAACCAATCTCAGCATTTCAAAGCCATTTGCATTTACAGCAGCAACAGGATTAGGGTTGGGTACTGAAACTGGGTTCCAATATATATATGTTATGTGTAATATGTGGCGATGCACAGTATAATGCAGGAGGGGAAAGTCTCATTATTAATGAGAAATCGTTTACATTTAGCTTGATAGCACAATATACATGTTACTGATGTATATTTAGCTGAATAGTGACATGTCTTGTTGATTATAAGCATATTTAGCTTGAAAATTATACGTTTTATTGACTATGATGTATATAAAATACATATATGAATTACGTATTTATCTCCTTAGCAAAATGTGAGCTGGCCTGAACTGAATAATTATTACCTTCAGAAATCTACAATGTTAGGAGTTTTACCTTACCGAAATGCATTTAATTGCAGGGCTAGATATAATACATGTAATTTACATTTTCAGGAGCAGACTGAAGCAGTAGCTATAAAGTTGAAGTTAGCATATTAATGTGAGAGTGTAATGTCCATGTGATAATCAATAAAGCCCTGACAGTTAAGAAAACATATCAGTAAAGACATGAATATACATTAATAATGAAATAAAATCATATGTAATATACATGAATATTCTAATAAAATGTCAGTTATAAAATGATAAAGCTGTTCGCTATGGATCAAAATATACATTAATAATATCTAGGAAACGTCTGCTGTGTGCTTTTCTTAAAAGTACCGTTTTGAAATCGGCACTGTTTTAAAAGTATCGATTTGGCACCGGTATTGAATGAAACACAAACTGTACCAACTCTAATTATTATTGTTCTTTAATTATTGCTTCACCCAAGTCACCATCATGCGCCTGTTTTTATAGTCCTTTGCTGGACTACAGCCGATTATAGGAGCATGTCATCAGGACTGAGGACAGAACGTCTTGGGACCAAATCAGATCCCGCTGAAAGGGGCACTTGCTGTACACTAGCCCAGTCCAATAAGGCCCCGGGTCACCGGAGTACAGGAGACAAAACGGCTGCCAACTGGCTGACGGGTCGGTACCACACAGAACTGCTCTCTCACACACTCACACACACACACACAGAATTAACCTCTCTGCCTGTCTGGTTTTGTCCATTTCATGGCTTCCCGGCCACGTTCCCAAATATCTCAAGAAACGAGTCCAAACTGGCAAAGATCAGCTAGAGAATTAAGCGAAAAGAGCTCGGCTCAGGGTAAAGAAAAAAAAGGGCTTTAGTCTATGGAGCCCCTCCATATCCAGACCCTTTTGCAGGTGGAGCAGCTCTTAGGAAGGGGAGGAAGGCTGAGCAGGACCCTCACCTAGGAGACAGAGCTACCACTCAGGCCTCTCTGCCTCATATCCCGGCTGGCCCATTAGATGCACCACCCACCACCACTTTTTGTGCTGCAGCATAAACAACTGTAAAGTAAGCC
>JAODKL010000049.1:969622-999282 GCA_026780765.1 Petrocephalus schoutedeni
AGACAGACAGAGAGAGGGGGGGAGACTGGCAGAGAGAGAGAGAGAGAGAAAAGCGGGCAGCAGACATTCCTGCTTGGGTGACTGAATAGTTTAATTATGTTTGTCCAGTCGATATATGAGCATTTGCGATATTGAGAGATGGAGAGAGCAGCAGACTGACCCTGCATGGAGCTCTGAGGGGACGTTTCTGGCTTTGCGATGGGACTGTCACTGCTCTGGGCCGCCTGTTTGCTAACCTCCCTCCTTAAATACGGTGAGTCAGACTCACATCCTATCTCAGCTAATAAGAATGCCTTACATACCAATCCCAAACAAAGCTAAACGGCTTCTAATTGGAAACTGATTGATTATCGAGTGCAGACGTATAATAATAATCAGACGTAATAAGAAAAGCGTTTCCTTGTGCAATTCTAAGTGTGAATGGACTCTGTGCAATTTGGGTATTCTACTGGGTCGTTTAACACAAGAATGTAATTATTGACGGGAAAGATCTGCAGATACACACATATGAGAAGGTGTTTTGTTTCCGTTTGAAGTTCTCTGCAGGGTAATTAAAAAGATAAACACAATAGCCAAAAAGACCAGAGCATTGTTATACGCTGACCTCTGGGGACTGAACAGGTCGCTCTGGCCCGGGAGTAACTAAGTCTGTAACCTACATCTGCACAGGGTCTGCCCTTGAATGGTATGTAGGAAGTTAGGTTTCCATGGGAACATACTTTACACAAAGTATTCAGCGTTAGCCAACCGGATCGCTCCGTCTCCAGCCCTGTTTGTGTATCCAGTGCTGCTGTCATATGTAATTAAACACAGGCAGGGCTGATCTTTTCACAGACATCCGGAGAGTTGGGGGGGCGGGGGGTTGAGTGCAAATTACTGTCGAGAGCAGGAGACGGCCAAGAGAACTTACACAAAGGGAGTTTGTCTTCAGAGGCTTGGACACTTAGGCAGCTCTGTAAAGACACCCCATTCCGGCTTGCTTTAATGCAGAGGCTAACCAAGTCTAATATTACATGTCCACGTAATTATAATCAGTGATAAATTAATATTTAGCTATTTTACTCTGAACAGGAATTGATAAAGGAATCAATAAAGAATCGGATTGATAAGAAGAATCGATAATGGCTTTGACATCAATAATTTCTTATCGATTCCCATCCCTACTCTACAGAAATGTCTTCTTAGCTGGTTCCTCTTCTCTGATTGTTACAGCTTTACACGTCTACATTATTTAGCTAGTCAACTGATATTTTGATATGAGCTAACCTAATTGAACTAGAGTTAATTGGACTAAGTAACTGGCTGAAGGGTCCAACGGCAGGACCTTTGCTGGGATTAATATCGGCGGCACTTGGCCTGCACCCCCCCACCAGCCGGCTCTATAGCCCAATCCTGAGCATCAATGCACGCTGCACAGTCAGAGAACAGCGGGCATGAGCCGCCATGAGCGGATCTGTGAGGGGAACAAGGCGGAGGTGGTGCCAGTCCTCTGTGCCTCTCTGTGCCTCTCTGTGCCACTCTGTGCCTCTCTGTGGTTCTCTGTGCCTCTCTGTGCCTCTCTGTGCCACTCTGTGCCTCTCTGTGCCTCTCTGTGCCACTCTGTGCCACTCTGTGCCTCTCTGTGCCACTCTGTGCCTCTCTGTGCCTCTCTGTGCCTCTCTGTGCCGTCCGCAGGGGCTGTGAGGGTCGCCGTCGGGCAGCGCAGCCTAGACGTCATCCAGGGTGACTCCGTCATCCTCCCATGCTCCTTCTTCACCATGAGTCCGCTGTCCCGCCTCAGCATAGTGTGGACCAGGACCCCTCTCTCAGACCCCCGGTCCCCAGTGCAGGTACGACGTCACAAAGTCCCGGGGCTAGGTTGGGGTGTGGGCAGCTAAATGAGGACTATAGGTGCTGTCACATTCTACACGACATACAGTAAGTAGGTAGCATAGGGCTCATGAATGGTTTAGTCACAGGAGCAATGGTTTTTAGCCCCCTGGTGGTTGAACTACAAATTACACCATTCAATCCAGTGAGCGAAGAAGTGCTTGGCTATGGACCGTTAGCGGACTCGGCTTCTATCTGTGGCAACTGGTAAATGAACACGGATAAACGCAGAGGAGCTGCGACGAGCCCTCGCAATGAGGACCTGCGTCAACTGTCAGCTGCACTCCGATTATACCGCGCAGATTGCGATGAGGACCTGATCGTGACCATGTATTATAAAGGCCACAGTCACGTGTGGGAAAGTACTGCAGCCAAGGGCATCTCTGATCACACTTGCAGCAACCCTGTGGCTCAGAGAGGCTTCTCATGCCCCCAGCTGCATGTCCTTCTGCTAAGTTCATCTTTTAGAGGCATCGAGGACCGAGTCATTAGAGGACGGCAGAGAATTATCATCGGCAGAGACATTATTCAGGACAAGTAGCGGAACATCCGAAGACGAAAAGGGTGGGGAAGGGAAGCTCGCATGGACCCAAAGTCCGTTATTGTCCATTAAGTAATACGATGCTTCTCGCTTTTCATCAAAAGGTCCCAGGACATGATGAGAGCCTTTGTCTCCTAGGTAATAGTGTATGACCACGGGCAGGCGATCGAGAGCCCTGCCCTGATTGGCCGCGTCACATTCCTGGACGTGCCCTGGAGGGCTGACATCATCCTGAACGCCACACACACCTCAGACGCCGGCATGTATCGCTGTGTGGTGAGCAACCCACCTGAGGCGGGGGGCCCCGGCGTTGGAGAGGTCACGCTCAGCGTCTTCGGTAACTCACCGGCCGGCTGGCCCTCGCGCTTTTTCCAGACATACCACCACATGGCCAGTCAAACGGGCACATAGAAAAGTTTGCTGATTATTGTCCGAAAGACCGGCCTATGATAAAAGAGAGAATATCAAGCATTTCCGTAATCGAGAAAGATTAATATGATAAAAATCCAGCAGGTCATGTATGTCCTCTGTAGAGGACTTTATGTTTATGGCCATCCCTCTCATGCTGTACCTGATTCTCTGCTGAGGCCTGCTCTTCCTTTGACTGGACTGTTAGGGCTTTACAATGACATCACAAATGTGGGCGTGTGCTTTTTAACATCATTGCACTTGGATGTCTTCATATAAATTAAACTAAAAGCCTTACTGTCCCCCAGATCTCAGGAGGATATCTCAACTCCCTTGGCATAGTCATTTTCAAAATGTACTTAAGGTGACTTTTTGGTGTGGTGCGGTCATAAGTCTTAGTCGCATCAGACCCATGGGCTCTGACCCCCCGGCCCCCAACTCGTCGGTTTTTCCGGCTCTTCCAGCGCCCCCGTCTCCGCCCCTGTGCCTCTGGGAGGGCGAGGCTAGTGCTGGGGGCAGCGTCGTGCTCTCCTGTGCGGTGAAGGAGGCCGTCCCCGTGCCCGAGATGCGATGGGATAAACTGGAACCGGAGGAGATGTCGCTGCCCGTTAACATGGACGGTAAAGACTGGGGCAGGCCTGGTGTGACACACTGACAGACTGGGAGCTGCTACCCATAATAAAGCACCTTTTCCTTTAAAGCCCAGGGCAGTGTCTAGCCACCCTCCCTCTGATCTGTTCACAGCGGGCACCCTTAAAGGGACAGTGTCAATCGAGAACGTTTCTTCTCAGAATTCAGGACTGTACCGCTGCACCGTGTCCAACACCCTGGGGACTCAGTACTGCTACATTAGGCTGCATATCTACAACTGTAAGTGCGTCCGATTAAAGCACATTTTGGTGCCCAATTACATGGGCACACATACACTTCACAGCTATGTACAGTGAGTCTTGCTGCAAATAGACTAATGCGTTCCTGAAAAACCCCACATTCACTGAAACTGTATACTAAAATACACATATCCAATGGGTAAAGTAGAGTTAGGGGAATGTGACTCCAAAACTTGTAAGTTACGCACAACAAAATAATATCAGTGGACAATAATAAATATAATAACCTAATGTTTGAATGTATTTGTCATATATTTTTAGAATCTAGGACTTTGTCCTGTGCAATGTGTGGATGTACAAAAAGTTCAGTTCATTTAGATTTGAAATCCGGTTTTCATTTCTCGCCCATCTCTCCACCTAACAGCTGCAGAACCCTCTCCTGGCGTCCTGCAGGGGGCGCTGCTGTCCCTGACCATGGCCCTGGTGCTGCTGGCACTCTCAGCACTGCTCTGGTGGCTCCGCCGCTCAGCGAGGGCCATGTGGTGGCAGGGAGAGGAAGACGGGTGTTATAACAAGATCAGGTACACCCCCAGCCTCATCCGCCGCACCTTCGTGTGATCGGCAGCAGGGGGCGCAGTCGTCGTGCAGCTCTGCAGGTGGACCCCGTTGCTGCTGGCTGCTTCGTTCTCATTGGCCAGGGGCTGGTCTGCCGTTGCTGAATTATATGGGACCTTGTGATGCACAGATGCTTTTTTCCCCCCTCCACCTACTTCATGAATGAAGCATCCCCTGCTAGACAGACTGCATGCCTTGCTGGGATTTCCTCTGTTGCAGAATCATCGTGGCACAACCAAAAAGCAGGATTTTACATGCATCCACCCACTGTCTACAGACACCTGCTCGCACCGCTGTCACCTCTAGAGAAAGAAGTCCGCCAGATGAATAAAGTAGCATGACCACTGACAGCTTCCTGCTTCGTTTTGTTGAAGCCTAAATCCGGGCGAGAACGGCGTCTGCGAGAATGAAACACGTACAATAAAACTCTTGCAAATAACACAAAAAGCTTTAATTTAAATAGGGGAAAATTCACATAAAAAACTGTACATGACTTTATATTGAATTACAGTCTTTAAATAAAACGTTACCCCCCGCAAATGACTGAAATTAAGAAAAAAAAGGATGTGTACTATTTTACAAGGTTTGTGCAAAAGCAGTATTCCCCGACAGCGGGATTAAGGTCGGCGTGCATGCCCTTGCGGTCAAACTCCAGATGGGGCCACTGGCCATGGTGCCCCCCCCAGGAAAATGCAGTAGTGTCCTTGAAAAATACCCATTGGATCATTAATATAATAAAATATTTATATACTTATATACATTTACAGACATGCTGTACATAAATGGCATTGACTTCATCCCTTTAAGTGATACTGGGGTCTGTCCAGAAACTTGTGCTTTCATTCGGCCAATAAGAAAACGGCAGCCATGGTTTTGATTGAGGGGGGGGGTTAAGACTTAGAGGAGGAGATGGGCTGAGTCATATTGGCCGAGCACTGTGAACCGGAAAACACTACGCTGAGGGAGCGGGTGTGTCGCGCAGTCCAGTCCTACACGCCTCAAAGGGTGCGTTCCCACCGATCGGAAACTTAGCGGCCAATCGCAGCGTTCCCTCCGCGAAGGCGGGGTTAGATCAGGTAAGGGCACATCACGCGTGGTCAGTGCGTGGGCAGCGTCCCCCGTATAGGTCGACTGTTGTCACCCAACGAGAAGAGCCATCTGGGCTGAGGACGGTCAGAGGGGCCCTGGCTCACAAAATGCCTGCCAGATACTGAAATTAAATGCTTCTGTAACCAAATGAGGAGCTGATGACATCAGAAAAACACATTTCAAAACTAGAGTTACTCAAAGATTTCTCTAAATGGAGTGATTTAACCATAGGTGCCATGACCCCACTGCCTGCTTTCCATCACACTCGGGGTGGGACTCCACCTCACATGGTCCAGGCTCACCTGACGTGAGCCCATCTCCACACGGCACGTACAAACTCCAGCGCAAAGCACCACTTCAAACTCCTTCTGCACAAGACACACACATCCCGCAAAACCGTAGACCCCAAAGAACCAACAAGCACCTTCTAACAAGTCCCCACCAAAATGGTAAAACGCGGTTAACTAAGTTATTGAGGGAAGAGTGAGGCTAAATTGGGAACAGAACATCAGTAATACCTCATCAAAAAATTCAGCACCAGAATAACAGTGGCTTACAGATGCCATAATTCCAGTTATACCAAGGGGCGAGAAACATACAGTTAACACTTGTGGTACGCAAAGGTAAAGTTATTTTAACAACACCGCTGCGTGTCGCTGATATGCAGAAAGCCTCTTCCCTCAAACGCACATCGACAACACCAGTGAACCGCCCCTTTGCTTGTGCTCCCAAACCAGACCGACCACCAAAGAAACACGTCGCAACTTTTCCCCCCCCGACACCTTCATTCTCATGTGCTTCCAGCTAGAACGCTGGAGGTTAAAGTTCTTCGGACAGTAGTTATATTAGTAGTTGCAGAAGATCTAGTAGCATTAACAGCCGTAGGACAGGCGTCTGCATCTCCAGAGCCGTAGCGAAGCGAAGCTCTGGGCCAGCTATTGCACTCCACAGCCACCAGGAGCCCCGCCCACAAAAAGAGGGGAACCAATCAGAGGCCGGGATGATTCCTCTGCGACATCTCACCCTCAAACCTAGCAGTAAACAATTTCTCTCAGGAAAAACATCATCATTTCAACCCAATATATTATATATAAGAACTAATACAGAAATAAAAACCATGGAACATGCCGTGGTGACAGCGAGTGCTGGCGACAGTGCAGCTATTGCATATCTGAGGTGATGCAAGGCCCGCCCCCTCCTCTCCGCCCGACTCAGCCGGCCTCGTCGAGGTCACCGGCCCCCACATCTCCCAAGGGGCCGAGGCTGTAAATGCCGGGGGGGGGTGGGGGGGTGGGGTGCTGATCACCCACAGGACTCCGGGAGGAGGCAAAGAGGGGATGAGAAATGAGAGAGGAATCCCTGAAGCTCCGAAGCTGGCAGAATGGTCTTGGAGGTGGGCGTGCTGGCTTTCAGCGCTGTGTATACAGGCAGGCGCACGAGAGAGGCACCCGGCTCAAGAAGAAGCGGCTAGCGGCCAGTCTTCCCGGAATGTGTGGAACGTGCGATTCCCGCCTCACGTCCGTGGAGGCGATCCATTAAAAACGCGCTTTTTTATCCCTAGAAGCAGCCGAAATGCCCGCCAGTCTCAAACGGACACCAGAGGCTCGCCCCCCAGTGACAACCCGCTGTCCTCGTTCGCGTCAAAGCGACGGTCATTCCAAGTGCCACCCGCCACAGGGCTCAGGGAGTGTGGCGCTCCCTCCTCTGTGCACGGGGACAGGCGGGAGCCAGCATGGACCCACGTGGGAGGTACGAGCACTAAGCCAGCAGAAGAGGAGCAGACTTCCCTTCCCATTTTTGCCGGCTGCCCGAAAACTGGGCAGGACAGTGATGGAGGAAACAGCCGGACCAGATCACTGGCAGTTACAGGGAACACTGGATCTTCTCTAAGCCGGAGGCAAAGGGTGGGATGCTGAAGTTCTGGGGAGATGGTTCCGGGGACCGGGACGGGCAAGAGCAGCAAACGCTGACGGACGCGAGCCTCCGGGTGGCTGACGCGCTTCCAGTGTTGCGGGGTGACAAAAGAGTGACAGAATCGGGAAGTCAATGGGTCATCTCCGGGATACCGAGGTACCCCAGAATCTCCTCGCTCACTCGGAACCGAAACTCGCTGGAATGACTTTGGGAAGCCAGGCTGGAGGCCGGGCAGACCCGAGCGGACCCGCCGCAGCGAGACGGGCACGGTCGGGCGGTTAGCTTTGGCTGCGAGTCTCCGTGTCTCTGCACACGAGTCAGCGAAGGTGCTCCAGTAAAGGCAGCTCCGTGGAGCCGTCGTGGGACGCGGAGCCCTCCCCGGTGCTCCGGGGGGTGGTCTCGCCGGACAAGGGCGCCCCCATGGACTCTGGGGGGCCCCCTACTTCTGGTGAAGCCATGGGAAGAGCAGGCTGGAGGGAGCATTTCACATCGGCAGACATGTTAAAGACATTTAGTCAAGCTGTGTGTGAACTTAGACATGCTCAGATCACACCAATCACAACTGCCTTAAGGTGGGGTTCCTCCCACAAGACCCCGCCCACTTCTTACCTGGGTTCTTATTGGCTGAGGCCCAATCCCGTCCCCCTCTCCGGCTGCACACCCATTGAAGCCCTTTCTCCCCGAAAGACTCCATTTCCCATACAGGCCCTCGTAGGCCAGGCCTCCGCTGCTCAGCCCCAGGCTCAGCACGGGCCTCTGGGGTCCTCGCTGGGGGTAGTGTCCGGGACAGTCCTGCACACTGCCTGCACAGAGGCGCTCGGTGCCCACAGGGCCGCTGAAGGAGAGCTGGGAGCTGGACAGGGGCTGACCCAGCAGTCCCTGGACGGAGGAGGTACGGTGTAGGGAGGTCGCCAAGCCCACCTCTCGCCTGGCCTCTGATTGGCTGAGCAGGGCCAGGGGAAGTGGCTGGGGGTGGTGCGGCCAGGTGGTGCCGGGCAGGTTGTCACTACCTACGTGGTGGAGAGAAACCCCATCAGTAGGGAGCATGAGGCCACGTTCACACCACAAGGCCCGATGTCCAGGTGCATATGCATGCAGGGACCACATATGGAAGTGACTCAGATCTGATTTGGATGCGTGTCCCCGCCCAGCTGAGGACGTCAGATCTGCTAGGCAGTGTGACCGCAGTCAATGCGATGGCAGTGCCGGGGTGCAGCGTCCCACCGCGTGCCGACTCACCCGGGGGGGGCTGGATGGTGGTCAGGTGCGAATGAGGGACCGTGGAGGCCCCCGCGGCCTGCGTCGGGGCGCTCTGGGGGGGGTTGCTGATGGAGTTGGACCCGCCCACGCAGTCAGAATCTTCTATGTTGCCTCCGCTGTTGCATCCGGCACCGCATCCCTTCTGCAGCCTGCGGACAGAACCGGCCGCATCAGCCCCGGGTCCCACGGGGCCCCCCCGGGGAGCCTGACCCGCCCCCCCACGCCACCTTTACCGGTCCCAGCTGCTGATGAGCCATGTGTAGATGTTGTGGGGGCTGATCGGCCCCCCCCAGACGCTGCGCAGCTGGCCGTGGCAGCCGGCGTAGGACGTGGTCAGGGGCGACACGTAGATGGGGTACCCGATGGGCTGGTCGCACGACGAGTTGATCATGTTGCGCAAGGCCTGCTTGGCGTTCTGGATGCTGCCGCGCTCGGGGTTGCGGTTACGCAGGAAGACCAGCTCCTGCTGCTGCCCCGCCCACAGGCCGCGCACGCACTCCCTGTTCACCTGCAGGGGGCAGCGGAGAGCATGCAGACGGCTGCAGTCAGCCACAGTGCCAAGGCGGTATAAAAACGGCAACAGACAGAGAACCGCGCAGAACACGCCACATATGGGGTATATAGTTTGCACAAATGTATACCGAAGCGGCCCACGCAGCAGGAGGGCCAGGTACCTTAATGACCCGGAAGCTGAGGAACCTCTTGTTGAGCATGATGATCTTGTACTCGTCGCTGCCGTCGTCCATGACGTGCCTGAGAGCCAGCAGCGAGGGCATGTTGGCCAGTATGGCTCCCCGCCACACGGGGTCGCCCTCGTGCGAAATCAGCATCTTCTCCTCGTTGGCCGTGATGGCGTCGTACAGCACCACGGGGTCCTCGTACTCGTCGGGGGACGTGAAGTGGTCCTGAGTGATGAATCACCCGCTTACTCTCCACTCCTCAAACTAATTACGGTTGGGGGGCGGGGCTTGTCCTATAGTGGTGTTTCCTGATTCGCTACTCAGGGGAGCAGCAACGCGTGGCCTGTCTATATCCCCAAGGACTGGATTGGGAAATGCCTCTCAGAGAGTTTCAATGAATGCTTCTCATTTCTGTAATTCAGCTTGGCTGCTAAATAGTCCTCACCCCCCCCCCCCCCAAAATCAAACCGGAGCCACCAGGCATCACGAGAGCGCCCCCTGCAGCTCAGGAGTACCTGGTGCAGCTTGAGGGACATCCTCACGCCCGGCGCCACGACCCTGTTCAGCAGGTCCATGTCAGCAAACACCCACTCGTCCCTGGGAGAGGTGATGCGGAAGTCGCCCTTGAAAAGAGCGTGCAGGCCGTAGAGGAAGGGCTCCAGGCTGCGGGAGAGAGCGAGGAGGGGGCGGGCATGAGGAGGCGGCGGGTACGGGGAGGGTCCGGGGAGGGTCCGGGCAGGGACATGCCGCTCTTCAGGTGGTTGGGTGTAATTTGCAAACAGAACCACAGGACTAAGGCAGTCACCTAAATGCCAGAGTTTGGGTTTAACTGAGACTGCAAAAGAGGCTGGAATTTTATTTAATAATATGGATTTTCTAGGGCTGTGAAAGTTAATGCATTAGTGTTAAATCCATAACGCGCTATTTGATTGCTCGCTAAATCTGACACCCCAAAGCGAGTGTGATTCTGCACAAAAATATAGCTGTGTGATTACTGGCCGTTTTATTTATTTTTTTATTAACGCAAACATGTTAATGCACCAACTCTGACAGCCCGAGTGCTTTCTAGTTCTTACGGAATCAGGTGGTAATAACTATAAAAACGTACTCTAAGGTTCACAAAAAGATTCCTGGCTCTCACCTGGCCGACATGCTATGGGAGGCCGTCCCCAGCGCCCTGCGTCCCAGGATGCACAGGCCGAAGCAGAGGGTGATCAGAGGGGACTCCCTCTCGCTGTCCACGGGCTGCAGGACCACACACACACGGGCCGGTGAGCTCGACGGCCCACCCAGTGGCACCCCCGGAGGCTCGGGTCGGCTGCAACCCCACCCCCCTCACCGTGGCTCGCCGGCTGCTGCAGTACTGGATCCAGTCCAGGTAGACGGAGCAGAAGGCGGCCAGGGTGATGCCAGCCGCCCGGTGGTCGTAGTCCTCGTCGATGTTGAGGTTGAACGTGGGGTCGCTGTCCACGTAGGTGGGGGCCAGGCAGGGCCGGAGGGCCTCCAGCACCGCCTCATTGGTCAGCCACTCCTCCAGCTTGGCGGAGCGGCTGACGTAGTAGATGATGCTCTGCCGAGGGGGCGGGACGGGCAGGTCAGCGGGGCCGGAGGACGCAGTCCGCCCAGTCCCAGCCCGCCCAGTCCCAGCGCGGCACGGTACCTTCACGTAGTAGGTGATGAGGATCTTGCGCAGGTCGAACACCTGCAGCATGGAGGCGGCGTTGTTGTCGCTGATGCTGTAGCCCTCCAGCACGTACTTGGTGGCGGCCACCTCCCAGGCCAGCCAGCGCTGGCCGAAGGCTGCGTTGAAGGACAGCAGGTGGGGCAGGTGTCCCGGCTCACAGCAGCAGCAGCCTTCGTCCTCCTCCACGCCCTCCGTGATGGCCTCCACCTCCCGCTGCTGGCAGTACGTACCTGAGGAGGCGGCGAGAGACGCCGGGCTGCTGCTTAGACACGGCGCGGGGCACAGGGGCCAATCGGGCGCAAAGGGCGGGGCCTTTACAGCAAAGGGCGCCCCCAGACGGGCGAGTGGGGCACGGAGCCCGCGGCCGCTCACCCCGGAACTCGAGGCCCCGCAGCTGGAAGGTGACGAGGCCGTTGCCGACCTCGATGAGGTGCACCAGGGCGTTGAGGTAGTCGGAGGCCAGGATGAAGCAGTCGCCGGTGCTGTAGTTCCCCCAGCGGCCCAGCAGCAGGTCGCCGCACAGGCTGTGCTGCAGGGAGCGTGTCAGGTGCTCGTAGAAGATGGAGTTCAGATTGTTGTCGTCGGCACCTTCGAGACACGGCCGAGAGATGAGCAACGGGGGGAGGGCTGATGGGAAATAATACTGAGTGGACACCATAACAAAACAGTCAAGTGTGGATGGGAGTTCATACGTCACATTACAGCTAACAGGACAATCTGCTTTCCAAGGGAGGGACAACAGAGGCGGGCAGAGAGAGGGACCAAGAGTAGCAGACAGAGAGAGAAAGAGGCAAACAGAGAGAGAGAGAGGGACCAAGAGAGGCAGGCAGAGAGGCAGGCAGAGGCAGACAGAGAGGCAGAGAGAGAGAGGCAGGCAGAGGCAGAGAGAGAGAGGCAGGCAGTGAGGCAGGCAGAGTGACAGAGAGGCAGAGAGAGAGAGGCAGGCAGTGAGGCAGGCAGAGTAACAGAGGCAGAGAGAGAGAGGCAGACTTAGGCAGAGACAGAGAGGCAGAGTGACAGAGAGGCAGGCTTAGGCAGAGAGAGAGAGAGGCAGGCTTAGGCAGACAGAGAGGCAGAGTGACAGACAGAGAACATCTGAAGAGTGGCTGACCTGGATTGCGATCCAGCTGAGTGGCCAGCCGTGTGTTTGAGTGATCCACCCGCTTAGTGCTGCAGAGTTAAACACGGTCAGGATCCCAGCACACGCGTGCATCACGCTGACAGTATTCCACACACGCCGAGTCTCAGGGCACCGATCACCTTCACAAGTACAGAGCGAGAACTTGGGGCCAACTGGCACTCACTTGTAGTCGCGCTCCCAGAACTTGACGGGCCTGGTGTAGGAGGTGACGAAGACGGCACTGCCCAGCACGGGATTCAGCGGGGTGGAGAAGAGGGCGGAGAACATGGCCTGGATAAAAAGCATGGCCGAGTCTGCGCCGCGCAGTCAAGGAGCCAGAACGGGAGGCGGAAGGCAGCCTGGCAGGATGGGCGCCCTCCGCTAGGAGGCTAACGGATTCCGCAGCGGCCAATCTGACAGAGCGGCCAATCCCAGTAAGGATACGAGCGGCCAATCCCGGTAAGGATACGAGCGGCCAATCCCGGTAAGGATACGAGCGGCCAATCACGGTAAGGATACGAGGCACGGCGAAGGGCTGGGCGAAGGCGTGGAAGGCGGAGCCCCAGGTGATCTGCCAGGGGGCGATGTAGGTGAGCACGAAACGCAGCTTGTACAGGAGGTCCCACAGCTGAAAGAGAGCGAGCAGCATCAGGACCAGAACCCTAGCCTGAATGGATGGTGACCCCCACTAGCAGCTTCCCAGCAAATCAGCATCAGCTGATCAGCACCTCTGGCCTTCACCCACCAACCGCCAGCAAAAGGGGCAGGGGTCACCAACCTGATAACCAGAATCACCTTCAACTAGTTAGCCTTCGGCTACCTTTCAGCTGACAGATCAGTCGATGAGTTTGAATTAGTTCTATTCGGTGGAACGAACACGCACACAGACGGATTGGGAGGCACAGACGGATTGGGAGGCACAGCATTTGGAGGCACAGACGGATTGGGAGGCACAGCATTCACGGGGACGACTTGGCAGGGGGCTCACGGGATGGGGGCTCTGACCTTGCTGAAGAGGACGGACATGAAGTAGAAGTTGAGCAGCTGGGTCTCGGCGAAGGCCGGGTAGTCGAAGTGGAAGAAGAGGGCGGTGAAGCAGAGCGTGACGTACTGCTGGGACGGCGTGCAGAAGGAGCCCCGCAGCAGCTTCATGCCGGCCACGGAGATGAAGAGGGCGCGGGTGCTGAGGAGGGGGGAGGGCGCCCGGGGTGAGGGGGCGCGGCATTCCGTGGGGCGACAGAGGCGGCCCCCCCGGGGGAGGGACGGGACACTCACTAGATGTGGTCGGAGCGGGAGCTCGCCATGTGCGCCTCCCGCGTCAGGAAGTTGAGCACGACGGCAGGATAGATGGCGAACTTCTCGGCGCACTGCAGCCAGGCGTACAGCTTCTCGAACCACATCAGCTGGGCCGCCTCTGTGGGTGGGGGGAGGGGCACGCGGATCAGGCACGCGGTCGGGCACGCCGGTCAGGCCCGCCTCCGCCACCGCCACCGCCGACACTCACCCCGGACCTCGAACTGGCTGTACTCCCGCGAGCGCAGCACCGGGTGGGCCAGACAGAACCAGGGCAGCTGCTTGCGAAGCTGCGGCAGCAGGTAATGGGTGAGGAAGCCGACGACCCCGGCCACGAAGTACAGGACGATGCTGAGGGCGGGCTGCAGGGCGATATTGTCATTATTAACGCGATTGAAATAAACTGGGCCGAGCGCGAAACATCTCATAACTGTCAGTAGCGAATAATGTCCTGCGTTAAGGTGGCTATGCTGCCCCCTGCTGGTGAGCACATATACCTGCAACGCGATGAAGACTGTGCTGGCGCTAATGGCGAAGGTGATGATGGCCATGAGGGGGCACATGACCAGGTCAGAATGAAGGGTCTCCCTCTGCCGGGGTGGGGGAAGCCAAAGAAGAGTACAGCCGTTACCAAAGAAGCTTTACCCAGGACGACCATTAGAGATGGACGCCGCTCGCGGTCAGAGCGCCCTCTGCAGGAAGCGGAGCCCTACCACAGAGGCACGCAGCTTCTCCGGGAGCGGGTCCTTAATCTCTGGTGGGGGCTCCTCCGGGCTCCGGCTCTCCAGCTCGGGGAAAAAGCGGGAGCGGATGAGGGACCTGCAGGCACAGCAGGAGGGGTGTGAGGCTAGGGCCTAAGCGCAGGGAGGGGGGGGGGGCTGCGCGGGGCGGGGCGCCGCGGACTGACCAGAGCACCGTGGGGTCACTGCTCTGCCGGCTCAGGTGGTAGGACAAGGCCACGATCAGGCCGCAGAAGACGGAGAAGAGCACCGGCACGTGCAGGTCATCCCAGGGCGCCTGCGGGAGGGCGGGAGGGAGGAGCACGGAATTGTGGGAAGGCAGGAACCCGGAAATATACCGCGACAAAAGTTGCGGGCGGCCGGCACTCACGTTTATGGCGCCCAGGCAGAATCCGTAGAGGAGCGCGGCCACCAGCAGGCTGCGGAGCAGGCTGTATACAGACGACAGGGGGCTGGTCGTGGCTGCCGGGGAGGGGAGACGGACATGCAGCGGTCAGCCCCTCTGCCAGGGAGCCCTGAGGGTGGGGCCTAACCCAAACCCCAACCCTAAGAACCTTACCGGTGCCCCCAAAGACGTGCATGTCCATCTGCTCCAGCAGACACATCAGGAACGTGTTCACCTGAGGTAGGAGCCCAAACAGGAAAACGACGGGAAAGCAGAGGGTGAACACTGCAGGGGAGAGGGGGTTAGGGTTAGCGGGTAAAGGACACCTTAACACAGCCGGGGCTTCCATCAGGAAGCACGTGTGACGAAGCAGGCTTCCCAGTTCCAATCTGGGAGGGCCAGAATCCAACACAGTTTGCAGGCTGAGCTGCTTAGACATACCTACTAACGCTGGTAATTAGCCGATTACCTGGTAATTAGCTGGTGAGCTGACTAAGGTAAGTGCGAGCAGGGAAATCTGCAAACTGTTGTATTCTGGCCCTCCAAGACTGGAATTGGGGATCACTGCGATAAAAGGCCCGGTGCTGTAAAACAGCAATGGGCGGGGCCTCCTGGACTGACCTATGAGCACGTCCCGGGCACAGAGCAGGAAGGGGCCTGAGAAGAAGGTGACGCCGTAGAGGGTGAATGGCTGCAGGGGACCGGAGTTG
This sequence comes from Petrocephalus schoutedeni, assembly GCA_026780765.1. NCBI lineage: Eukaryota > Metazoa > Chordata > Actinopteri > Osteoglossiformes > Mormyridae > Petrocephalus > Petrocephalus schoutedeni. Next base: position 984,761 of record JAODKL010000049.1, read on the forward strand.
CCCCCCAGGTCGAAGAGCCAGATGAGGATACAGCAGCAGCAGAAATAGACGGGGCGGCTGTACACGATGATCCAGTTATGCCCCTGACAAAAAGAGGCGATTAGAATGGGGACGGGGGGTGGGGCCCGGGGCCCTAAAGGGATATACCGCATGCAGGCATGACAGTGCGTCAGGGAAGGGGGCCGGGCTGGTCACTCACATGCATAGGCGAGGCTGCGTCGGGCTGCACACTCTGTGTGGGGCAGAGTGGGAGGCAGAATGTGAGCGTCACCCTGGCACTGGCATACATCACCCATGAGCTGCTGCTCACTCCAGAAGAACACCGCGGCTAACCGGCGCCGTATTTACACCGATTCCCCAGTGCCGCGTCACAATGGGCCTGGAGCCCAGCTCAAACTGGCACCGGTGACTTAAAACGACCCATTTTTAGTCAGTCACTATATTTACGCCACTAGGTCACGCTGCTGCGTTACTGCTGGCGTACAATCAGACGGCACTAAGCATATAAACCCGTGTCCAGCCCCCCCTCCCTGCACTTTAGATGGTTACTCTCCCCGCCGTGTCACACTCTGGCCCTGAGGAGTTGTCATTCCATCTTTGGAAATAAAGCCTGCTTGACTCCACTTGACTTGCCCATCATACTAAAACGCGTTGGACCCAAAAGGCCCAGCTACAGTGGACGTTCCAAGGCGCTACCCACCTTCAGCAAGGAGTACTGGCAGCTGGCGATGACCAAGCAGAACTGGAAGACCCAGATGTCCCTGAAGAAGCCCTGGAGAAGCAGCAGGAAACCCAGAAAAGCCACCAGGCTGGCCAGCACCACGGCGAAGATGTTCTCCGCCACCCGCCGGTTCCTGAGGGGCGACAGCGGGCCGTTACCGTCTTGGGGGGTACGCGTGGCTAAACGACAACAGGAGCGAGCCGTGGAGGTCACCTGGCCCCCGCGGAATCAGCATGATGCACTGACCCCCCCAGGCAAAGACAGGCACATGACCCAAACCCACAGAGCCATCTCAAAGGACTTATACAACCGACCCAGGCTTGACCTCTGGACTTCCGATAAGCCTCTGTGGGTCCTGAGGGCTATTTGGATTGTCATGTTTGAAATGTTGTTTCAATAAAGGCATTTCAGTGGCGTGCTCCCAGGAAACAATCTTGATTTTATTGCTACACTGCCAAAAGGAAACCACGACAAACCCCAACACGAGCTGAGAAAAAAATTAAGACAACCAACTGCATGTGGCCATTCACATTACTGTCCATTTAAACCCTCTGGTAAGCAGTCACCCCATTGGCCCGTGGCGTCTCAGCCCGCCCCCTCCACCTTACCTGTCCAATAGCGCGAGGAGGGCCAGACGGTCGTAGCGAACCCGCAGCCACTTCCCTGGCAGCACCCAGAAGCGGTAGTACTGTTTCGGCTTGGCCTTCTCCTCAATCATGAGCGTGTTCTCCTGAGACTCATGGAGCGATTCGTGGTCCAGGTCAAACTGTGGAGAAGCAGTAGCTCCAGTACAGCAAGCAATGGGGTCAAAGGCTGCCCAGGCCGGGGGTCAGACTGGACCAGCGCAAAAGCCAGAGAACCTCACCTCTGGGATTTCCAGCGGCACCCTGCGGACCTGCATCCCCTGCAGGACGACGGGGCGCGGTTGCAGCATGGAGAGCACTGGCGCCCCCTCCTGGACATCTGTGGAGGTGAAGCTTGAGGACTGGGACTGTCTATCCCGCTCTCTGCGGGGAAAAAACCGGGGAACGGTGAGGTGTGGGTTCCTGTTTGCAATGTCCAAAATCCAGCAAATATGGTCTGGCAGAACTTACTGCACTGGATCCTCATATCCTCCGCCAGCAGGACCAAAGGTGTAAGACCTCTTCACTCCTACAGGGCAGAGCGATAAAATGAGAGGCCAGGGGATTCTATCTGGCAACCTGCAGGGCCACAGATTCCCATGCAGAGCTGCACACGGGCATACTGCATCAGTCACGCAGCTGTGACGGCCTGCCTACCCGGCCCTCCCCCACGCGCGCCCCGGCACCCCACTCACCGCTCTCGTCGAAGAAGTAGTGCACGGCTCCCTCAGACGTGTCGTCGAAGGTGGAGGCCTCGTGAACGCCCCCGCGTGGCAGGAGGAGGGAGGAGGCGAACTGCAGTGCCGAGGGCAGGGTGAGCGTCCGGGAGCGGGAAGAGGCTCGAGCGCGCCGGAGGTCCTGCAGGCTGGGGGGACGGAGCCAGCGGGAGCCGGCGCGTTAGGGGGGCGTAAGGGCGGGGCCAGCGGCAGCCGGCGCGTTAGGGGGGCGTAAGGGCGGGGCCAGCGGGAGCCGGCGCGTTAGGGGGGCGTAAGGGCGGGGCCAGCGGGAGCCGGCGCGTTAGGGGGGCGTAAGGGCGGGGCCAGTGGGAGCCGGCGCGTTACGGAGGCGAATGGGAGTACGAAAGAACATCAAACTGGGTAACCCAAAAAAGTAAAAAAAGCAGCCCCTGGCTTGACCCCTTTTAAAGAGCCAATAAAATACTCAAGAATCCACATCGTATACGTACAGCTCTGTAATCTAGACACGGTTCAAAATATACGGCAGGTTGAGAGAGGATGTGTATATGAAACGGCACTTTAGACAAGGCTCCTGGGCATACAGTTTGGGGCTGTGGAAGCGGCTGACCGCGGCAGACGCGGGAGCGAGCCCCCCAGGGGCACCCCTCAGCAGGCGGGAGGCTGACCTGGGCGGGGAGCCCATGGCGGAGGGCGGGGGCGTGGGGTTGCTGCCTGCGTTGTGCCGCCTGCGGATGGCCTGCGCCCTCTTCATGCTGCTGACGGAGTCCCGCTTGCCGCCGTCCTCGGGGGCCAGGGCTTGGGGAGGGGAGAGACAGACAGATGAAGGGCACACAGAACGAAGCGGCCCCCGCGGGCCGAGATGCGAGCGTCTCAGGCCAGGAATAAGCCGCCGGCTGGATCAAATCCTCTCTTTAAAAGGAGCTCAGCTTCGGCTACAGGGTCAAGACTCTGGCCTCCAAAAGCCACTTTCATTCTCAGCACAGACAGGGTCTGACAGGCACAGTAACTCGAAAAGGCACCCAACGATAACACAGGATGTACAGGGGATCTGAAGGGAATCGCACTCCTGGGACACGGGCCTCTCTGGGAGACTAAGGCAGCCGCCGACTCACCTCCTCCGATGGCCCCCTCCTCCAGCAAGTCCGCCGCCCGCCAGCCCGTCTGATTACCAGCCCAGGAGGCCTCCATGGCTTCCAGGCGATGATGGGCCCCGGGGAAACCATCCAAATGGACCGTCCGTGCCTCCAGGTCCGACTTGGAGAGGGTGAGCGTACATGGGGCGTGGGGGCCGGACGGAGGCAGAGGCAGGGCGGCCGGGGGCAGCACCGCAGAGCCCGAGTGGCCCCCCCCGGCGCCGTCCATGCTGAGCACCCTGGCGTGCGTCTTCGCGCTCGCCGTGCTGGCTGACCTCTGTGCCGCCCGGGAGTGGGAGGGGCCTACCGCATCGGGGCCCTCCCCTTCCCTGGGATTGGACAGCTGAGTGCACAGAGTGGGCGGGGCTGGGATGGCGGCGGAGTCCGGCGAATAGCAGGAGGTAGAGGAGCTGGAGTCGTCGTCGGAGCTGAAGCGGCGCTGCGAGCCCAGGCTGGAGCCGGCGCTCATGTCGCTGCCCTCGCTGCCCTCGTCCTCGTCGCTGGAGTCCTCGAAGAGGCTCTCGCTGTAGGCCTTGGGGCCCAGCCGGCTGCGCACGGGGATGTAGTCCCGGTGCTGCCCACGGCCACGGTGCCGGCGGTACGAGCCCGAGTCAAAGCTGCCGCTGCCCGCCCCGCCGCGCTTACGCGGCGCTTTCCGGCGGCCGGGCCGGTGCAGCACGCCGCCGCCCACCCCAGCCGCCCGCAGCTGCTTCAGGTCTTTGGGTCGGACCACCTGCTGCGCCTGCAGGGGCACCTGGGCGGACAGCAGGAAGGGAGGCGGGGTTATGGGCAGGGCGGGCTCCGAGCAGCCCAGTCCCAGAGCCAGGCCCGCTGGCACCGAGCTAGCCTGCCGGGGCGGCGGCAGGGGAGGCAGGGAGACCCCCCGCTCCAGGTCGCAGGCGTCAGAGCGCCCGCTGCTGGAGGGCGAGGAGTCCTGCAGGGGCGCGGACTGCGTCAGTTCCTGGGGCAAGCAGGGCAGGTCGTCCCCCTCCACCAGCGTGCGGTCCAGGCCCAGCCCCAGCGAGGGCTCTTTGGAAGGGGAGCGCAGAAGCTCGCTGTCCGAGAGATCGTCGGTGTCGCTGCCGCCGCGCGTCGCCGGGCCCTCCGTGCCCCCCGGGGCGCCGCGGCCCGGCGGGGGGCCCTCGACGGCGGAGCCGGCACCCAGTGGCGCCGAGCGGCTCAGGCTCAGAGAGGGGCTCTCCAGCTGCGTGGAGTCGGTCTTCTCACTCCGGTAGCTGCTCACCGTGCTCAGGGTCTCCCGGTCGGGGGCGAAGGGGCCCGGGTGGAGCCCCAGGCCCAGCAAGTTCTCACTCAGCTCCTCACTTAGGCTGCTCTTCAGGAGGGGACTGAGGGGGGCGTCGCCCAGGCTCCCAGACTCCGCCGAGGGCCCCAGCGGCGAGTACCCCCCCGCCCCCTCCTCTTCACAGCTCCTTTTGGACAGACGGTCCGCCAACTCCCCCACGGCGTCCTCCTCTCGCTCCTTGTCCCCCCCCTCTTCTTGGCTGGAGGGCGACGGGGGGATGGATGGACATTCCCCGGAGACGGGACCGACGAAGCCGCCAGGCACCACCCCGTTCAGGCCCATCAGGCCGGGGAACTCGCCCCCCAGGGTGGTCGCCAGACAGGACTGGACCATTCCCGCAGCCCCTGCGGAGAAGCCAGAGTCCCGTCAGCGTGTGAATACGCCCTCCCACCCGGCTAGGCCGTCATCCGTCGTCATGGTGACGCTTACGGACTGTGTCCTGGGACCCGTGCCGGAGGAGGTCCCTGTGCGCCGAGGTGAGGATCGCGCTGTGGCCGTGCTCGCGTACCAGCTCCTTGAGGTCTGGGGAAGAAAGCGATCCGGCGCCCAGGCGTCAGCGGCCCATTGTCTCGGTAATTATAGCTACACTCCGACTACACGCGCGACACCATTTCACTTCCCATCACGATTTGGCTTCTCCATTGTACCTTTCATAAAGCGCGACAAAAACACTCCTGATCGAGACGGAGCTCTTGGTTTAACTTTAACCACATGAAACTAGAAACAAGGCCAACTGCATAATGTATAACACGGCCGTTTTTAATATTCACCTTTGGAGCCGCCCGTGTCATCGAGCTGTGGCAGAAACTCCTAAAAAAAGCAACAAAGCAGGATCAGTGAAGCGTCACATGGAGGGAAAAAAAAACCCTATAAGCTTTCGGATTACAAGCCAATTACAAGCAATTTCATTCTTTACTCATGTAATAATTCACGGTTCTGGCAGACAGACAAGCTACAGTGCTTCTCTGTAGTCACACCGGCTAACTGGACCACAGCCAGAACTGCAAATCTAAGCAGCAGATTTTAAACTTCGCCAGGGCCTGAATGAGACAGCTGCTTGCTGATGGGTCAGCTGGTGCACTTAAAGACCCCGAGGGACACTCAGAGCGAGGGCAAAGAAGAGGCAGAGGACTGACCGAAACTTGGTTTAACCCAAAAAGCGAGTGCTGGGAGCTGCATCGGACAGGAGGGGTCGAGTTGACCTTCCGGAACACCGTCATCTCGACGCCGGCCGCACTGTCCCTGAGAGGGTGACAGGTTAACACGATGACGTCAAGCCGAGCGGCACTGCAAGCACTGCGCCGACACTGCCACATTAGCAGCCGCAGTCACCGGTGCTTAGATTGGAGTTAAGGTTACCCCAAGAGCTAGAAGGCAGCAACAAGGATTACATTGTGCAAAGTTAGCTCAGCTCAGCAAATAAGAATGCTTCAGTATGGTTTTTCTACCAATCACAGCGTGAAAGGTCCTCAGATTTCCCAGCATTCTTGTCAGTAGGACACGTGTCAGTGTATCGTCAGGCCAGTCTACCTGTGCTGGTTTCTGTCAGGGACTGCGGTGCCCTCGTCTCCCTCGTCCGCTCTGGCGCCCTCTGCTGTCAGGGAGGCCTGTCGCTTCTCCACTATCTCCCCCAGGTCGAACATGGCGTGGAGACGGAAGTTTACCGCCTTGATGGCAGTGAAGAAGGCGGCCACAACCACACAATAGACCACAGCCACAACTAGACTGGGTGGCAGCGCCTGTAACATGATTGGAATGGAGTTTGTTAGGATGGAGGAGCAGGAATGGAGGTGTAATCACTACCTATGCCTTGGCATAGACTCTGGAGGCATTACCCATTTCATTTAGAATAAGAATTATACATACCTTATAGTCAAACTAAAAAGACACAAACAACAGAGGCAATGCTTTGAGCTGTATAATAAGAAATTTTCTCTGACACACCCTTCAGCTAGATAGAGAGCTATGGTCCAATGTGCTAATCAGCAAAAGAAAACCACCTGTTTGGTTTGGCAACTGGCTACACTAGAGTGCGGCTGGGAGAAGCCCATCCAGGATGGTAAACACCTACTGTACTTGCAGAGAGAAGGACACATTTAAAACATTTGGAAACACTTCTCACAGCTATCTAAACATTATTTCCACATAAAAATGACACCACTAGTGTAAAAAAGGAAGAACGCATTTAAGATTGAGAAGGACTTTATCAACCCCAGAGGGAAATTCTAAAGTAATGAGATAAAAGGATGCAACATATAATGTGCATCTGAATGTATGCTAGCAATCATATGGAATAAATAAGGTTCAATACTTCTCCAGGCATCTACAAGAGAAACATCCACGGAATTTCAAAATTCAAAAGAATTTGGGCTGTCCTTCCCAACACCAAACTATGAAAAACATCCATCATACCTTTGTGTAATAAGCTATGCTCTCAGGGAAATACTGTTCATAGCGTTTTGCTTCAATGATCCCTAAAGCAGCTCCCTTTTAACATGCACGTGGAACAGTCACTTGAAATGAGAGACCATTTCTAACAAAATATGTGGAAAATCCACCAAATCTCAATACCTGGCATCACGATGGCTAAAATGTCACTTACACCATGCAAAGTATAAACGGTCACCTTTGAAACACGGGTGGAAACATTTGCAAAATCGTTAAATCAAAAATGAGTCTGGTGTCTAGTATATGCCCAACGTCACCCAAGACTAGATGCCCACCTAACCACGGCGAAACGGATTAAACGCAAGCCGTAAGTAAGACAAAAATTAACTTTGTGGATCTGTGTAGAGGCACACTTACCATGTAGAGAAGAAAGGGGAACGTCAAGAGAAATATCCAGAGGTAGAGGTGAAAGCAGTTGGAGAAGGTACTCTGATGCGGGTCCACATACCAGCCCCCTGTCAGGGAGGCCCACACTCCCTGCCGCAGTATCTGAAGAGCTTGAGAGCCCATCCTCGCCGCTAGGAAACGAGCGAGGGTCAAGACGCCTCACTCTCCAAAGGCAACAGCCTGCTGGTCAGTCACCCCTTCCTGTGTCCCTACAGTGCCCGGGGCTCCATGGAAAACACCGGCAGGCTCCTGCGGCACGGGTAGGCCGGCCCAAGAAAAACGCTCCCCGGGTTTCCTGTAGGGAAAATTCACACGTCCTTTTCCAGCAGGTATGGCAATTTCACTGGGCTGCTCTACAAAACGCAAAGCCTCCGTCTTATGGTCTGGGGAACAGTTTGGCACACTGGTGACTCAATGACAAAATGAAAACAATCAGCAAAGAAAAAAAAAATTGTTTGGTTTCTTCAGTTTCCCAGCACTTTAAGATAATACACCTCAATAAATAGTAATTAAAAAAAAAAAACTAGTGATATCCTTCAGACTATCAAGGAACAACTGCGGTAGATGATATTGTGGCTTTATTATTGACAAAGTAGTGGATCTCCGATGCTTATTAATCCGTGTATCTTCATATAAATATTAATGCATCGACAATGGCTTGTGAGTTTATTGCTTGGAATAGCTACGAATCGGACCGGCCCAACGCCACTGCACGCCCGAACGGGAAGCAGCAATGAGGGGTTATGCCAGCCAGGAGATGGGTCAAACCGAGAATAAACAGCGGGACCAGATCATGAACCAACGATCCACCACCGAGGGCCCTGCGCCTCCATAACCCTGAGACGGCCACAAAGACAGGTCTGATGAGAAAAGCCTAACCCTCTCTGACCCAGATATGCTCGCCACCATCAGCTTAGGTATCAGAAGTTAATGCTGGGCGATACTTATTGACCTGATGAATCATGGACGCGCTTTAGGGGACGTGGGGGATCCCGGGTCCTCATATTTACCAGCGAAATCCGCGATAATCTCCCCGCGCAGCCCCCGCTGCCGGCGCCGTTAACGAGCCTCCCGGGGACGTGTCCTACGCCAGCCGCCGGCCTTGGGGACGCGGGCATCCGATAAGCATGCAGGGGGGGGGGGTGCCGGCAGCTCGGGTCAGGCCGTTCGGCGGTCCGGCTCGGTCCGCGACATGCGGCTCTCTTGTCCCGAAACGCAGGGCCGAGGTCCCGACCTAATTCCCGGACATGGTTATAGGGGCCGTTTCGGCAGGGAAAGCCCGGGTTCGAGCTGGGGGGGAGCGGGCCCCCGAACGCCGGCCGAGGCTCGGCTACCAAATAAAAACAGAACGAGGCGAACCGAAACGGAGCGGAGCGGCCGGCCGCCGCCTGTCGCCGAGTCCGCGGGCGGCTAGGCCGCGCACGGAAACGCCGAGAGCCTCGCCGAGCGGAGCGCGGGGGCCAGCGGCGCTCTCCTTCCGCGTCTAGCGCCCAGCGACGGCGCCTTCCGCCGCTTCCTTCTCCGCCGCTTCTACTCGGACCGCCGGCGGCGCCTAGCTCTCAGTCATCCCGCTCGCTGGCCTTTTCCATCGGAGGACGGGGGCGCCGCTGCGTGCCGCTCGGTCTTCGTGCAGGGAGCGGTGTAATAAGCGCGCACACACAAGCGTCATCGCCCTCTAACTACACGCTACTCGGGGTTTTTTTTGGTAAGAAAAACATGTTTGTTTTAATTCCAGGGGAAAAAATACAGTTTCTCTCTCACCCCACAAACTCCTCCTTTCGAACTCGCCCATTCACACAGGAAGCAAACGCCCTCTACCGGACGGAAACCTGACGTCGCGCTTCGATTGGAGAAAGCTTACATCTATCAAGCGTTTAAAGCATCTGATTGGCTGAGCCGTAACAAACTGCGACCCCGACCCCAAAGCTAATGCTACAAAAATTGCTCTATTTGTAATTGGTGTCCGTGGCTATCGCTCATGGCGTTTTTGCGCATGCGCAGAGTAAGTGAAATGTGTATCGCTTAACCATTGGATTGGACGCCGGTCTCGATTTTAAATTACTTGATTGACATGGCTTCGTATTTATATTGAAAAACATATTTTATAATTTAAAGTCATACACTTACATAAGATATATATATATATTAGGCGTATTTAAAATTTTATGCCAACTTATACTAACAAGTTAATTAAACTAGTATTAGATGACAGGTGCGCCAAGTATACACAGATTTCATATACATATTATGTAATCTACATATTATATGTAATCTACTTATTTTCAAGGACAACAATAGGCATAATATTATTATTACTATACAATTAGTATGAGTATCTGGATACCTAAGAAAAGTATCTTGAGAGACCTTGACACTAGACTACTTCGACATATAAATATATATATGCCGACAAACTAAATTAGGACTGACGCCTTTACTCGTCCTTAACGTAGATTTATCTAACGTGAAATGTGTATTTATCGTAGCGGTGCTATACGAATAAGAGTCGCGGTGTTGCTGTCATCTGATTCTTTTCCTGTCGAAAAAAAGTTCCGAAACCGCACCCACTGGCCCGTAAGCGGATACGCGGAGCGGCTGGACGCGCCGGAGGAGGAGATCCAGGGGCGGCTGCAAGCGATCGCGCCGTGTTATCGGCAAGAACCGGCAAAACGTGCGATTCTCCCCACGGAGGAGAAGCCGATGACGCATCAAAGGAGCTATTATTGCGGTTGCCTCAGAAAAAAAATATGACTGAGAAACTTTGTGTAGTTCTTCCTGTTTAATATTAGATTGAAATAAAAAAAACCTGCTCGGTAAACGGCAGCGCCGCTCATAGGAACGAAGTCAGCATGAGGTAGAAATGCAGAATCGTGGACCGGTATATGCCTATGGAAAGCGCAGGTACCGTTAGTCCGGCGCTCAGCTGCGCGTCTGCCAGCTTCTCACAGCCTCGCTGCGCGCTCAGTGCCTCTTTCCTGCGATTCTTCTCCACCTCTCCGAGTTTCCTGCTCTGCAACTGGTTACAAAACTGGCAATAAACAGGCGAATAAAAAACCCGAGATGGAAAGACTGCAGCCTCGGTGTTGCTACAGCCGATACCACCCGGCTGGGTTATATTCCTTTTACACTGGCTACATTGTAACTTTGGTCATGTAGCCGATCTTTAATCGCCGATGTTTCCTTCGCGCAGCGCAGTTGCAGACGGACTTTTGTGGCTCGGTAAGTTTCCCCAAGGCGCGCTTAGATGCGCCTTTCTCTGAGTCGGACACTTGTGGAGGAGCAAAATGAAAGCAAAGCGGCGGCTGAAGTTGCGCAGACTTTAGGCGGACGAGGCTGCGCGCCTTTGGCTGGCGTTTGGCCCCGAAGCCGAATGGGGGGCACCAACGCTCCAAAGCCCTAATGGATCTTAATTTACAAGCGTAACTCAGATTTCTGTCTTATATCTTAATGTCCGATTTGTCTCCCGAACGCGACGAGCAGGTCCCCGATGTGCCCGCCGGAGAGGAGCGAAGGGGAAATAGGTGTTTGGAAGTTCTTTATTTTGCGCATAATAGCCGACAGAGACCGAATAAAGTGCGAGCGGTTCGATGGAGCCCGTGAAAGGCGTTTTTTCTGGTTGGAAAGCCGTAGATCAGCCCGTGCTGGGTAATTTTACCAACCCGTTATGGACCGCTTTATTCGACTACGAAGCCGCGGGGAAGGATGAACTGACGCTGCGCAAAGGCGACCTGGTGGAGGTGCTGTCGCTGGACTCGGAGATATCCGGGGACGAGGGCTGGTGGGCGGGCAAGCTCAACGACAAGGTGGGCATCTTCCCCTCCAATTACGTCTCCTACGAACCGGGCTGTAACGGGAAGCTTCGGGGGGCGCCGGCTAGCAAGGAGTTCGAGCCCGAGGAGGTGGACTTCGGCGAGCTGAGCCTGGAGGAGGTGATCGGGGTGGGCGGCTTCGGCAAGGTGTACCGCGGCACATGGAGGGGCGAGCTGGTGGCCGTGAAGGCGGCGCGCCAGGACCCCGACGAGGACATCAGCGTGACCTCCGAAAGCGTGCGCCGGGAAGCCAGGCTCTTCGCCATGCTCGCCCACCCCAACGTCATCGCCCTCAAGGGGGTCTGTCTGCAGGAGCCCAACATGTGCCTGATCATGGAGTACGCAGCCGGCGGCGCCCTGAGCCGGGCGCTGGCCGGCCGCCGCATCCCGCCGCTCATTCTGGTCAACTGGGCTGTGCAGATCGCCAGGGGCATGCTGTACCTCCACAGCGGGGCGATCGTCCCTGTCATCCACCGGGACCTCAAGTCCAACAACAGTAAGCCCCTCCCGCTGGGAAACGCTACCCGGCGAGGCACACAGTACACACGCAGCCGCACATTCCCCGCAGAAAAAGGCAGGCGCATTCGGAGTCCTGTAGAAGGGACTGTAAATGACCGAGGTTCAGTTGGGAAAACATTGGCTTACATGGCAGTTATTTATTTGCACAGCTGTGGTTAACACTCAATCTTAGCTTGCATGAATAATTAGCAGTAACCCTCTGCGCATTCGTTTTTCTTTTCTTTCTTTTTTTTGGGGAAGTATTAATTTGACTAAATCTTGTTTAAGTTTATTGGTGTTTGCAGTTTTCGTGGCTGCACCTGTTCCGCTATTTTGTATTTGCTACCATAACTAGTATCGCTGCTAAGATATTAGTCATATGTAGGAACAATGCTGCCGGAAAGAATTAGAAAAATGGCCGAGCAGGCAAATACGTGGAATAAGAGATTTCTCTGAATGAAAAATGAATCCTTCATGGGATCTCACCAGAGGTATCTTTGTAGCCAGAAGTTTATGTAAAAAAAGCTTCTCTGTGCTGTGAGTAAGACGCCTGCGGTGTGTAGGCGTCCTGGGCCCCCGGCGCTGGAGCTGCTGCTCCGCTCCGCTCTCCTGAGCTTTTTAATTAAAGCATCGGCTGAATGGACACTGCCCTAATCATAGCTTAGCTAAATTCCTCCCAAGGCCTGCAAGATTTGGAGTTTCATCTTTTACGCGCATATATCCAAAATAAGAAGAGAATAAGAAGAGATAGCAATATGTACTAAGAGGAGGAGACTCACCTGAAAACCCATCAGCAGTGTGATGTTGGCTGTCAGTCTGGACAGTGAAGTTAAAATTTTTAGGAAAGAATGTGCATTAACTCACAATTACATATATACTCGTATAGAAGTGTTTGTGCATTATAATGGTTTGTGGTCCCAGGATATAACTGGGGTATCTTTGCACTGTGTGTGCTCTCTGAAGGGGAACTCGTTTATCAAGGAAATGCTTGTTGGTTCATATATTGATCCGTAAAATACGTCGTATGAAGTGAAACATTTTTTTTGTGTGGTAGATTTAATTGTTGACCAGTATTTTGTGATACTCCAAATTCGCCTCCTCCCCCCTAATCCGTACTCCAGGAGAATACTTAGGGAGTGCAGAGGAAAATGTTCTCGCCCCCTGTACCCCCTCCACCACCCCTCACCGTCATCTGCAGCGTGCCGTCTCTGTGATGGAAGCTTATCGATTCTCCGTGCTCTCGCACAAATTGGATTCCGAGGCCTGCCTTGAGTTCCCGCTTCGGCGCGCGGCCGCCGTTTACCTTAGTGTCGCCGGCGGCGATTTGACGGCCAGAGAGCGAGTGCGGCTGGGGTTTCGCTAGAGCGGTTCTGGGGAAGGTGCTCACCCAGTGACCCCGTGGCAGGCGCCTCTCCTGAGCCTGACGCTGGCAGCCTTCGGGTGACAGACATTCTTTCAGTTGGCCCCCGGTTTATTGCTTTCTGTCTCGGCTCTGGGAACAGTCCCGGCGGCTAATGCCTGATCCCGCACCCAGCTGTAGCCTTTCCTGGGACCCGGCGCCCGGTTTGTTTTCCTCGCCTTGTACCGATGCCAAGATGGCCGCCTTTTATTTTCGGAGCCCATCTCTCCTCTCCCGAGCTCAAACAAAATCCCCCGGTCCCTTCCCCCCCGGGCCCATGCCGTGTGACTCGGGTCGCCATCCCGTCAGAGTCTTACGAACGGTTACGGGAACGCGGTAGTGCACGCATTTGTATGAGTCCCAGCTTCTGTTCTGAGATTAAATGAGGTTAAAACATTAACACTCTGTGCTGGCATCCTGTCCAGGGTGATTCCCGCCGTGAGCGCCCCGCTTCCTGTGCTAGGTTCCGGATGACCCAGATCCGTTATTCTGTTATCGGTGATTGTGGACAATGGGAGGATAGAGGAACAAAGGGGCATGTTTACTAAGCACGTGTCTGTCATTGACCAGAACCGGCACGTTAATGCACATATTGTTGTCTCATAGCCAGGACTGTCATCTCCTGCTTGCAGAGCTGAGGATAATTCACTGAAGTTAATTATGCACATGATGCGTGCTCCTGGCCAATTACCCCAGCTCCTTATGTTCTGTGCATAGATGTGCTTTCATGTAGCTTACGCTCAGGTCCTGAAGGTGCTGCTGTAATCGTTCTCATTTACATATCCATCCGCCAAACACCTGCAATGCCGAATCGCTGATCTACCCCTAGTGTTGCCTAATTAAAAGCGCCAGCCTCCCCTCCGAAGCGCCTGTGTCACGCCGCTCCAGGCCCCACCTGTGAATGCTAGCAGAGACGCGGCCCGTCACGGTAAAGGGTGGTGTTTATTAAACGCAGAATCAATATAGAATTTTCAGCATTTTAAAAGGAGACCGTTATTTTAATTAAATGCAAATTAATTGCATTTAATTAAGTTTCTGGAATATCTGGAATATTCTGGAATATCTTTACAAGTGAGGGTGAAGATCCATGAAATGCTTTGCCTTACTTTGCATTACATTACAGTAATTTTTGTAGCAGACCCTTTAATCTAAAGCGACATGCAATTAAGTCAGGGTCAGACAGTCCCTGGGGGGGGGTTTCCATATAATTATTGTGCATCCAGTGAGGAGGCTTCTGGACTGGACTGTGTGCTGTGCAGCCCACTCCGTGTCCCTCAGGCCATAGAGGTGTGTGAACCCAAACACGCGGGGCACTGACATACACACTGCTTGCTGTATATACTGTACTCTCTTTGCACAGTGTCCCATACACTAACATACACACTGCGCACTGTATATACTGTACTCTCTTTGCACAGTGTCCCGTACACTGGCATACACACTGCGCACTGTATATACTGTACTCTCTTTGCACAGTGTCCCATACACTGACATACACACTGC
>JAODKL010000049.1:1035565-1048822 GCA_026780765.1 Petrocephalus schoutedeni
ATATGTTTATACCAGGCACCCCAAAGAGTTGACTAGAATGGAAAAAAAGAGAACAGAATAGTATAGAGTAGAATAGAATAGAATAGAATAGAACAGAATAGAATAGAAAAGAACAGAATAGAACAGAACAGAATAGAACAGAACAGAATAGAGCGGAATAGAACAGTGAGACCTGATTAATCCCTGTGAGTTCTCCTTCTGCTTTACCCCATCTTTCGCTGCATGGTTTGCAGGTGAGAGCGAACTTGGAGTAACAGCTTCCCTCGGGGTTAAGGGCCCTGCTCAGGGGCCCACAGAGATGTGACTGTTAATCTCTCAGAGTAGAACTTAGGTAAATTTAGTCCCACGTAAAGTTACAAGACTGAGGTGAGGAAGAGAATGCTGGACAAATCACACATGACACAGGTCTAAGAAGTATATAACCAATTGTATTTTTCCTTTGATAATGTACACGTATTTAGATTAATCTCACTGTAACACTTTACAATAACATTTAGTAAGAACAGGGGTATATACGTAGAGCAGCCTATGTTTACACAGTCTGTCAAAATATATAAAAATAAATTAAATCAATTAAAAATGTACGGAACGTCATTTAATAATGTGGATGACTGCTGCTACCCTCAGGATGCGGAGCTGTGCTCATTTGTTCATGTACAAACGAAATGGTAAAAACAAACGGAACCTAAAGGAAACCGTCCCTGCCTTCTTGGGTGAGTCATTTTACGTACAATCAGTAATGTCCCTATGAAAATGTAATGTACATTATGTGGCACAAAAATGACTGAGATGGTATTTTAAGGTGTTTAACTCTTGCAATGTTTTTTTTTTTTTTTTCCTTTTTTATTTTTTCCTCACGCTGTCATGGAGAAACCCCGTTTTAAATAACCTTTCAACCCAAACCACATTTCGGTTAATTAAGAAAAAAAATGTACAAATTGAAATTCTCCAGATTTCTTTTTTTTTTTCATTTTTAAACAAGAATAGTAACAGGGAACACATTATTTTCAGTAATGGTAAGGTTCAAATATCTAGACATCTCACAAACGTTTTCAATATTTTTTCTTTTCATGGAACAGTTCTTTTTTTTGTGGAATCAAGAAAATTAGAATACTAGACGTCTGTCTGATCTCAAAGGAAACATAATTATTCCTTCGGCAAAAGTTTCCACCTCCTGCTTGTGGTTCTTCGTACGAGGGTACGAGCTTACGTATGCGCAGGTGACTTCCCAGCGTCGAGACACAGATCTCCAAAAGTCATTTTTACTTTGCAGGTCCCTCACTTTTCCATCCCGCGCACTGGGCTCAGTCAACAGGCATTCACAAAGACGACTGCTGGGTCCTTTATCGCATGTGTGGGGAGTCTTTAGAGTCTTTTCCTCACGTTTAATTTCCCAGAATGCTCAGCGTCAGCCATTTTTAAACTTCCATTTCCAATAAGCTTTCAGTGAAGTTCACGGTTTTCTTGATACATATGCGAATATAGCAAAGTTCGTTTCTTTTTTTTTGTTTTTCTTTTTTTTTTGCAGCAGTAGATTTTCTCTCGTTCTGCGACTTTGAAGATCTGGATTTCAGGATCTGTTCCCTCCAGGACTCGGTGGCAGCTTGATCGTATTGGAGCCCCAGCACATCGTAGACAAATTGGCCCAGAAGAATAATCCAGGGTTTTTGGCCTCAGGGTTTGGCGGAGGAATGAAGCTTCTCGATTTCGTCGTCACCACATTTAGTTATTTAACACGTTTTTTTTTTTTTTAACTTTTATTTAGCACTGAAACAGCCTTTTGCTTTTAGTGAGTGACTATGCCATGCTTAATAGACAGTGGGATAATGTAGCATTAGCACCTTAGCACCATGGATGAAGAGAGGCGGGGGAGGGAGGGGGGCGAGAGACGAGGAGGAAGGCGTTCCAAGGATGGACGGGGGCTCTGGAATGTCGAAACACATCCCGCACCAGGTGCCCATTGATTTTAGGATGACGAGCGTTCGGGTAACCTGGGAGATCCGGCCAGGCCTGGGTTTGCCCGGGCAAAGCCTGTCTCGAGACGGGGACTTCCGGAAAATTCCCGAGTTCCGTTCCACACGAGTCCGTCTCCGGCGGCTGGCGAAACGGTACCAAGGTTCTCCTCCGGGCCTGGCTCGTACCAGGTTCGACTCCCTACTCGCTAGCCTGGGCGTTACTTTGGAAAAGCCGGCCGGCATGATATTTACAGAAGACGAGGACGAATCCCGGGTCTCGTGTGTGCCGTTACAAGAGGGAACGAGCCGAGTTACTGCGCCGGGGAAAAAAAAAAACGGTCATGTGAAAATAAAAGAGATAAAAGAGTAAAATCACAGTTAAAAAGCGAGGGGAGAAACAGCATCGGGCGATGAGAGTGAGTTGGGTGTTTTAGTCCATCTGACGGGAAAGAGTAGAGTTCACCCTTCCGTGTCGAAGCTCTTCCCTGCAGCGCTGACCTCAGGGAGGAGAGGAAGGATGAGAGGATCGACTGGGCCAAAGCATGGGGTTTGGACTGTGGTGGTGCGGAAATGCCGAGCGCGGGTGAGGTGGGAATGGATGGCGTCTCAAGCTGGGTCCACGCTCTTCCCGGTTCCCCTCTCTCTCTCTCTTTCTCTCTCTCTCTCTCTCCCCCCCCCCCCGTCTCTCTCTCTCCCCGGGGCCGCTCTCAGACATAGTATTCCTTGTCCTTGTTCTTCTTGTTCTTGGTGACGGCCTTGGCGGCCCCCGGCTGCTTCTCCTTGACCACGGCGCCGTTGCTCTGCGTGGCCGAGTTGCTGATGTAGTTGCGACTCTGGTCCACCTGGTAGGAGCCCTCGTCGCGGTTGCGGTATTTGTACATGGCGTAGAGCAGGATGAGGATGCAGAGGGCGGCGGCGGCCACGATGCCGACCACCATCCCCGTGGTGCTGCTGGACTCGCGGATCACCTCCACCGCGCCCGGGGGGCCCCTCTCTCCCGAGGCGGTGGGGTTGGCTGTGGGCACATGTCGGAAATTGGGGGGGTGAGTTATTCCCGGGGGGTGCCGATGTCGCCCGCCGTGGTCGGGGTTGTAAGAAGGGGGGGCGGGGGGGAGCAGGACCTGGTCGCGGGTGTTCATTTTGCCGGCGGGGATGTGGCCCCCGCTGGCGGCCGGTTTGTGGCGGGGCAGGGGGTCAGGGTTGGCGGTGGGGCTGGAAGGGGGCGGGGGGCGGTGGGAGTTTGGGGTTTTGAAGTGGCGGTCGCGGGGGTTGTGGACCCCGCCCTCTGCCGCTGGTGGCGGCGGAAGGACCGTCCTGTCGGTGACGAGGGGGGAGTTCTTATAATAATCCTCGTCATCGGACTCGGTCATCTCCCCCGAGCCATAGGCCGACACCTCAATGGGTTCCTCGCAGTCCTCCTGGTCCAGAGGGCAGGGGGGGCGGGCGTTGGCCAGCGTCAGGGACTCTTTGGTGGTGTCGATCAGGGTGACATAGGGGCGGTAGGTGGGGGGAGGGGGAATGACGGGGTAGCGGGTGGCAATAGACGGGGGGTCTAGGGAATCCACCGTAATTATCGGCAAGACTAATTCACCTCCTAGGATAAGAAAGAGAGAAGGTGGGAGAAAAGGTGTCAGTGGGGGCACTGGGAGGTTCCGGGGGCCCAACAGAGAACCAGCCACAGTCAAAATAACAACAACAGCACAAGAATAAACCTTCAGTAGAACAACACTAAGACTAAGAGGTTAGTTATACAGTTAGAGTCTATTTAGTTGTTAGTCTTCTATTTAATAAGTTGTTCTGACTATGCTATATTCATACATATATATATCTATATATATATAAAAATATTAAAAATATATACAATACAGGAAATAAGAAGTAACAGAAATCCAGAGTAATGGCTACTCTTAATGTATCTCCTGAATTCGCCTAGCTGAGTAGCTACGTTACTAAACTAGGTCAGTGCTACATAAAAATGTTACAATAAAGCTAAACAACAGTTAAAACAGCTACAAGAGCATCTCTCTGTCTCTCATCCTGTCTTCTACATCTGATTTCCCTTTTAGCCTCTCTTCGATTCTTTGCCTTTGCGTAAATAAGATAGCAAACCACAGAGTTTAGGTCACTTACATCAACAAATTGGCCGCATGATTTTAGCATGAAAAAAAAATTACAAAAAAAGAAAGCTGTGTAAGATTGTCCTGGCAGAAGCACAACTTTACCCCCTTTTAACTTTTGTTAATTATTCCTGCAATGTGTGTTTTAGAAATATGTTTTAATATCTTGCCTTGTCCTTAGAGAGGTGCAAGATGATTGGCTAATTGTAAATGAAACCAGTTGGTACTCATGGCCTAACAGGAGGCCAGGAGAAAAAGGAGACCAATCCCAGAATCCTCTGCCACCCACCCCTCCCCCATCCACCCATTACCCACAATACATCTCCCACCCCTAAATACCAAATGAATACACACTAACAACATTGATATTCCCATGTTTCAGACCTGGTTATACACTTAAAAGTTATTATTGGTAATAAAGCTGTTTTAAATCACCTACTGTTATCATTACTTTGAGCCTGGTATTGAAGTTTCAAATGGTTTCATTAACGCATGTTATTGAAAACCCTGACCACCCCCCACCCCGAAAAGGAAACAAAGCATCTCAGAATATATGCATTTTGTTTAAAATGGACAATGGGGAAATAGGGAAATGGTAAATTAGAAGATACAGGTAAAAAATAACATTGAACAGTGCGGTTGAAACTCAACATGGCTAAGACAGCGGTCCCGTCTTTGGGCTGAATTACCAGGCCCCGTTCCTTAAAGCCAAGCTTACACAGTTGGAGGAAGCAGACCAGTGAACTGGCACACCTTAGGCTCATAAAACAGTGGGGATTTCTTTTTAACAGCAGCAGCAATCAGCTGCTCGCAGCGTTCCAGAAAGTTCAGCCCTATATCAGTCAGATTAGATTGTTCTTTACATTATTAGCTTTTTATGACGGGGAGGCCATGTTTAGGCGTATGTTTAATTATAGTGCTAGTTTTTGGTTATAACCTTCATTTGTCAGGGGTGTGGAGCACTACTGGGAGTTGACAGGGAGGGGGGAATTGGATGGATTGTTTTAAAGTTGGGTGGACAGGGGGCTCGCTTACAGGGTGGGTTGGACAGGGCAGATAGCCTGGTGTTTAAGGGACAGTGTAGGACATGCATTGAAGTTTGGGGTCTTTTGGGGTGGGTGGGAGTGGGGTGGGGGGGGTCAGTGTGTTTAAGAGAGAGCCTGGAACATCCCCCTTTCACTGTTTATGCATCATTAACACAGAGAAAATGTTACATTTTTCTGAAATGTACATCAAAATTAAACAACAGTCGCAACAAAATCACGTCAGAAACAAGAAAAAGCAGTTAATAAGTACCCGGGTTCATGTTACTGTGTTGTCAAAGCCCTCCTAAACACAATTCGCCGTGTTTGTGTCTGAAGGAAGAGTACATCGACTACGCTGTCTCTGAAGAACGGAAAACCTGCATGCTAAATGAGAAGGTTGTTCACCTTCGCTCTCTCGATGCCCTCAACTCAACTCCTACACCATGCATCGATGAGCCCAATAGCATGTTGTTATTCGCTAATGAGCAATTCATTTGAATGAATGGGCACCTAGCTAAATGAATATATCACCACATAAACATACAAATTATGGAACAAACAAACAGATGACTGGCCGGCCGAGTAACCCGACGAAATTGAGAATGTCTGCCGACACATTAATCAAGCAGTTACGTAAACTATGGCAGGCTCTGCCTGCGTCCCTCCCCGTTTCAAGATGCCGGGAAATAATTATCTGCTGACAGGCTGTCCACATTTCCCATGGGCAACATTGTCGGGCGCGTTTGATGGATGCAAACAAGGGGACACAGCTGGAAGCGGGAGATCAAGCTACTGGGTTATAATTATGGGATATGAATGTGTAAAATCTCAGCCTTACTCTGTACTCTACCCTCAGAGACAACACACAGACAGGGAAACAATGCCGGAAACCTGCTTTGGGTCAACCGGGCGCGTTACCAGGCGGGAGGACATTTGTGAAGTGTTTTGCGGAGTTCTGTCGGTTGGCATTAAATTTCATTTTCAGACCCGTGACTTCATGCAGCTGTGATTGGTCAAATGGAGTGTTTGCTCACTTTTGCAGTTTTAACGTAACTTATCGGAGGGTGAGAGGCGATAAGAGCCGACAGGGACCAGACCAGAAAGAATAAATGCTCCGTGTTCTTTTCCTTTGTGATAAATGCGGCAATTTGATATCAGAGTGTGGGACAGTCTCTGTATCCAGGTGAAAACGGGCTGCTCACGGTTCACAGCAAGACGTTGGAGACGAGCCTCAGGAGGGCGACTGTTCTCAAAACCTCAAGCCTGTTATTTCCAGGCAAGAGGCTGTCAACAAAAGGAAAGGTTATTCTCAACAAAACCCAGCCTAAAGATCACTGCTTCCCTGATGAAACGTGCAGATTTATAAATAGAACAGACGCGTTCGGCCTGAACTTCAGGTGTAACTCATCCCATCTTTTTTGTAATAAGTAACAGACGTAACTATAACTTATACTCCGCTTCCTTGGAATCGCAGACTTACTATGAAAGAGGAATAATGTAGCTATCTGCGGCTGAGGATCGTCTCTGACAGACATCGGCACATGGTCCCTCCACACAGGCATATCGACGCACACACCCTGTGCAGTGGCTGTCGGTTAACCCCCATCCCGTGTTTGGGGTCAATCTGACCCCAGAGCATCATTAAACGGTAGGCAAATTTCACATGGGGAAATTATCACGGGAAAAGGGTTAATGGTGCTTTTCCACTGCCATCAAAAACTGGGCCGTACTCGCGCCTTACCGCTAACTGCCGGGATTCCATTGTAAATTATGCGAGTCGTACCTGAGCGGTTTCCTATCAGGGCCCAGAAGCGTCACCACACTGAGCCAGCAGTGTCACCATCATCTGATTGGTCAGAATGCAGGGTTCCACCGGTTCTACGTCAATATGCACTATTATCTGAAGGAAAAAGGGTATAGTCTAAATAATATTTGTTTTTATCGCAATGTATTACTGATGCATTCCTAATAACTCTGAACTTGAACATTTCCAACCCATCTACTTAAAAAGTACTATGGCGCAGCTGAATGAGATGGATTCATGGCGATTCTCAAAGACGTGGTATGAAATTAGGAAATCAGCACATAATAAATCATGATGATTTTATGTCACTGTTGCTCTCCAAACCCGGTGACGCAGAGCCAAAACTTCTGCCGTGGAAAACCGAAAATGAGCTGGAACCGCGCTGTAACTGGCCTCCCCTTGCGGTGCGGCTTGGATATGGCTCGGTTCTTGTGCGCCAGTGGAAAAGGGCCATAAGGCTGATCCAGTCTGTTTACATCTTTCAGGTACCCTGGTCCAAACAATCATGCCACCTTCTGTGATACCAGTCTGCTGCCTTAAAAGCAGAGGTGGAAATATTAGGTCCAGATGAGCGTAAAAAGTCACAGTCCCGCAACACACAACTGGTCGGTTGAAACTAAATCTTGGTCTGGATTTTTATTTTCTAGACCTGAAATTTCCACCTCTGCTTAATGGCTTCTGGGATTGAAATGTGGGAGGAGCCTGGCTCTGTCCACTGGCTCATGACACCACACTGCCACAGAGTCTCATAGAATCACTCGGAAATCAAAATGTGTTCCTGCCACAGATTTTCCGGAAATCGAGCCTCTCCTGAGCTGACGTTGCCTGCTGAGAGATGGCAAGCTTCGTTTTTAGCTTGATTTTGTCTTGCAGGGCTGCCCTTAAGTACAAAAGGTATTCCCTTCGTAAAACATGCATGAGTTCTGGGGCACAGGGTCAAAGGTTAATATCCTTTGGCACCATTCCGGGGAACCCAGGGCACGAAGCAGGGGACGGCCTGGATGAGATGCCAGTCTGTCGCAGAATTATAATAATACTGAAATTAATGATGTGGTTCTTCTTACCTCTAGGTAAAAAAATATCATTATATAGGACACTTAAATTATTATGACAATTTAGTATCTAAATCCGGCACAAGTATAATAATTTCGTACAACTGCTGAGCCATTTCGGGCCAGAGTGAGCCCAAAGCATGTTTCTGAAAATTAGATAAAGTGCCAGGTCACCAGCGACCACACTGAGTGTGAACCAAGCTCACAACCCTGAATGTGGGAGGCTTCAACGCGACTCCCCGAGACACTGGCCAAAAACGCTTCTGCCCGATAAAGGCAAGAGATCAAAGTGAAATTACTTGGAAAAAAATCGAATGAAATTTCCCAAATACATTTATCTGCGCTGATAGCTTTTTGAAACTTTCTGAAACCCGGCCATGAACACCCTTCCCCATTTCACACACCGAGTGTGTCATTTACACTGCTGTGAAGGTGATGGAAATGGAAACCAGGGCTGTCGGCGAAGCTGTCGTACATACAGTCGAGGGGAAGTGCAGGCAAGATCTCTGATAGGGAGCATCTCACCATGCCAGAGCAGGTCTCACTAAGGTCCTCTCCGGGTGACTCTGCTGCTATAATGTAGTTTGTCACTATAATGACTTAAACAGGTGGAATTGCACCGGTCAACAGCATTAAACTTTTGCATCTTATCGTTAAATGACTCTTTCTTGTCTCTGCTGTACCAGCAAATCTCTTTTCCTTTAAGCGGCAGATAAGAGAGAACAGACAGAATCAACCCAAGACAGAATGAATAACGCATCGATTTTTCCATAATCGCTTTTGTGGCAATGGGTCGCGGCAGCCCTATTTCCGGGAAGCGCCTGCGATGGGGCAGCAGTGTATATGCCCGTGCGTTCACACCCTGTGAGCTCTCATATGTTTTTGGGACTACATGGATGCTGGAGTGCAGGTAGAAACTCACACAACATGCCTAGAACAGACAGGCTCACCCGTGTGTGCGCACACTCACAGAACAGGGCATGGGGCACAGAGTGTGGCTCAGCTAGTTAGGATGTGCTTCTTGTGGTGGGTAGGTCATTGAGTCCTAGGGTTAGCCAAGACATGGCACAATTGGGTCATTTCACCAAAAATGTTATTTTTCAATTGATTATATGGACCTGGCAGTTAAAAGTGAGTGGTGCTTGGCTGACACTTTTACTGCATGAAATGCGGCGGGTCAAAAGCGTGTCATCGGGCAGAATGTTCCACTGCATGAAATGCAGGGGGCCAAAGGCGCGTCCTCGGGCAGAATGTTCCATTGCCTGAAATGTGGCGGGCCAAAAGCGTGTCAAAATGCCCTTATTCTCTCTATGAAGCATCCTCCTATTGAAACGTAGTTAGCTAGTCACGGAAGACGGACAAAAGGACTAACTTCTCCTGACAGTTTCACTATTGGACAGAAATCCTCTCCAAACACTGGGCTCTTCATTCCAGCGTGGCTCTTGATTAATGAACTAATTGCTTAACCTTTTTGATTTTACTGAGGTGCTTGTCAAACAGACCTATTTAACAACTTAATTAACAAGTGAATTGCATTTGCCGATACACTTTCAGTTACATTAGTCAGAATTTCCTCAATGTTATTTAAGAACGGTGACATTGAGCTAAATAAACTTTTACCGCGTACTGACAGAGCTAGCTAGCATTACTGCTCTGTAACCGCTCACCGAATGCAGCGTAGCGTAAACCAGTCAATCGCACTAAACTCAACTAACCCAAACTGTTGTAATGGCTGTTTATGACGGGTTGTGCTTTGCCCTAAAATGAGCGAATCCCGTATCCACACGTTTACCGGCTGTTCCTAATGTTTGATCGATACAGAGGCTGGGTGTCGGGACTTGAGCCTCGTTCAGGTTAATTATGGGTGCGAGACCCAGACAGGGAGGTCAGGTGTGTTGTCAACTCCTGCCTATTGTTTACAATATTAAAAACTCACAATTGATCTTTCATTACTTTCTCTTTGACACTATTCCATGGAGCCTGGGTTCTATCATAAGATTATATTCACTGTCACTGGAGCCCGGCGTCTTTAAGTACATGGGCCCGAAGCATAACAACGATCACACTTAATTCTTCACAAAATTATCAGTTGCATAATAACACCACAAGACAATGGCTGAAATTAAATGTGTCTTGAAGATTAATTTAGCAAAACTGTTAATGATATTGAAAGACTGATTATTTTATCCTTGGGGTGGCACAAGGTCCCTTTATGCAAACAGGAAACAAGTAAAGTTAATAAAATACAGTATATAATTAAACTAACTGTGAGGTTATGTTTTTATATTGTGGCGAACTGCTGGGAAATAATTCAGAACTAACAAGCAATGTCCTTCATCTGAACTGGACGTCTTGAAGAAAAGCTGACCGTAGGGTTTCACCAAGAAGATAATGAATTCAGACAAATTGTTCCAGGAAAACAAAAATGCTAAAAAAATCTGAAAATGGGCATTTGTTTTTCTAACATAAACTCATAGTTCAAGTCAAGTAGGTCTTGAGGAACCCAACAAGAGCGTCTGTCTGGTAAGTGGTGAAGTGGCTGGTAAACATGAGGCCTGTCGATTGCAGCATTAGTGCGGTTACTACAGGTAATACAGGTAACTAAACCTGAATAAACAGAAAGAGGAAGGGTCTGTAAGTATAGAGCGGCCGCCACAAGAGTCTTCAGCAAGCTCCTAAAATGTCATAGTGTGATACGCAAGGATTGTGAAAGCCTTGACAGGACACTACCATCCATCCAATAATCCATCCATCCATCCATCCATCCATCCATCCATCCATCCATCCATCCATCCACCCATCCATTCAACTGATTGTCCAGTACAGGAACGTGGGAGCCCTGGACCCTATCCCAGCCAGCAGAGAGTGCAATACAGGGGATTTACCAGGGTGTGTTTACTAGTGTTACTGCTCCATTAGTGGTGTGCTCCACACACACACACACACACACATACAGACACACATACAGACACACGCACGCACACACACACACACACACAGACACACGCACGCACTTCTGATGCATCACAGCAAATATGTCATTCATTCTAATATGACCCCCTCAGATTTACTTCCAGCAGGATCACAAATAAGGCTGTTGGTTTATTCAGGGCGGTATCTAAAAACAAGGCATTTATGCACAAGTGCTTTATTTCATATGCACAGAAAAAGTGCTTTTAATGACACTGTAAACAAAGGCTTGGAGTATCCACTACTGAAAACCATGTTTATCCCCTAATAATAGTCAATAGGATGGATCATAACAACAACAATAACGAGGACATTAATTAGCTAGTTTTTGCTCAGGGGCCTGTCTTGCTCAACAGCGATCCTGAATGGGAAATACGACAGCCAATCACAGTGTTTCGATTATCCTCTTCTGAATGGCAAAGTATGGAGACCCACGCAGATGGTGCGGGAAGGTGAGTCGGGGCGGGGGGGCATTTAAGGCTCTGGGTAATGATCTGCACCTGGATGCAGTTAGGGGAAAGGAGCCCACGGTTACAGTAGATGGGCGTGGCACGGACGGCACCGAGACTGATTAGCTTAGCATCTTCCAATGCCACGCTAATATCCAAAATGCACCACGCCCACAAAGTGTCCTCTGACCGACATTTAACTGTGGATTTAAACGCTGACCTCAACTGGCCGGGAGGTGCAACTACCATGAACTATAAGACGTTCAAGCTAAAAGCCAAATATACATTTACAAAAGCCACCGCGGATGAGAGGAGTGAGATACCGTTTGTGATTTGTGTAAGTTTCCTGCCTGCCAGCGACTGTGAATAAAAGCTGTTTGTTAACAAAACTGCCGATTCTTGGCACAACTAATCGGCATGATAAACCATCCCGATAATGCGATTGATAGACAATGTTATAATTAATCTAGCTTTCTTCCCCTCTACTGTAAAGAATACTTTTCTCTACTAATGCCTTCCTCTCCTGACCACCCAAATAAATCCCACTGCTTAGATTCCTGCTTCTGCCTTGCCTGCATTCCCTATTTAACTGACTGACGGCCCTGTTCCATCGGGACCAGTGCAGGTAGCTTGTGGCATGCTGTAAGTGGCTCCCGCGCATCTCAGGGACGCAGCTGGCAGCCCAGATCACAGTATTCGCCCGGGAGACACCCTTTTCGGTGACCGAAGCGAATCCCAGGGCAAGGGGCTGTTTTCCCAACGTCGATGATGAAATTTCCTGCAAGTGGCTGACGGCTTTGTTCAGTTCAAAGGGTTTTTGTCGTTTCCGAATCTAAAAAGCGCCGCGTTACCGCTTCATGATGCCAGTAGTGCTCACTTAATTTTCTTTTGCTATTCCGATTAAATTATTTGCTGAAAAGATAAAAACCTGGATAAAATTAGAAGTTTCTGAAGTAAGTCATTACGAAAGGAAGGCGGCTGTAGGGAAAGCTACATTATGATTTTATGAGGATCGCTTTCATTCCTTCAAAAATCAAAAGAATAAAGTTTTTTTTTTGGGCTACAGGTGGTTTGTGCTCCCTGTTTCTGTTTTATTAAAGTACTTAATCAACCGCTGACCACATTACACATAGTGCTGATTTCTACAACGCCGTGATTCACAGTATCGAGTCATAACTGTGTGTGACAGTTCACTAGTGCAGTGATTTACACAGGTGGTGCAGTGGGAAAGGTTACTTACTCGCACCTCCAAGGCTGAGGGGTGGAGTTTAATTACTGTCTATAAAGTGCCCAGTGTTTGCGCGTTCTGATGGGCTGGCATGCTATTGGAAGTGGCCCGAGCCTTGCACCCAATGCCGTTTGGCCGACTCGCACTCCCATGACCCCGTGACCCTGCGACCCAGGTAAGCGGCCTGGCGTATAGAAATCGATTTCGGCCTAAATCAACAATCATCTAGTCAAGAACGCAGCGGCGTGCTCCGTCCCCTCGACCAATCAGCTGCCCTCACTCTCCTGCTGACTCCTTGATGAAAGTTTACCGGCACAATGGGTAATGGTGCTGGTCTATAAAGGGGAAGTGACGGTGGAGGTGTGGAAGCTGGGAAGATTGAGAGAGGCCGAGGAAGCTGGAGCGAGGTAATGAGCTGGGCGACACCCGGCCGCGTACCTGACGTGTGCTCCCGCCCGTCAGAGGCAGCTCATTAAAAAGGCCGCGGGACGCGAGCAATGATGTAATGGCAGAGCCTAATAGGGCCAAAGATTAATTACACCTGTGACAGGCAAAAAAGGCCAGAGAACTTATTAAGAATTTTGGGCTGTGCCAAAAGCACCCCCGAAGGCCAGATCTCTCCTTCCTGTCGCCCCTGTGTGGGCGTGATGCATGTTC
>JAODKL010000049.1:1048922-1064569 GCA_026780765.1 Petrocephalus schoutedeni
TTTGGGCTGTGCCAAAAGCACCCCCGAAGGCCAGATCTCTCCTTCCTGTCGCCCCTGTGTGGGCGTGATGCATGTTCCGAGACGATCCTGCTTCAAAGCCGCAGATTTCTCTAGCGTTCCTCCGAATCGCACATCGCCGGTTAACGTAAGACTCTCATTCGCGAGTGCCAGAATACACGGTGCTGTTATACAGGACAATCTAACCTCGACGATTTCGTCTCTGCGGAACGGACACCGCCCCCCCCACCAAAAAGCTCTGCTAAGGGAATTACTCTGGTCAGTATCCCACAGAGAGCTAGATGCGTGACCAGGCACCTTCCGGCTGGCACCAGATTGCTGCTCCCCCGGGGGCTCCACTGCGTTAACCTCCAGACGGGCTCATTAAGGGCATGTGCCGCGCTGAGGAATGACCGGGCCGGCACAGCGGCCAAGGAGCCTGACCTTCGACCCGCGCGGCACCTCTCCCAGTCCTCGCGGGATCTCTAATCTAGGCTACTGGACAAGTGACATGGCGTCAGTCACTCCATGTAAAATATGCCACAAATATCGGGCAGAACACTTTCGCTGGACACATACGGAGCTAACAAGCAATGTCATAATAATGAAACTGCGCATTATATATTTTTATACGCCATTTGTGAAGAAATAATACAAGTAGCAGCCCTTGCTCTGCATCCTATGACTGCAGCTATGCGCAGACCAATGAATTATATGTTGTCTATTATTGGATACCTTTTATCTGTTAATCTAAACATCCACACCAACTGCACACTGCAAAACCTGATGAGGAATCCACTAATTATTACTAATATTCTGTTTTTTGACCAATGGCTATTATTAAAGTTAATTGATAATTACTACCACTATTTATTAATGCTTTGTAGATTAATTCAAGGACAGTTTTACCCCGATGCCTATCAGATACATAGTATGTGCTTTTTATAAATTGGATCGGATGGATCTGGAGCTTTTTATAAATTGGATCATTTATTCTTTGCAGTTCCCATACAGAAACGCAGTTAAACCAGACCAGACCGGTCTGGCAGGAAAAGAACAAGAGAAGAATTGAAGTCATATTGGTTCAGGAGGTAGAGGAAGGAAGCTTCTTCGTCATCAGCCGACCTAATACTACCGCAGCAAATGGTCTGTGGGCACTAAGGTGCGGAGTGCATCTGATACGGGTGACTGACACGTCGTTGTGTGTGTGTGTCTGTGTGTGTCTGTGCTTTGACCAATCACAGCCGCATGTGGGAGGGGCAATCATATAAATATGGGAGGGGCTTGTGCTGTTTTGGTGGCATCATTGCACAGAACTCCCAGAACGGACTCACCAGTTCCCGGCTCACACTCCTCGAGGTCTTCGTCATCGCTGGGGCACTCTGCTGAGGCCACGAGGATGTCATCCGTGTTCTGGAAGGGAGAGAGGGGCGACAGTGAGAATGGTCTACATTATAACGCGGGAACTAACGTGTATAATAATACCGAATCGCTGTCAGCACAGAATGTAGCCTTACATAAAAATTCAGACACTTCTTAGTCTCTTTCATTTGCAGTTTCGATTTAATCTGCCTAATAATCGCCAAGTCACTCGAGGAAAAGAGGAGTCCAGTCAGCGTGCCTGGCTCACAGCCTTCCCATTCTGTTTCAGTGTTCAAGGTATAATCGCAGAGATCACTTTCTCATCAAGCAATGAAGCAAAGAAAATCCTGCTAAAAACTGTTCGACTGCCTTTTGCGGATCGTTGGGCAGTCCCGCAGAGAGAGGAACCCGGCGTGTTTGCTCCGTAAAAGATCGGCCCGGTAGAAGCGTTCCGGTACATCGCCACGTGCACCATTAAAGCCTAATTCTGCTGATTTTCACTGAACTGCCTTTCACACCCAGAAGTTAATATTCTGCGCTGGGTTGCCAGACTCATAGAAAATGCAGCTTGATCACGGTGGCAATTGATTCCAGCCCTTTGGTTCGTCCCCGTGCATCTATGCGCACCGTTTCAAATTGCATTATTAATCAAAATCCAAGGAAGAGAACCGGCTGCATTGCTTCCTGTGCCACACAGGCGAGAGAGAAAAGGTCTAATCAAAGATCAGCGAGCCTGCAAACCTTGCCACTCGGGATAAAGCTCCAGCGACGTCATCAGGCCGATACCGTGGTAATAACCCGCAGAACGGAAGGAACAGGTTTATTCTAGAGAGAGCTGCTGAAATTAACTGTATTAGTCACTTGCTGGCACAAAAATATGGATTTCAGTTGACAGAAAGACCTGAGAAAATAAGTTTTTATGGTAGATCGGTTTATAGCGATAAGATAAATGGTAGCATAATATAATATACACAGTCATTTTCTAAGAATCACGTGAAAGACCCACGATCGGAGCCAAACGAGTCCCTCGGCTCGGCAGAAGATCAATTAGGGCGGTATATAGAACAGAGATACTAATTCATCGCTGTGGGGAGATTCTCTTTCTGCATACCCCGTCTTGCTCTATATGACACACACACGGAGGCGAGGGCCAGCTTGGGGGTCACAGTGTGGTGCACCTGGTGTAACTAGGGGTCAAAGGTCAGGCTCAAAAGCCCAACAGTGGTACCAGGCTGCCAGCAATGGGATTAGAACCGACGACCTTCTGACCACAGTCATGGAGTCTCAACCAGATGAGTCACACACCCCTCCCCACATGAGCAGGCATCTCCCCTGAAGGTTCATAGTGACGTACAGCACCAGTCTGCATACTGCACCTCAGTACCCATTTGGAAACGCCTCAAACGTCTGAACGTCTCAAGAACGCCTCATCGCTGGTCAGGGCGGCCAGGGCCTCACAGCCACGTGACCCTGTAGCACGAGCGTACGGCCAGTGCCCGGTGAGCACAGAAAGGCTTCCCCAAACGTTTCTGCGGACACAAGCTCTAAGCCTTTACTAGCGTCTCGGTAAACACGGCTGCAGGACCTGACAGGCCAGTACACAAAAGCCTGGCTCTTTTAAGGCCAGCGCTGTAACACAGGCAGAGATGTGGTCACGGGGGGATAGGGCCCAGTCTAACCGCAAATGGATAACAGGCTCCCCGCCGTCTCGGCCTGATCTTAAACTCGGCTCTTCATCATTTTCACAGACATGACTGAACAGTACCCAAGATGATCCATCCTTCTGATCTTCCACATGTGCCGAAACCAGAGCGAATCTGACGGCCAGGCCCAGGATTTTCACAGGGGGGCACCGGGCATGGGCTAACAGGCTTATTTTTAACTTTTTTTAGCATCTTTGGCTGATATTTTTTTTATTGGGGGGCATAAATACTCCATGGTTCTGGTAGAGAAACAGAGAGTCTCTCACTTCCCGAACCGACTTGCCGGTAAACAAGAGAGGGAATTTAATGTAGGATGCTGCAGAAATGCCAAGAATACTCCATCCCCGTGAGAGGTAGGTTTGCTTATTATTGGATTATGAAATTCAGGGTATTTCACTAATTGCCAGCTACTAATGAGCGGAAATGTGTAGATACTGCAAAGGCGGTGGTCACGGGATGCTATTAGTGAACTTTTGTCACGGTGCACTAGTTAAACAGACCATGCATCATCATTACCATTAGCTGCATCTCATCCGTTGAGCTTTCCTTAGCTACAGCGGACAAAGAGCACAGTGCTTTCATTTTAGCGTGCGAGCTAACACGCTAACACGCTAACATGCTATCATGCTAACACGCTAACATGCTAACACGCTATCATGCGCCCCCAGCCGCAGCTACCTGCCACATCCCGCCTGTTAACTGATAACCCTGGAATAGTGGGTAGCGTCACCCCACAACTTACTCCTCAGGTGCTTTAAATGTAGGTGATTTTACCAGGGGTGCACCCCCTACTGGTCGGATGAGAATGCTATCCAATAAAAATGTAATTAGTTACACAATAAGTTATATTTGAAAATCTGGCTCGAGTGAGTCATGTCAATGTGTAATAGTAGTTTATGGCAAATGTATGGGTGCGACTGGTGGGCCTCGCTCATCTGGCATCCCCTGGTAGAAAAGCCTGTGGTTTTAAGTAGATCTTAAATACCCTATCAATAGCACGCGCATATAACGATGAGGGCTGTCAGGTGGCGATAACGTCGCCCCCTAAAGGCAGCCTGAACAGTTGCGTCGCGGAAAAAAAAGTGCCATCGGTATCCCAGCACCTGCATGCACCTGTCTGCCGATCAAGTGTCTTTCTGTGACACGCCCGGCAGCCAAGAGAGAGACGGCGGACTGATGCAGATCTCGCCAGGATGAGACGGAGCGAGGGCGCGCCCCGTGTCTTTTCTCTCTGACGTCAATGCGCCACGGAGCGGAATATGAACGACGGCGCCAAAGAGGCGCGATTAAAGCCGCCGTTCCCGGCGCGGTATGGGCGGCGGCGGAGCAGAGCCGTCACACCGGAGCCGCCAGCCGCGGCTAAAGCCCGCCGCTGTTCCTGCCAGCTGTCATGCTCACAGTCAAAAAGATTATATGAACATCATTTGCCTCCTATAAATAGGCCACCAATATATTATTCTAGAAATATCAATGGGTGATATTCCAAGCCAGTAAGGCAAGATGTTTACAATGATGCTGGTTTTTATTGAAAAAAAGTTCTCCATCCATCCATCCATCCATCCATCCAGCCATTCATCCATCCATCTTCAAATAGCTTCTCCTGGTTGGGGTCACTGGGGTCCTGGAGCCTATCCCGGGTGGCAGAGGGCACATGGCTGGGATGGCAGTCCATCGCAGGGCACTTACACACACTCTATGGACAACATTTAGGTGAACTGCACGTCTAAGGAGAAAACCCATTTGACACGTGAAAACTCCACACACAGCGGAGGCAAGATTAAAGCTCACAATCCGTGAGGTTGGTGTGAGATAACAGAGCAATCCCAAAGAAGGACCAAGCCACCCAGAAGAGGCACTTTCCTTATAAGGAAATATATAGGACCTGGTGTCACGAAAGGCATTCTGGAATAGCAAGCTATCAGAATAACTGCCTGAAATAGATGAGGCAGGGAAATTGAAACCCGCCACAAGCAGACATGCATACACACCAGCCACCTTCATTCCTGTCTTCCGCTGTCATGTCAGGGACCCAGAGGTCTGATCGCAATGCAGTGCTAAGATGGAATCAGCACGCGAATCTACCGACCCATGGAAATTACAGCCGGCCTTTCTAAGGATGAAAAAAACAAATATGGGCAAGACGGGCTCGGAAAAGAGCACGTTTCCGTAATCTGCATATAAGAACGAGATTCTTTACAATCAGAATAGTAAGTTATCAGATTCCAGAACTGTGGCTGCTATTGTTATTGAAATGAAGATGCAATCGCCTCCATAATGATTTTAATTTTCAAAGTCTGTGTCTTAATTAAATTCACTGTGGATTATCGCCATATTTAATTGCGCAGAAAATACACTCGGCTAATATTGAGGGCGTTTATCTACATTGTGTTCTTGAAAACAATTAGTTATGTGGTAAGTGAAAATAGAAATGAACGGAATGAAATGAAACCTTACACACAGAAATACTAAGTTGTCACTCAAAAAGTAACTTTGAGGCCCCTGGCCCCTTTAGTCAAGTGACTGTTTAATGCAAATGCATGGTGTGAATCGTGGCACTACTGGTCCTGACCTCTGACCTATGACCTTGCTGTAAGCCTGGCTTTCCTTTCTTTATGCTCCTCCCTAGCCATTGGTGAAGCCCAATACCCCCCTCCCCCATTTAACCAATAAAATCAAGCCCCCATTCGTTCCTTCTAAGCACATGTCATGTGGTTCCAGCCACTGTTCCTCAGCATTCCAACATATAGTCTAATGACAAGCACTCTATATGTAGGACAAGATTCATGCCTGGCTGCCAGCTATCAATACGCAGGAAGGGACGACATGCAGGACAGGACGACACCCCGGACACCCCGGACGCCAGAGGGGACGACACGCCAGACGGGACGACACACTAGACGGGACGACACGCCAGAGGGGACGACATGCCAGATGGGACGACACGCCGGACAGGATGACAACCCAGATGGGATGATATGCTGTTCGGGACGACACGCCGTACGGGACGACATGCTATATGGGACGACACGCTGTTCGGGACGACACACCAAACAGGACGACACGCCAGACGGGACGACACGCTGGGTGACAGGAGAACACGCCAACATGTCTCCAGTCCCGCAGGCTCATGCCCGAGGATGAGACACACAACAGTGTGCTCTTTGTGTCAGAGCCTCACCTGCCAAATCCAATTTTCGGCCGTCGCAAGGATCAGCTCCCAGTGTAGCACGGCCTCCCTGATGTCGTTATCGCTTTTATAGCTCCCAGCTCGACCGGCACGACGGGGGAAGCCAAGCCCGTCCATATCACAGAATAACGGCCGTTACCCATAAGGCCCGGCATCTACGGGGCCCTAAAACATCCAACGGTTCAGCTGGCTCTGCACGCGGAAATGGGTTTTATTGCTGACAGTGTGACTTTACCGCCGCAGATGCGCGGGCGACTCCTGAATACAGACGTGCAGTATGGAGACGTGAGAGGCGATGCCGGCGTGTTTTGACAGCTAGGAATTTGCTCACTCATTGAGCTGAAAAATACTGCCCTGAAGGTTTAGCGTTCGGGTCCTGACAGGATATAAACAAAGATGAGCCGTTTAATTAGGCCCCTTTAATTTGTATTTAGAGAACATTCTTGGTTGATTTGCACCAGGCCTTTATCTATGTGTTCTTACTGTGGAGCATTTAGTTTAAAAAGACTAATTAGCCCTCTTTATTGACTACTACACATGGCCTAGCTATTATTGTGAGAGAATACAGAGAGTGCCTGAAAGCTTCGGTCAGGGAGCTGTTTAAGCGCAGGGCTCTTCATCGCGCTGAGTGGGGGCTCCTGATTCGAGTGTTCTTACGGAGTTTAACAGCGATGCACGGCCCATGTGCTAACGTGGATGATAGCTGGGTATTAGGCTGGCTGGTATTCTTTCTCCCGGTACCACTATCATCATTATCATCACCATCATCATCACTGTCATCATCACCATCATCATCACTGTCATCATCACCATCATCATCACTGTCGTCATCACCATCATCATCACTGTCATCATCATCACCATTCTTATCAATCTCATCTTCACCATCATCATCACTGTCGTCATCATCACCATCATCATCACCATAACCATCATCATCATCAACACCATCACCACCATCATCTTTCTCATCGTCATCACCATCACCATCGCACTGCGTCTCCTGCCTGATCCTTGAACCTCTGCCCGATTCACTTCACCTCCTGGACATAGGAAACTGATTTTAGGCAGAGCTTCATAATTATGGTCTTCAAGGGGGGGGGGGGGTGACCCCAAATTATCACCTGTGCCCCCCTCCCCAAAAAAAAATAATCACACAGAGTTCCTAAAAAAGAACAATTAAGACATATGGTGCATCCGGGTGCACCACTGCTTCCCCGCCGGCCTCCCCCTCCCAGGCTGCCAAATTTGTTCTGGCGCTGACACCGTGGCCCTGTAGCAGAGCCCCCCCCCCCCCCAATGTTTTATCCTAATTTAAGCTGTCAGGCTCACTGTATATGAACCCGCTGTTTGTAAACGTGCAGACATTGCATAAATTGTGATTTTTTTCATAAGAATAGTGTATGTTTTCTGCATAAAGGACAAAATTCCTTCATCGGGGCCATTACAGACCTGGATATGATTATGTGACATCAGCAGCTTTGATTATGAACAGCTGTTCGCGGTGACAGCCCATTGTACATAGTCATTAATTGTTCTAATTGCATTTCCTTCAAGGGCTATGCGCTACAAAATGGTACCAGGAGCTGGGCAATAAATCAAGCTCTCTGAATGCTAAGAGCAGGAAAAACAAGTTGCGAGACTTCTTAAGGCAGCTCCAAATTGGGGGGAAACTTTCTGCCGAGGAAGAGCGAAAGCAGTTAGCCAGCAAATATACCAGCATCAGCCCTTCCCTGCATTCCCTGTCACCACTCTCTGGGGTCTCCATCGCCTGCCTTAGAAAGCCATGATTGCCCGATATCTCAGAGTACATCGCTGTCACCCCCTCTCTCTGCCCCTCTTCCCCCCTCAATCACTCTGCAGTCCCTCTCACCTTCCTCCACTCCCTCCATCTCCCCCACACACTCTGTTCCTTGCTGTGTCAGCCCACCTTCCTTGAACAGTGATACACTATATGGCCAAAGGTATGTGGCCACCGGCCTGTCCAACATTCTGAAACCAGGGATGTTAACATAAAGTTCGTGAACCCTTAGTTGCTATAGTAGCCTCTGCTCTTCTGTGCAGGCTTTGCATCAGATGCTGGAACATCGCTGGTGGGATTTGCTGCCATTCAGGTTGGGTATTGATGCTGGGTGATCGGGTCCCTTGCTGTGTGTGCGTGCGGCTTGTGCTGAGCTTGTGTGGCCGACTACTTTGCAGGATCTGCTCTCACACATTCTGACCGTCACAGTCACTTCACTTAATGTTGACCAGGGCAGCTCTAGCAGGGCATAAATGGGGCAATCTGACTTGTTGGTAAGGTGGCGTCCTATCATGGTGCCGTGTGGAAAGTCACTAGCCACTAACAGCACAACCGCCCATTCTGCTGATAGTGAGATATATAAGGCATATAA
This sequence comes from Petrocephalus schoutedeni, assembly GCA_026780765.1. Classification (NCBI taxonomy): domain Eukaryota; kingdom Metazoa; phylum Chordata; class Actinopteri; order Osteoglossiformes; family Mormyridae; genus Petrocephalus; species Petrocephalus schoutedeni. The sequence goes on from JAODKL010000049.1 coordinate 1,057,565, forward strand.
TTAAGTGCACAGTCGCACAGTGTCAGCAATGGGTGTGGCTTAACTAGGCAACCTCTGTAATTAATAGGGGTCTCCACATACTTTTTGGCCATATAGTGTATCAGTCCTAAGAATCATTGTGACAGCAGATCCAGCACTGAGAGGAGATGGAAGAACCTTGAGCACTGGGAGCACTGGGCAGTTGGGTTAAATGCAGCGCTGACCCCGCCCCTTCTGACCCTGCCCACTCCCCCCCGTGTACTCTGACCCCACCCCCTGACTCCGCCCACTTGCCCCCGTCCCCTCTGACCTGTGTGACGCTGTCCCTCATCGTGGGTGAGCGCTGTTTGCGGGTGGTGGTGGTGGCCATGGTGGTGGTGGTCTCCATGATGGTGGTGGACATGTCGGCCAGGGGGGTCGCGGAGGTGGTCTCCGTGGTTAGGACGGACGGCACGTCCCCCACCAGCCTCAGGTTCCCCTCGGACTGCACATTGGGATCGCTCTCTGCTGCGAGTTTCAGAACCTGCAGGCCGTTATAGTAGAGTCCCGAGATCTGTCCCTGGAAGGGCCGACCGCGGTCTTTGCCCCCGATCTTGATTGACGCCTGGCTGTTGAAGATGGTCAACTGTCTCCCTGTGAGGAGAAACGGTGAGAATATAGCAGACAGGAAATGGAGTAAGAGAGAGCAGGTGCGATGGGGAGAACATTGAACCTGCGTCTGACGGTTTAGAAAAGGGGCAATTTCCATCTTTAGGAACAGATCCTGGCAACACTCGGGAAGTGTGAGCCTTGCAAAAAAATAAATAAATAAAACGAGCCATTATAAAAGCACACAGGATCGTGTATTTAGAGGGAATTATTTTGCTTTTAGGGGAAATAGATTCGCTTCTCACTTTCTGAAGTTCACAGATTGCATCTTGCTATCTTAACAGACCAAAGGAACGTCTCGGATGCCACGGAGCGAGCTCGGGCTTGGCGGCGGAAAGGAGAAAGTCTGGAATCTCAACAATTGTGGTTTGTGGGTAATATGGCTCTGGAAAATGTAACATCCGGAGCAGCACTGTGATCTCCGTGGGCCCACAGTCATTTGCGAGGCCCAGAGCTAATGTGTTGCCAGGATCTATAGGGTTTTCACACTTCCCATGCAAACGTCTGTCCTTCCTCCTCTGGTGAGCTTTCCAGTTACAGGCGATTACAGTTAAATTGGGCCACTTGCGACAATTCACCATGATGACTCTTTAATGCGTTTCTTAAGAAGCTGAAAGGCTGCTTGGGGACAGTCTGCCGTAATTTGGGGTGCTGTTTGGAGGGAATGGCTTATAGGCGCGCTGGCCTGCTGTTAGCAAATCCATAACAAAAATATCTAAAAGACAAAATGTTGGAGCTAGGACTAAATCAAACCTGTTGGCTGTTCCTTCTTCAAATGAGATCAATCACTGTTATATTTAAATTAATCTTAATTAACATGAAATCACTGTTAACTGAAGCTTGCTTCGGATAACATGGAACAACCCGTCCTACACCCTTTCATCTCAGCCGAGGACCTCTTAAATTCGGCTGCTGATTTAGTTAATCAGAAGCTGTACGCCCCCCCCCCCCACCATGAGCCTGTGTTTCCTGCTATACTGGGAAAATGCATAGCTGGAGAAAAAGTGTCCAATTACACAAATCATTACTTTCATTTAGGGCTGAGAGGGATAATTAGAAACCCAGCTGGAATGAGAACTTAAAAACATTCGCCAGCCCCCGTGATTGGTGGCGGGAGGGGGGGGGGGTGCTGCCACCTTGTGTGTGTCGCACGTGGCCTTGGCACGAATGCTGTGACAATTCTGAACCTTTGGGTTCAAAGTGGGGTGACCACTAGTGCAAAACCAGAGGTACTGGGCGGACGTTAGCAGGGAGATGAGGGTCACTGCAGTTTGCGTGTTTACCACCCTGTCCCCACAAACAGAGACACACACACACACACACACACACACAATCTCGACCACTACAGTGTTTATCGGGACCAGACACATCGACATTTCTCAAAGCCTAAAGATTGGGCTCAGTGCATTTCAGAAGCAGTGATGCTACTGGCCTTTGGCTACGTGATCTTAGCTCCATCAGACATGTCTCTACGGTGCCCTCTGGCTCTCCTGCATATTTAATAGGCTCCTGTATTACTGTCAGAAGTCGCCTGGACCTCCATATCCCCGATTACACATTATTACCTCCACGGTGCCCTACAGAAGCATTTCGGTCCAGGGTCTCCATTTTGAAGACAGTCTCGGTTTATCAACATTTCCAGCCTTTAAATATGGCATTGTGACATTTAGATTCAGATGGCTTCCATCAGGATTGATGAGGGCACCAATTAGGTGGAAGGAGTCGAATTAGAAGTGAAAAAAAAAAAAATATCAAAATGCACAGCGGTAATTAACTTCAGCACTCTTCCTGTGACACGCGGATCTGAGGTTACACCTCCGTCTGGGTGCTAAAGCCAGTGCTACTGTGGTGACTCCATCTCCATCTCCAGGAAAGTCCAGGCAAACTGTGAGGCAAAATCTCCAGATTTCCGAAACTCACTCAGTCCATCCCTCGCCGCGTTTGAGATGAGACCGCAAGTGGCCTGAATAAAGCCCGGCTTTCCTCAACGTACGCTGCGGTGTAGGGAACCAAAACTCACTCGGTTCTCATGTAACCCAACAGAGAACTTCATAGTACACTTCCAAGATTTAGTAAGCTCATGGCAATCTACTCGGAAATGTATCCCGAGGACTGTGCGACTCTTGTTCATTTGCTCTTCAATCATGACTTTTGGGGACAGGCGTAATATGGATGCTGATAGTGTGAAAGGGTAGAGTGCAGCTGGTAGTCGCTCTGGGAGGGAAGTTGCCTGATTGCTGGTTTGAGGTGGTAAATCTGTTAGCTGTGCCCGCAGAGCTCTGAGGCCTGAAGGGAAGGCTTCCTCAGTGTGAAGTGCCCCCCCCCCCGCTGCCAGTGGCAGGAGTCGGCTGGTCTGCGGCCCACGGGAGGCCATGCGGCAGGGACGGCGTTCAGAAATAAGGGAGAAAAAAAACCCCTATCCTTTGTTTTTTTTGTGTGCAAAATAGGGTTCTTCAGTGTTGGCCGCTGTCTTTGTTACACGATCGATTCTTTTGGAGCTGTCCGGCCACCATCGATCTGGCACTCGAGCCCGGTGCTGTGTTACAGCGGCATCGCAAAAGGGCACGGCTTTGAAATGCGACGGCACGAGTGCCGCGACCCTGCGACGGGGCCCGGGGCCGCGCCTCATTAGCATTATCCCGGATCTCTGTTTTCTTGTGGCATTAGCAGAATAATAAAAGAATCCGTGTGAAGAGCCGCGTTGAAAAGGCAGAGCATCCTTGGGAAGGGAGACGGGCTCCCCGGGAAAAAAAAGCAGCCGGCTTTGATCTTGAAAGGGCCGGAGATTGCATTTAGAAGCATGTCAGGGCTGCGGGAGAGCGCGTCGAATGGCAAGCGGGGAGAGGCCGCGGCCGTGCGGGGCCGGGCCCAGGGTGGGAGGACTGTGCGCGGGGGCCGGGGGCCGGGGGGTCGGAGTGCGGAAGCAGGAAAAGGAAATGGAGGGTCAGGAAGAGACAATGGCAAGAGGATTATACCGAAAAGAGGAAGAAAGAGAAGGGGCAGGAGGGAAGAGAGGGAACGAGAGACAGAGAGAGCAAAGGAAGAGGAGGCCACAGGGACAAAGTCCTGAGAGGAGAGAGGGACGAATGAGAGAGGGCGAGGGAGAAAGAGAGATAGAGAGAGAGGGAGAGAGAGGGACAAAGGGAGAGAGAGAAAGAGAGGGACAGAGAGAGGGAGAGAGGGAGAGGGATGTCTACAGCAGAGGCAGGGATATAATCCAATTTTAATCAGTACTAACACTTGATTCTCGATTTTTAATTATACAGCCATTCTCTTATAGTTAAAGGGATATCTTGGAAGATTTTCCTGCTTCATTTGGGTAGTGATTATATAAAATCTGTTTTCCTCACAGAAACTCTGGTTTATTAGTGTTTATAAGCATTCTTCCAAAAAAAAAAAACCAAGCTCCGTCAGCATAAAAATACATCCTTCTGAGCTGGTAACGCCTAATGAAATGCACTGGGAATATTACCTATAAAAATGCCGGCCATTCACTACAATAGCAAAATATACTGCTTTGTGTATAACTCCATTATAATGTATAATTCCATACAATTCTATCACACTCCCTACCAATCATGCATTTCCTTTACATCTACTAGTTACTAGTCAATAATATATTTTTTATAAATACTAGGGCAAAAAACAGGCAAGTGCATAAAATATACTTATAAACTATATCTTAATTTTATTTATCCTTTCAAACTTTTGAAATATTCATATGATAAGCTTGGGGCTTCCTTCTCCAATCTCACCCATCCATTTTCTGTGTGTCCTGTGCAGGGTGCTGACATCTCGACACCTCATCCCAGAGGTGCAACCATGTTAACCACTGTGCTACCAAGTAACTCCCCCAAAGGCAGCCGTTTCTATAAAACGTGGGCCTGCTGTTCTGTCCTGGATAAACCGAAAAAACTGGCAAAATGCTGTAATCAATACAGTGTTTTGTCAAGTCATAATCTTTTACTAAGTGTTTTATTTCTCGTCAATTTTATCCCCATCTTCCAAACACACTGGCAGAGTGCTGGCTGTTATCGCTGTTGGGTAAATAGGAGTCTGTGCAGAAGCTGGCCTTCAGCGTCACTCTGGTTTCCATTTACAGATGGCTTTGCCAGTTGGAATACATTTCCTTATTTTTTCTACAGACCAAAATGACATACTTGTGCTGATAGGTGGAGGCAAACACGACTGAATATCACATTTCCCTTCTGTGCCTCGACGAGTTCTGAGTGCTCCGTTGATGTTCCAAGTCCGACTCAGGCAGAAGTGCATGCTCCAGTTTCACAGTTTGACTATGGGTGTTCCAATCCAATTAAGGAAAAAGTGCACTCTCCGTCTGTTTCACAGTAGGATTTAGGGTGTTCCAATCTGCCTAAAGATGCACACTCCTGCTGTTTCACAGTAGGGTTCAGGGTGTTCCAATCCGCCTAAAGATGCACACTCCTGCTGTTTCACAGTAGGGTTTAGGGTGTTCCAATCCGCCTAAAGATGCACACTCCTGCTGTTTCACAGTAGGGTTTAGGGTACTCACTGAGGAAAGATGCACACTCCTGCTGTTTCACCATAGGGTTTAGGCTGTTCCAATCTCACTGTAGAAAGGTACATACTCCTGCTGTTTCATAGTAAGGCTTAGGCTGTTCCAATCTCACTGAGGAAAGATGCACATTCCTGCTGTTTCACCGTAGGGCTTAGGCTGTTCCAATTTGACTGAAGAAAGATGCACACTCCTGCTGCTTCATAGTATGGCTTAGGGTGTTCCAATCTCACTGAGGACAGATGCACACTCCTACAGTTTCATAGTAAGGCTTAGGGTGTTCCAGGCTAACTGAGAAAAGGGGTATACTCCTGGTGTTTAATGGTATGTTTTAGGGTGCTCCAATCTTACTGAGGAAAGATGCACACTCCTGCTGTTTCACAGTAAGGCTCAGGGTGTTCCAATCTGACTGAGGGAAGATGCACACTTCTGTTGTGTGATGGTACAGTATGGCTTATACCTCACAGGCACCTAATTATATGAGGAGTGTGGTAAATTAATGACACAGACTGTGTGTTTAAGTGCTGTGTTTGTTTGGCAAGGTCAAAGGTCAGCTGGGGAGGGATGCAGGAGAATAAAAGAAGGTACGGATGAAGCAGGTGTGGAGAGGAGGAACATCAGAGGCTTGGCGCTGCAACAAGCAGGGTTAAGGGTTCTGTAAAAGACAGCATCCATCTTCCTTGACCGCTTTATCCAGCAGAGGGTCAGAGTCAGACTGAAGCTGATTCCAGGAAAGGCTTGGAATGGGCTATGGGAGTCTCAAATGCCACACTCTCAAATGCCACAGGCAAGTTAGAGATGCCAACTTGTTTTTGGCGCTGCACTGCACTGCACTGTGATGGAGGGGCCAGGCAAAGTCCACACACAGAGTCAGCGGTAGGATTTAAAGCCTGGTCGCTGGAGATGTGAGCTGACAGTGCTACCCGTCAAGGTGGCCTAGGGAGAGGACAGGCAGCAGTGCCTCATGGGCTGAGTGGCTGTGAGGCAAAACCCAGGACAGAGCTTCCTTCGTGTGTCTCCAAAGGCACGTTCTACAGTCGGCCTCAATATGCCCCACGTCAAGAGGGACCTACAGCTACCAAGCCTACACTTTGCTGATTTTGTTTTTCCCCCTATGGCTACGGAAATATTCTGCCAGAATCAAGAGGTGTTTTTCTTGGTCTGATAGGCTGGCCCAGAAACAGGGCACAATTGATCACGGTTGCTTTTAGGTTAACTTTCAGGAGAAGGTCTCATTAAAACGCAATCACGTTCGGCAAACAGGATCAGTCACACACACACACACACATTCAGAATCAGGAGATGAAACAGTAAATGTTAAAGGGACCTCGGTCTCTTCATTGTTTCCCAATTTTCAATGTTAAATGAAATTATTAGTCACCAACAGTGTCAAAGGAGCAGAAACAATATTTAGGTGCAATTTAGATTTGCTGTTTGCATTAAAATCAGCACAGCTGATTTTTCAGGAAAAAGAAAACTCTTTTTTTTAACCCTCTGAGTTTTTACATTTGTCTGGTGAACTCGGAGGTGGTGGAATATACTGAAGTGGCTTCCTCAAGGTTATAATTCATTTAGTGCTGACTGTTTAGCAGTGTGTTTATTCAACCTAATTATGTTTATGTTTTTCAAAAACTGGGAATATTATTAGCAGTTATAGCAGGGTTAGGGTTAGTGGGGCTGTTTTTGTGCGGCCAGTGGGTAGAAGTTGAGGTTCTTCGAGGTTGCTGAAGCTAAACTGCTATCCTGCTATCCTGGGGCCTCGGCACCGTCCGCCTGGGAGCGTGGGGGAGGCGGGGCCTCGGCACCGTCCGCCTGGGAGTGTGGGGGAGGCGGGGCCTCGGCAC
>JAODKL010000049.1:1078956-1090166 GCA_026780765.1 Petrocephalus schoutedeni
CAAACACGCCCCGCCCCCCAGGCCCTTCCCTCCCCCCCAGGCCCCTCCCCCGAGGGCCTACCTGATGGGTAGCGCTCGATGACGGGCTGGTTGTCCACCTGGAGCGTGGCGTTGCCGCCACTGCGGGTGAAGCGCACCACATGGTACTTGCCGTCGCTCACGGTGACGGCGTGCTCGTCGATGGTGATGTCATCCGTGCCCACGTTGAAGATCACGCCGATCTTTCCTCGCTCCTGCAGTTGGGACACAGGCGACGGTGACACCTGTCACTCTGTACTGGGCCCCTCCCAAAAACGACACACAACCGTCCAGCGTGAACAAACCCCCATTCCCAGGCACACAGCGCCCCCCAGCCAATAATATCCATTAGTGTTTACAGACTCCCGCTGCCCGCGGTTGATTACCGACCCCCCCCCGAAGCCCTCATTGTTTGGAAAGGTCAAAACCATTTGCAAAGGCTACCTCATGGTGGGGGTCCCGTCTGGCAATGCGGGGGGGTTGGGATATGTGGAGGCTAATGTGAGAGCTTGACATGCCCCCCTCCTACCATCCTCTGTTACTGACCCCTGGATCAGAGAGGGCGAAGGTGACCCGTGCCAGAACCATCCCTGTATCCTCTGTGGCCCACCTATGAGATGTTCAGACCTACCCGGACTACAGAGTTAGCTGCCTCGACGTGAACTCTGTCTGGAGTTGAGCCGGTGGCGGGGGGGAGGGGCAAGCATGGTTCGGGGTCAGACGGTGTTCAGGCCGAGACATTACCGCACTCCGTGGATTAACACGGTAAACCTCGAGATCGCAGTGCTTCCAGGCCAGGGAGGTGAATCGGCCAGCAGGGTAATATGCGGAGTGAGAGATCAGTCCTCAGGAACGCCGGGTACAGGCTACTTTAGCTACAGCGTCTCGGCGAGCTGCAAGCTGTACAAATGGATACAATATCGTCTTGCGGGCGATGCAAGGGGCTCCCGTTCATTATTTGCTAGCAGTTTGTTTATCAGTCGATGTATTAGCTAGAAGGAATAGCGGCAACATCAGTTCGTGCTACAGCTCGAAACTTCATTTCCATCCTGGCCTCCGTGGCATAAACATACACGCCATTACGGTAATACGCGGCAGCAATTTGGAGATATTTACAGGAAGATTAGCGCTGCTGTTCCACAACATTAGGGCTGTTCTCAGTACGGGGGATGCATATTGACCCCATTAAACAAAGGAGCCTTGGGGATCTGTGCTTTTTAAAGATGATTCCTGCACTGTTGTAATGACATTTTAATGGCCATACCCTTGAGCTAAATGTCTCTGCTAAAAAAAAAAGAAAATCTTTATCTCCACGGGATGATCTGTGGTGGGGTTAGTTACTGGTGGGAGAAATTTTTGCTGTCCAATAAGTAAACTTTAAATGAAGACTGTCACAAAATGACATCTGACGGCACTAGATTATCAGCATAAATAATAAAATTAAACATCTCTGATCACATTCAAAGGATGCAGAAAGGGGATTAAAACTGGTCTCGTTCTCACCTCGTGTTTACAGGTAATAACACATATTGCAAGGTGTGAGATGTGAGGGTGGAAGTTTTACACTTATTATGGTATCAGAAGGGTACAGAGAGCATTTCTGATTAACACCGAATGAATAACGAATTTTCTTTATTCTAAGACGGTGGGCTGAGGAATTTGAATCAGAGATCAGAGGCTGATTTCTCTGATGTACCGTGACGCTGATAAGGTTTATTTACATCTCATCTGCTCGTTTAATAAGGCTGGAACAGCAGATCGGGACCTTCCTTTAATTCCCAAATAACGGGTTTCCGAAATGCCGTAAAACTGTCATCGTGCCAGCGACGGAGGCGTGCTCACGTGTAGTGGGTCTTCTTGCGTGAATCGGTACTGCGCCGAGCAGCAAAGAGGCAGCTGACGGCCGGCGTTCAATGACATTGTGGTTGGAGCGTCTTTTTGGCGTCGCTCAGAGGTCAGAGGTCAAACCAGCACTGCATCTGAGATTATAGTGCTAAGCAACACTAATTAAAAGGAGCCAGATCACCCTCTTGCCCTCTTACTTGGACATTAGACGAATCCACCAATAAGTGTCCAGCCGACTGCACACTAACGCTCCTGAACCACGCCATGCTTGATCCATGTTTGATCTCAGAAAATGTAATGACCAGACGAGAAATGGATTTAATGGAAATGTTAATGGGGACTTAATCGGGGGGAGCACTCCTCAGAAGGCGATAAATCTCAAGCCGTTACGGACAAACGGGAACCGCCCCGGCCGTTCTGCCCTTCTCACCGAAATAGTCGATTTTCTTTCCGGGCGTCGGTATCGTTTACGTTTGCTTCCGATTCTTGGAGTTCTGCTGTTCCGGGCGTAAAAAGAATGGTACAAAAGCTACCGGAGGAATATAAGACTGCGCGGCGCTGTCAGCCTGGATGAAAAGAAGGCTCTTCTCTGACAGGGAGACAGACATGCTGGCAAACGCTGCAGCCTTGCTGTCAGGCTGAGTCGGTGGTCTATCGAAACGAAGCCATCCTTCCCGCCTCAATCTTCACTCAGGTGATAAAAAGCTTTGAGGCAATTTTGTTACCTGCCCCCCCATATGTACAACCCCCCTTGCCCTGAATACACTCTAATAATCAAATTGTTTCTGATGGAGTAGAGCAGTATTTCCCAACCGGGCCCTCGGGGACCCGCAAAACAGTCCACATTTTTGCTCCATCACAGACAGTCCACATTTTTGTTCCCTCCCAGACAGTGCATGTTTTTGCTCCCTCCCAGACAGTCCACGTTTTTGCTCCCTCCCAGACAGTGCATGTATTTGCTCCCTCCCAGGTCAGTGCCAGACAGTCCACGTTTTCTCTCCCTCCCAGCTCCCTGCAAAAACGTGGACTGTCTGCGGGTCCCCGAGGACCAGATTTTGTAACAGTGGAGTAGATGCACACTTTGCACCTGGAGTTCCTCCCCAGGGTAACCCTGTGCTTGGAAACACGGCCGGTCAGCTCTGCTGCCCACCGCCGGCCATTTGGGTTGCTCCATTAGAGCTGAAATCCCATTGTCCCGCTCTGTAGTCCCACCTGTTCCCATTTTATCAGAGAGCGGGGGAGGGCAGGGGTAATATTTACCCCCCGCAATGCTCCATTGCCTCGCCAATGGACTGCGTCTCCGTACATCTTCGCTTTCAGAGATGGACTCGTCATCACCTGAGCAGTGACAGCTTAGAACGGTTATCCTGCACAGGAGGAAGGTGATGCTGGTCTGGGTTTGGTGTGGCTTAGCAACCCATATGTTTTTTTTTTTTTTTGAGATATCATCCAATGAGGAGGGGTCCATCAATCCTACATCATCAACGCAACACCACATGACGCTCTCAGCCATGTCGGCCTCTGAAGGATACAGGTGGGTCGAGTGTGTGTCCCTTTCCTGGGATTTATAGCCAGACTGAAGACATGCATTTATTTACCTGACACAGCATTTACTCCTTGGCGGGTGCCTTTGCTGAGCTATTGAGCTGCTGGCACTTGGTCAAATGGGTTATTTTAAGGTCTGACTTGAGCTAATTCATTCCCTTGAATTTATAATGTCCTGTGTGGCGCAATATGAACGCACAACAGAGAATAAAATCTGGCGTTCAAAAGGGGAATATCTCCCTTTCAAGGTAGAAGAGATCTTCAGACCGGGAAGATCTCTGGGTGACGGGATGAATAGAGAGCTACGCTTGGCGCTGGCGGTAATCTCCAGCCGTTCACCTTGACAGGTCATCCTCGGCTCGATCCTTAAGCTCATGCCTCTCTGAAAGGCTACAGCCACTTCGAGTCTGAAGAACAAGCGTCTGATTAACATGTTGGATCAGATAAGATTAGGAGCACCGTCCCACCCTCGGTGCTGTGGTGAAAAACAAAAAACGCCCCCAGAAATCCTACCTGTCACTAGGGATTAAGCAGACCCTGCCGTCACACGCCCAAAGGAGTGCACCATGACATGCAAACAAATAAATTAGCCTGCCGGCTAGCTAACAGCTCGGCGACACCGATGCTTGTCATGGCGTCGAAACTCCGTTCGTTATTATGGATCATTGTGGCTTCCAAAGTCCTTATCCTGCCCTGCAGACAGCTCCGGATATAGGGCTGAGATCATCCGTTTGTTGGCGTCTCTATCCTTGCACCCAGCCCAGAGGCTGTCAACAAAGCAGCAGCTCGCCCGCAGAGCCAAGGCCGGCTTGCCGTGACATCGCCTACCCCACCTGCCTAATCGCCGGAGAGCCAGCAGCACGGCCGGGCGAGGCGTCCGTGCCAGGAGCATTCCAGCCGGCTTGTGCGAGACGCCAAGAGTGCGGGCGTCAACGAGGGCACCAGAGGAGCCTCCGCTCTTGAAGTGGAAAGTCAACGTCCTCTAGAGCCGTCTGTGAACCACTCGAGCTGACCTATCCTTTCATTCCAGGTCGGGAATTTTAAGTGTAAGCACTAAAAGAGCCCTGAAGTGGGCTGGAACAGGGGATGGGCAACGGAAAAGAGAGAGGAACAGGAGCTCAGTCCAGGGAGCCGAACTGCAGACCTGCTTCTAACCCCAGGTCAGCAGGGGGATGTCACCATGGGCTCCCGAGCAAGGCACTCACCCTTACTTTCAATTGTATATTGTATTGGATAAAAAATAGCACCTGCTAAATTAAAAAACAAATCTAATCTACAGAGCCCCTGGCAGCCTTGGGGCACGATCACACATCCCTCCTGGCGAGAGGTCTAGACCTTCACTTTGTCAGCCCCTGGCACATCGTGGTATCTCGCCTCAAAGAGGCACCGTCCACCTCGGGGAGCCTCTGCCCCCACGAAAGGCCCCGTGTCTGTCACCGCGTGGCTGCCAAGTGACACTTTACAGCATGCAAATTATTTGGCGCATTAAAACGCCCGAGCCATTTGATTTACGTGCCTCATTTGCATAAATCTGCAGCGTGTGCAAAACGGCTTATTCATGTTGCTGAGCACCAAACACCGTTCTGGGCGCAAGTCCCCCACGACGTTACCACATTTGGCCCATTCGAGAATTTTTATGTTAATGTGAAGCTGTTTGATCGATTATACAGGACTATTCCATAATTTTTAGTTGAATTTCAGATTACTTTCAGATTAACGTGTAGAAAATGTCCTACAGTTGGGGAAGTAATACGCTATAATTAACATGTTGATTCCACCAGTTTCTACTCATTGGATTCCTTCGCCCATGGCCACCCATGTCACAGCTTCAGACTCCACCCATTGCCACCCATGTCACAGCTTCAGACTCCGCCCACGGCCACCCCTGTCACAGCTTCAGACTCCACCCACGGCCACCCCTGTCACAGCTTCAGACTCCGCCCACGGCCACCCCTGTCACAGCTTCAGACTCCGCCCACGGCCACCCCTGTCACAGCTTCAGACTCCGCCCATGGCCACCCCTGTCACAGCTTCAGACTCCACCCATAGCCACACATGTCACAGCTTCAGACTTCGCGCACGGCCACCCATTGAAACTCAAGCCTACATTTAATAATCGCTGCTCCAGAATAATGACACAAAGATGGGCGACTGGTGAGCTTACAGCTATGCTGAGAAATGGCCCCTAATCGCCCTCATTAGATGGAACGTACCGCCATGTTTGTGCATGGAGATTCACAAATTGGCTTAAATCCAATAACATATGCAGACACACAGTCTCATGGGCTGCAACTCAGTCTCACACAATCACAGCAGACCGTGGCAGACCACCAGGATAACAGAATGAAAAGTGAAGTTGTCTCTAAGTCAAAGACAGCTTGCCAAGGTGACCGACAGAACGCAATTCCACATGGGCAGGAGTCACCTGGGGATGTCCCACCACCATCTACTGCCTGGCTGTCAGGAACCAAAGGGGGCCACACACCTGCCAGTACCTGTCCAGCTCGGCCTTAAGTATCACATGCCCTGCCCCCTTCACTAATAATTAACAGCACCTCCCCCTTGTTATCTATTCACAAGGCTGCCCCCTCCATTAGCCACTCACACAGCGGCCCCCTTCATTAGCCATTAAGTCTCTGCCCCTTTCATTTCCCATTCATGTAACCGCCCCCTTCATTAGCCATTAAGTCTCTGCCCCTTTCATTTCCCATTCATGTAACCGCCCCCTTCATTAGCCATTCATGGCATGGCCCCATTGAACAAGGTCCAGCTTCCTGCTCCCTCAGCACCTGTGGTTCTGCTTTCACAATACTGGGGGAACACCTGTGAGAACTCATTTTATTGTTTTTTTTTCTCAGTGTGACTGGCTCACTGTAATGGCTGCTCAGGTGTTTAACGGAGGCATCCAGGCAGACTACCAAAGCATCACTCTTCCCCATGGTAGAAAAATGGGTCCTACTAAAAAGTAAATTAAAAAAAGCTACTGAATTACCTCTAACGGGGATGAGACCCCGTTTGGAAGATGGATGGGTGACTAAGTGAGAAGCTGATTTATCAGGGAGAGCAGGACAAGCCCGGAATGTTCTGTGGACGGGACACCACCCAACAGCTGTTCCGGCTCCCTGGTAAAGGTGTCAGAGACAGATGGAGAGAGTGGAAGGCTGACCTTGTCTGACCTTAAGATTCAGCAGGCCTTTGGGAACACCTCAGGCACGGCCTGGCCAGAAGGGGCACTGCTGAACTGCCGGAGGTGGGGTGTTTTCCCGGCCTAGCTGGACTCTACCTTGATGCTCTACCTTGGACTCTACCTTGACACTTGGCTTGACGCTCTACCTTGGACTCTACCTTGACACCTGGCTTGAAGCTCTACCTTGGACTCTACCTTGACACCTGGCTTGACGCTCTACCTTGGACTCTACCTTGACATTTGGCTTGACGCTCTACCTTGGACTCTACCTTGACACTTGGCTTGACGCTCTACCTTGGACTCTACCTTGACACTTGGCTTGCCGCCCTACCTTGGACTCTACCTTGACACTTGGCTTGACGCTCTACCTTGACACTCAAGCAGTGCTGCTAACAGGATGCCACTCTGGAGTTGGCTTTTGCGCATGTTGGGTTGGCACCAGTGATCGAATTGTGCCAAAGCCCTTGGGGGGGGTCCTTTGGTGGATAAAAGTTACCCATTGGCATCCATGGGAGATTCTATTAAATCACTAATGTTTGGTTACATTTTTGTGTGGGTACTGCCCACTCCTAGCCATGCGCCTGTCCTCAGCTGCAACATGGCGGGAGGGTCACCTTAACATCTGGAGAGCTCCGATGCCCTTCCGGTGCTCTGCTTGTTGCAGACCCACCCAGCACGTCTGAGAGTGAGACATCACAACAGAGGACGCTGCCCCCTGTGGCCCAGAGCCTCTAATCAGAGTTACATCCTAATTACTGGAACGTCGGCGCGTGAGACCAAATGTGCTCAGTTCCATAATATCGTTCTGCATTAAGGGAGAGGGTAATATAGTTGCCTCATGCACGGTGCCCCGTCAGAGCGGCTGACAGCTTAATGGCAGGGTGCCGGCAGGGGGAGGCGGGAGCTTTAAGCTTCGAGGGGCTCAGCAGAGCTCTGTAATTTTGCTCTTGAGCACAGCAAACATTTCCCACAGCCCCTGTCTGCCCCCCCCCCCCGTCGCCCCATACCCCCTACTTGCCTGTGGTAAACAACGCCATTCCGGACTCAGTGTCTCCTGCCTTTCAGGGGCGTGTTACCCATTTACTGCAGGCAGTACAGCGGTAAATGGGCCAGAGTTTGTGGCCTCCCCCAGTACTGGCATGGTGATGTCTGAGCAGACATCACAAACGCGGGTCACGTGGTCACACCTTCCAGTGCAACCCACCCCCCATGGGATTTTTCTCGTGTCTCACTCAGCTCACCCCCATATCGCTTTGTAATTTTTGCCTCAAACACAGATTTAGCATCTGAGCAGATACACAGGCACACACCCTAATATTTACTCTCTGAAAATGCATTCGGATCCGTGCCTGATCCTCTGCAGTGCTTGGCCTATTCTGGGTCAGGTGGGGGGGTTTGGCGCCTGTCCTGGAAGCTTTAGGCGCAAGGCAGGGAACAAGCCGTCAAAGTGCAGCTCTCTCAAAATATTCATTATTAATCTTCAAATCAGCAAAGATCCCAGGTCCATCTGAAACCGGCACTACTGATCTGAGCATTAGCCTCTTTTGAAATTGTTCCCTTTTGAAATGTCAGTTTAGGAACTCAGTAAGAAAGGAACAAGCCCCACTTCCCCTATTTTAAGGCCATCTTGGCCGATGTTTCCGTAAGTTATGTCCATCAGCCAATGACATCGTTACGCAGACCTGCCCCCTCTCCCCGCCCCCTCCCCCCCTCCACACTCCTGCACACGGCTGAGCGTGTGGGACAGAGGCGTCCGAGCCCTGCAGCCTGTGTGCGCGTGTTTTATAGACACGGCTATCGCTGTTGAAAGAGTCACATCTCGATGAAAAACAAAATAGCGGATTCTCGCGGCGGCGACTGGGCATAATTACATAAAGGTGTGTGCGTGCACGGATCTGAGCGCGTGTCAGCTTTACAGATGAGGCAGTCTCTATGAAAACGAATCAGGCAGGTTGGCTGATCCCTGGGGGGCAGGACTCATCACTTTGCGCAAATTACTGTCCCTGGCCGAGAGCCGACAAGGGGGTGGCTGAGAGGGAACGAGCCGAGAAAAGGGGCATCTGTAACCCGCCGGTGAGTCCTCCAGGCTCACGGCAGCATAAATCGCTACGCTGTTCATCATGTGGATTTACGGCGCGCTCACATTCATGTGCGGGGATCTGGATTTACTGGTGGCAGGAAGGTCCCCGTGTCACCGGGGTTTGCCACCGATGTGCCGCGCTACGAACGTCGGGTTTCCTCTGTCAAAGACTCACCCCAGACACTCAGACACTCCTTGGAAAACACTGCAGAACACTGGCAGGGGTGAGCCACCAGGGCCCCCCCACCAATAGCTAGAGAGTAAACATCTCTAGATATGCCATAAAGGGCCACCAAATTAGGCCCCCAACCCAGACCAATCCAACACATCTACATCTACATCTGCATTAGACAGTGTGGGACACTAATACTCGGCAGACAGACCGGCTCAGAGATCACCCGAGCCTTGCCGGGTCGCTCTGGGCTGGATTTTACTCCATTACAGGAGATTTCTTTGAATTCTGTGTCATTTTCACTAGCTGGATACAAAATATAGCACTAAAATTCTGATGCTCTATAGATGGGTCTGTTACTACGGTACGACGGGCCCATTACTGGAATGAATCAGCCAGACAGCTGGTGGAGAGCGGGTTCCTAACAGCTCAGAACGTGTTTGAGCTTACTGGTACAAAGTGGGGTCTTGCGAAGCTCGTGTCTTGTTCCAGCATTTAGTGAAATCCACGAGCACACACGACTGCGATTGGAACACTGGAACTCTTCGGATGCTGGCAAGAATGCAAGTAATTCTTCCGAAATCTTTAACCATATATGATATGGAATTTTGAAATTGTTTATTTGGAAGGCAGAGTCTAAACGTGAATCTCCCACAGCTGTAACACGCAGCGTTGAAATTATTAGGGATTATAATCACACAGATAGATATGGCGATGGGGGATATTTTACCTTTGGGTCTTACATTGCTTATCACAGTATTATCATCAACGCCGACAGCCTCACCCTGTGTTTAAGGGGGAAGAGGCTGGGGAAACATTATTTAATGTGTATAGATGGTATGGGGGCCCATTTGACTTGCCTTGCCTTCACTTGCCCTGCCTTGACTTGCCTTCACTTGCCCTGCCTTAACTTGCATTGACTTGACTTGACTTGACTTGCCTTGACTTGACTTGCCTTGACAGTCTCTTGTCTGACCCCAAATCGATCAGACCGAACACAGAAATGACTCCCCCTCCCCAGCTCCGCCTTCTTACAGTGTTCTACTTTAGCCCTTATACTTCACCAAAAGTTTTTGGAAAACATCTGTGCTTTGTCAATGATAAGATTACTGCCACTGTATTAGCAACTCTATCCACTTTATAGATAACACCTATAGTGCTCTCTGTATGAATTCAGCAGCCACACTGATTTACCCCCCATCAGCCATATGGGTGACCAGACAGCGTCGGCCGTGAGGCTATACGCTGTGAGGAGCTCTCCGCGTCCCGCGCACGTGCTCAGGCGTCTCCGCAGGCAGCTGTGTTGGGTCAGGAATGGAGGGGTCCTCGGCGGGCTATGATGTGCCGTAATCACTGCCAAAGGACACTTGCCGGGGAAAAGTGGGCATCCCCCCCATACTGGATGCCCGCAGGCCCTCAGCGTCTCGCTTCTGGAGTGCTTCTCCTCGTGCCGGCCCTTGTCGCCAGCAGAGCCGAGGTCCTCCATCTGCTATCCCATCATCCCATTCTGTCGAAACCATGTGGTCTAAATCAGGCTAAATCAGAGCTAAAGCTGCCGGCCATTTGGACAAAGAGCCCACAAATATAATTACTGTAGAAGATATAAAGCATGGCAATTATATTAGCCTAAATGGCTGAAGAAACACCGTCCTGCTCGTTACGGCACGGAACCTCCCGCTTCCTGTGTGCACGGCGCATTTGGGAGAGCTCTGACTTTCATTATCTGACTTTTAGACTGAAGTCTGAATGGACGTTTCCGATGCGACTGCATCCGAAAGGACAATGGAGCCGGGCGGCTAGCGGAGCGATAAGCCTTCCGCTAACGCGAGTGGCGTGAGTAATGTGACGGAGAGAGAGCCGGACGCCTCGCAGGATCAGTACACACGGTGTCAGCTAGCAGCCGGGACGGTAAACAGCCGAAGAGAAGAAGAGAAACTGAACCTCCAGCCAAGGAGAAGCAGTGCTACATGGTAATAGATAGTGGCTGGCATTTAAATAACTAAATCTGAGAACCCACACAAACCATTTAGGTTAATTAAATAATCAATTCTAAGTGATATCTATGCAGATAACGGTGATGGGCTGGTACTAGTTAGTGGTTACTGGTGGTAGGTGGCTATACATAACTGGCAGATGAATCAACACTAATACTGAATAAAGGCAACTTCAACCCAGGATCTACACTCACTCCAACCGGTATCAGCATTTAGTCACCCCGGGATCTACACTCACTCCAACTGGTATCAGCATTTAGTCACCCCGGGATCTACACTCACTCCAACTGGTATCAGCATTTAGTCACCCCGGGATCTACACTCACTCCAACTGGTATCAGCATTTAGTCACCCCGGGATCTACACTCA
>JAODKL010000049.1:1128423-1139841 GCA_026780765.1 Petrocephalus schoutedeni
GTAGCTCTTTCCCCGCTGTAGCCCATTCCTCCCGTACCCCTGTAGCTCCTTCCCCATTGCTTACGTTTCGTTTCTTTATGCGTTTCCCTGACTCCACACTGACCCTCCATTGCCTTTCTTCCCCTCCAGCACAGCTGTAAACCTATCTATACCCTCTGAGCTATACAAGCTGTGTACACAGAGACTCCACACATTTGCCGAATTACCATATTAAGTCACCAAATAACAGAATCCCTTGGAACTAAATCACATCGACAGTGTCCTTTAAACATAGGTCAGCTTCTTCATTTCAGTGTGGTTGACTAGTAAAAAGAAAATAATTTCATGTGGATAGTTATTCAAACAAAGAGTGCTTAAACATTAAAATAATACAACAATAATGCCTGTAATGTATAATAGTAATTGTCCCGAAATCTATTAACAAATATCCCTCTGACTTTGACAGATAACATTAGCAGCAGATGAAACACAGGCACACTGCACACCCCATAATGCACCAGTAATAACGCATAATTGAAAACACTTTTCAAAATGGTCTGCCCTGGGATGGCAGGGAGGGGTATCTTAGCAACATGGGACAATGAGTGCTCATTATTGTCTGCCTTTTAATATAAAGCAGACTATGGCATTTTCTTAGTATGGCTTCGAGAGCGATTCACAAAATATCTGCCTGGATAAACCATGACTAAGACACTACGGATAAACAGCACGTAGCCAAAACTGAGGCCTGGGAGCGGAAACAGAACGAGATGCACAAAAAAAGCTTCCTGGCTATCGCCGGGGCATTGTTCCTACGGCGTCGGTCACAGTGGATGTGCTGGTGGAAATGATCTGACTGACTTCTTCCAAAGAATAAGCCAACTGACCAATTTTCACATAGTGGCCACATCAGGTTCCTCTGGTAACGCAGGGTTTCCCAACCCAGTCCTCAGGGAACACCGGACAGTCCACGTTTTTGCTTCCTCTCAGCTAACGTGACTGGCTTTCGTTGGGTAGCCCCAAAAACGTCCTCAAGTCCAGCCCATCCGCTCACGACAACGTTAACTTGTCTGTTCCCTGCCTCAGGTCTGGGACTCTTACCGGCTGGGGCGGGCTGCCATTAGTTACATGACAGATGATCACTCATCGAGTGCAAAAAATATATAAAGGGAGATTTAAAAGAAGAAGTGGGGATGGATGAGACGGCACAGTACGCGTGTGTGGCGAGCGTGTGACAAACGCCGGTGCACACAGGCAATTTAGTGCAATTTCACTCCTTTCATTTGAATCGATGCGTTTGCATCGCGCCGGCACAGAGATACATTAAATATGTCTACGATGGAAAAAAAGTCATTACGAGAGAGAGGTACATTTACTCTGCCAAGGGCTGGGAAAACCAGTGTGGCTCGGGAAACTGGGAACTTCGGTAACCCTTAAGATATTCCAAAGAATGAACTAGGGTCATCCTACCGGACCAGCAGGGAAGAGTCCTCGTGCAGAAGTGAGTGTGGCTTGGCCCAGAGAAATCCTGCTTACTATGCAGCCGCTGGGATCAAGGTCATAGATTACTGACCTAATGCTGTTCAGGTAATAATAAAACCCAAAACCACCAGCGGCACAAATTCTGAAACATATTTTCAGGCTGTCTGCTCCTGTTAATCATGTGTTGTTCGGCCCTCGCCTTGGTTCTGTTCAAACAGAAACGTCTAGATCGCGTCTGCTCAATTAACTGGGCTTCCGCTGACAGGCAACCCGAAAGAATGTTTAGGAAGTGCTGACGTCCCATTGGCTGAAAGGTTAACCTGACAAACATGAAACAGCACCCACTGTCACGGCGAACAAAACAAACAAAAACAAGAAGGAAGACAGATCAGCTGGAGGCGAGAAGGCAGGTACATTAAATCACTGAATTTTTAAAAAGCACAGTATTTACTTCCTGCCAAAGGTTAACTGCCAATCAGCCACCCAAATGTAAAACGTTCAAATGTCAAGGCAAGCACTCTGTTTTCATCTGACAAAACGGCCGTTAATAAATTGAGGAATGGCATTATTTTCCATTTGATGTGATGCATGAAGTGCATGTTATAGACTGAAAGTAAACAGTGTTACATGCTGTGAAAATTATATTAGGATCAAAAGGAATATTTATAGTATCTTGCTATACTATACCATACTATACTATACTATAATTACTATATCATAATATACTTTAGTGCTGTTACTTCACACCTCTGGCATTGGGGCGTTACTGCATGCAATGCAAAGGCAGCCTTCTGCATGTGCATCCCTAAATTCCCCGTGGTGCGGGTATGTGCCTCGCATTGGAATGGCTTCCTGCCCTCTATCCCACGCGTCCCAGGAGAAAGCATAGGAGGCCGTATCAGACGGGACACCACACGATGACACACACATAATCAGGCTCTGATGCTGCTCTCCTTGGAGGTCGCTGTGCGTCACAGACAGGTACAGACCCTGGAGTGAAGAATGTGCTGTTTTAAAAAGCTTAGCATGTTGGTACCGAATCTGACAAACAAACAAACAAACAAACAAACAAAACACACTTCCTGCTAGGTGAGTGACAGTGAGCTGAGAATTCATATTATATTCATCATATCCCTCTCTCTCCTCTCTCTCTCCAGATCCCCCTCCCCTCTCTCTCTCCAGACCCCCCTCCCCTCTCTCTCTCTCCAGATCCCCCTCTCCTCTCTCTCTCTTCATATTTCTCTTTTTGGGCCAGCTGACTTTTTCTCGATATCAATGCAAATTCACCCTGGGGGATGGGGGCATCAATAGCGAGGGCGTTCCACGTGGGGCTGCCAGCAAACTGGCACCGTATCCGCCAGCCCCGGCGCCTCGTCCCTCCAACTCAGCGCCTCTGATCTGCCCCCTTGCGACTACAAACTTCTTCAGTGAATCAGGCTCCGAAAAAATGTGGCCGATGGGCAGAAGAACAAGTGAGGCCGGCTGCCCAAGGGGAAGAGGACATGGTACATCTACATCAAGGGAGAGGAGATGTTTAATCAGGCAGGAAGTTAGGATGCCTGTATTCACCTCAGGCCAGGGGCAGCAAAAGCTTCTCATGCTAATGTCCTGTTTTATGGTGTCAACAAGCTTTTTACCTGATGAACCCACACACTCTCTGCCTCTAACCTACAACAGCTGTCTGCTTATATGGCTGAAGTTCTTCAGGACAGCACCGATCCTGACCACAGAGTCCTTAGCGCTGCCACGCTAACGTATTACGGAGAGCGCCAAACTTACTGAGTGTGGCTTCACGCGTTCTCCTTCTCGTATTACCTTGCTGTTGTTTACCGGAGTCTTTCTCTGCTACTCTCGGTATCCCTACTTGTGTCTCATCAAAATGACTTCAAAATAAATAATGAATAAACTTTTCAAAAACCTTTCCACCTGCTTCGCGCCCAGAGCCATCTGGTGCCGGGCGTCTAGACGGCTGATAGCACCCAGACAGCTGGTTTGCGACAGTACCCGGGGAAAGGCGTCGACGTCTCAGGCCAGAGCCACTTATCTCCCTGCAAGCCCCAGTGAGCAGCCACCCTCTCAGTCTTTATCGACCCAGATTGTGAGACTCCCTCCTAAAGTTCACACCTACATTTGTGCCATTCTTGCACTGGCATCTTTCAGGATGGGTCAAGAAAAGAATCTCCATTTTCTCTATACTGGAAACATGGGCCTGTTTTTCAAGTCAAGTCAAGTCAACTCACGTCAAGTCAACTCAAGTGGGCTTTATTAGGGGGCTGGACTCAAGGGTTTATATACTTAGTGTAATGAGCATGTCAACATTAAATACAGCAGTATAAGAGGGTGGAGTAAGTGAAACTGAGTAAGTAGGCAAATAATAAGCTATAGTGACCAGTGCCAGTTGGGGTGGGGGGGTGTTCTCAGGTAGGGGGTTAGATTTAGTGCCCTGAAAGCTTCAGGGGAGGGGCTGTTGCTGAACAGAGTAGAGGTGGCTCGGGTGTCCCTGGGTGGGTTTTCCTTATCCCGGCTGGAAAGTGTGCTGCAGAGTGCTCTGTGAAATTGCACATAAACTAAACCTGTTTGACTAAAGACATAAGGAAACTCTCAGAGAGAGACACTCCACCCAAGAGTACTCATAACAATAAGAGCTGTGCCCATTGCGCTAATGAATCGGCGTGTATGCGCATAAATGGGCGGAATAAGAACGTGCCGTGTAGACTTGGTGTAGAAACACATCTGGGTGTAAGTCAGCATCTGAGAATTACGCAGAGGAGTAAGCGAGCAAAGCTGTGAGTGGACTTTGGTGAGGGTTTAGCCTCAAGTTACAGAGTGACCTAGTTTGGTTGGCAGGCAGTGGCAGTCTGCTTTGATAAATGTATTGGATCTTCACTTCACAGGCTCGTTCTTCGCCCTAAACCCCCCCAACAAATGTCTCGTCGACTCCGCGCATTAGCCCGAGCTGGCCTCTAATTCGCAGTTTCTGGGCAGTGCTTTGTAATATTAGTTTTCCAATCAGTGACGGAGCAAACTGGTCGCTTACTGTACACAGTTGGAACGTTTGCTTATTCACGATACGGCTGAAGACGCGGGCCAGGTCTGCGTAATTATACGGCTGATTACCGCAAAATGCTCCACATTCAAGCAGAAAATCTGCTCGCTTCACCCGCACTTCGCGAAAATTTCAAATAAATTGCCTAATCCTGAGAGATAGAGATACCCGGAGCTCTGCAGACACAAAGCCCGCAGTCTGTGAGCCCGCTGAGACTGGAGATTAGAGACACCGGCGCCGCGTTCCGCCCGGTTCCGACGGCAGCCTCCTCACCATGGCAGTGACGGCGGCGGCCATCTTAGAATCGGGAGATCAGTAATCAAAGGCCGGCTTCCTGTAGCGAAGAGGGAGACACCACACCAGCAGCAGAGTGATAAGCACGTCGGACGCTGGGCAGGGTGCAGGAATGCCTCCTTTCGCAATAAAAATTCAGAGCTCGAAATTACTCAGGGCTACATCTTTAATACTTTTATATTTTTAGACGTTTGCCTAAAATATAACCTCATACCACTGACCGCTTTCCTGCATATATTTTTTGCACATCTTGGAGATAAAAGTAACCATAATTAAACAGTAAATGAGTGTAAAGAAAAAAAAAAAAGACAATGATGGGG
This sequence comes from Petrocephalus schoutedeni, assembly GCA_026780765.1. Classification (NCBI taxonomy): domain Eukaryota; kingdom Metazoa; phylum Chordata; class Actinopteri; order Osteoglossiformes; family Mormyridae; genus Petrocephalus; species Petrocephalus schoutedeni. The sequence goes on from JAODKL010000049.1 coordinate 1,133,545, forward strand.
AAACAGGCACCGTCATGATATGCAAACTCGAAAGCTGATGTCGTGAAGATATTGTAGCATTTCGCTGCTAAATTAAGTCAGATCTTTCCTCTAAACATTTCACTGAAGTCTGTTGCCGGATACCTCCAAGAACAGCAACAGCAATAGCAGAAACAGCAGTACCCCTTTCCCAAGACCCAAACACTGCAGTGTAAAGAAGCCCCCAGTTTCTTAAAAGCAGAACAACAGCTGCCCACTAAGGATCTGAGTATCCAGCCCAAGTTTACTCCAGGCTGGCCAGCCTTCCGTGGCTAAACTCACCTCTGTGGTCACCTCTCACGCATATAGCACAATAAAGTAAAAAAAAAAATCACCTCAACAAGAATGAGCCCATTACAAAACCATGAGAGTACCATCCCTTCCAATCCCACGGCATCCAGGATCAAATAAAAATTCAATTAAGCTTTTAATCCCTGTACAGGTTACATAACTTGGATGTAAATCTTTCAGAGCATGGTGGCAGGAACACCGCCATTAAGGGCCCCGGCTCGTTTAGCTGCCAGCACGGGCCTCGGACGAGCGGGCTGCACTCCCCTGTCGTACGGGGATCGTCTGGCATCGTTCCCACGTGACGGAGTAGCCGAGAGTGGGCCCCGCAGACGCCAGCTTAATGTTCCGTCCCGTATGGATGTACCACGAGGAGCTGTACGGGCCCAGGCTTGGCACCCCGCGCCAGCCGATGCCCACAGGGGTACTGCGGAGCTGGGGAGGACCCGGTGAAGGTGGCTTAGCAGATGCCTGTTTACCGGAATGCCGTATTCAACAATGACTGAATATTCACTTCATGTAGATAATTCACTTTAGATGTAATCGGGGTTTACAGCTGATCAGTATAAGGGGTGATAGTTAGGTGGCGGCGGGGGGGGGTTAATCTGTGATGCCTGAGTAAGCTGTAACCTTACAGCAGTGAGTCCCTGTTCTGCATACAGAGACTGCGCTGGCTGCCCTGTGCTACGTGCACCCAGCCTGAGGGTGGTCTCTCTGTCAGACGCACTGCGCGTGTGTGTGATTTCTGACGTCCCCACAATCCGATAAAAACCTGTCATTTTGACGTCATGACGACATTTTTTTTCCCGTCCCCACAAGGGGAAACTCATTTTACAAAAATCTGAGACTGCAATCAAAAAAGTAAAAACGCCAATTGTTTGGTTACTTATGGATAAGGTTAGGGCTGGGGGGGGGGGTGGGGGTTCAGGGTGCCATTGCTGGGATTTGCGGAGGTGGGGGGGGGGGGGTTTCCACACTTATCATTTCTTTCTGTATCTGCTTTTATATCTGTATTTGATTGTCATACTTCCACATACAATAAAAAAGCAAAAAAACACTAGCAATCTGGAATGGCGAATAAAATACCAACACAATGATTAAGGGAAAATGTCAGCTAGCTTCGGAGGTTTCATGCAATATAGCCTGGCACGGGTAATAACAGACCACTGACATTAATTATTCACAGGTTTCGATAATTTAGGCAAATCGGCGCACACAGAATCCAGCGTCTTAATAAAGGGAAACTGGATCTGCTGCTGATTTATTACTGACAGATACAGGACACATTTTCTCTTGCGGAAACACGAGGCTGACTGCACACATCTGAGAGGTAGAGGGAATGTGCATGGTGGCTGTGTTTCGTCCCTCGGCTACGAAGAGCACATCATCCTGGAAACCAGAAAGCCTCTTGTTTCGGTCTTATTGGCACCTCCGCTCTGACAGAGTCAGTAACACTCCAGTCGATTCCAGAATCACTACAGGATTCAGCATCCAAACAAAAGCAGGATGCAGCCTAGAACAGACAGGTAATCCGTCAGGACATGGAACAGGTAACTAGCTACACCCTAAAGCAAGCAGCTGACAGAAATGCGTGCTGCACGGAAGGCTTCACATGTGTCAGTCTGAAATACCTTTCCTGGAGATCCCTGACTCTGTTCCATCTTACTGTGATGGCTGATACAAAATTAAAGCAACTTATGCCGCTGTGTGCCAATTAAGCCTGGATCTCCCCAGCTTCAAAGAGACGAGTGCGCATCCCCTCATCTCTCTCTCCCCCCATCAGTCCATCAAGCTGCCTGTCACACGGAGCCCAGAATTTTACCGAGCCTTGCCGGGCTCCTACGATAAGGACATTCAGTTGTAGTTTGTTACTCTGAATACCTTAGAATAAATTTTTTAAAATAATTTAGCGTAAGACAAACTTATAGAAACTATCGGTAATACAGTTTTTTTTTTTTATGAAAAAAAAATATTTTAAGGGAATTAAAATGAAAATGGAATTAAGTATTAAATTAATCAAGTAATACGGGGAGGAATGACAGCCAATGGTGAACGCTGCTGCTGGCCACACCTCCCCCTCCTGGCTCTCCCCGTGCCGTGAGTGGGCGGAGCCAGCCGGGGGCTGGGCTCACAGGGGCCTGCAGGAAAAAGGCAGGGCACCAGCGCAGACAGAGTGTCAGCCATCACCATAAGTGAAGGTGCTTAATCACGGCAGTAATCTAACCCAATCACGTTGGCATGTCCGTCAGCCCCAGCAGGGGGTAGCGTCTTTTTCTGGCAAGGAAAGCGCGCTGTCAAGCGGCCACGAGTGATGATTACAGAGACAAGACACCTGCATCAGGTGAAGGTCCGTTCACCCATTTAGGCGACGTCTACCTGCCCTTCAAAGTCACAAGTAGGCTGCACTATATTTCTGTTCAAACGCCAGAATTTAAACACGCAAAAAATAAGGTACGAATAACAATAATAATTGTGAACAGAAACCTAGAATCACCTAATCTTGGTGTTTTGAATGGCCTGGTTTTCAGAGAACATCTTCCTTTCTGACTTTCACAAAGATGTAACCATAATACACAGCAAAGAAAGACAGGATAATCGTTTAAGCAGGTTTCGGGATGGCGTCTCACCATAGACGCCTGTCATCTTTGTTTGAGACCCATTGTTATTCGGCAAACACAGCCGGCAAATTATTAAATGGAGAAAAAAATGCAAATAAACACATTGAAGGCAGTCTTTTAGCGTAACGAGTCTATTTATGTGTCTGCACGTACGAGCCGAAGCACTTTAATCCAGGACACAAGCCCTGCAGTCCCTTGACCGCAGCTGATGGCTAATGCTATGGAAGATTCCGGCGTAAGTGTGGCTCATTCAGCGGCTTTTGAGGCTCTTCCTCTGTTTGAGGCCTGGGAGCTTGGGCAGGGACTCTGAGAAGAGGGCACAAAGTGGGCTGAACCAGCAGAGGGGAGCTGGCAGCTTGCAAACCTCTGCAGCCTTTAACAGACTCTGCAGAGCGTGAATGCCAAACAGGAATGGTTGGGTGAGTGAACAACGCTGGGACCACGGCAGGGCCGTCTAAAACCACGCCCAGCCTCTGATTCCCTCTGTGACTCTGTCACCCTCGACGGCTCCTGCGGATTTCGTATCTCCTGTGGTATGGCCAGAAGGTACCCCGGCGACAGTGGATTTGCATGCCGTGCCTCCAGCTCGCTTAACCCCTATCCCGTGTTTGGGGTCAATCTGACCCCAGAGCATCATTAAACGGTAGGCAAATTTCACATGGGGAAATTACCACGGGAAAAGGGTTAAATGCTACATCAGTGCCTGATGAGACGGGGGAGGAGAGCACGCCTTTCCGCACCCGAAAACCCACCCCGCCAGTGCGTGAAGTAGAACTTCACTGTGTGAGGAGATTTGGTAGCGTGCCGCTAAATGCCGGGCGATGGCGGACGCTTCAGGCGACCCATCGGGCTGCCGTCAAATGGCTAACATTTAGCCAGGGAACATCACAGGAACTGAAAATGGGCTGATACCGGTCGTCGAGCGAGGTGGCACAAAGCACTTGTGATTTGTTAGTTCAGAACCAGCACGCAGTTGCATCTGGCTTAGATAGAAAGACTCGGAGGGACTTACCTTCAGGCGTGAAGTTGGGACATCAGGTGGGATGGCATTGAAAAGGAAAAGAGAGACAACAGCGATTAGCAAGGACCCGGTGACGTCTAAGTAAACCAGCTGAAAATAAATGGGATCCCAGTTAAAGCCTGTGCTTTTAAATCATTATCAGTGTTACAGCCATATTGTTTATTCTCATCAGTGTATAATATCGTCCATTAGCTTAGAATCATCAACCCGAAGTGTGTTGGTCTCTGGATTTAAGTGACGCCTCCTTGCTTGTGTTGACACTCGCACATTGATACCCGTTTGCTGATACCGTGCAGCGTTTGAAACAAAACACATGCATCATCATCGATTATTACATTAATGAAAATGTCTGCCTGACAAGCAGCAATACTAGACTGTATTGACAGCCTGGACTCATTTTTATGGAGTTAATAAGCAGAGAAGGGCCCGTTACACGAGAGCCGCGTGTGGCGGAGAGAGGGGATACCCACGCCCTTCATCTGCCGGCCTCACGCCACACAAACACATACCTGAACACGCATCGCAATGGCTCATTTGTTGCTAAGCAACAGAAAGGGAAGGACATGGCACCCCCCTCCCCCACCCAACCCGCCGGTGTCGACATTTAGTTTATTGTATCTCAATTGACCGAAGACAGAGAGATAGAGTGGTTTTATCCACCTAACGGGGACAATTTGGCCATTTAAAGCTTGTGGTTCAAGCCAAAACAGCTCTCAGTCTGCATTAGACAGCGTGACGGTGTTACTTATTTATTCTGCGGTGAACTCCAGGGACAAACGCGGGAGTGAAACACTGCGCATTAGCTCTGCAGATGAATCGGGCCCGACCTGCACGCGCGGCTAAAGTCATGCCGTTAGCCACCGCTAGTGCTAATGCGCGCCGCAATGCTAACGCAGCGACACGCCAAGTAGCATTACTCATCAGTCCCAGAGAGGGGGCGCTCTAGAGCAGGACCCCTGCGAAATAGTTATGTGATGGAGGGGGGGGGGTAGATGGAGCTGGATTGTGGCACTAGGACAAAGAGGATTTGGGCTGTATGTTCTACACCCTGTCGCTATGCCCGTGGAGAGGTTAGCGCTCCCCAAAGGAAGAAGGCTCGACGTTCAGCCTTCCAGCAGAGCGAAGCCGGGACTGACATAGGAGAAACGGCCAAGGCTGGAAACTAAAGAGATTTGGGGGAAGAAAAATAACAGGGAGGAAAACAAATTAAAGGTTAAATGGGTGTTTAGCTAGTGCTGTCACAAGCCATTAGCAGCAGCTCTTGAGAGGAAATAAAAACAAATATATATGTGTGTGTGTATATATATATATATATATATATATATATATATTATGTTTATTATATGTGACATTATTATATTACATACGCACTGTGTTTCCTAAGAGAGGCTGCAGGATTTACCATGAGCCTGTACTGCAGTACAGAAAATGAATGGAGGGATGGATGGAAGGGAGGGATGGAGGGGTGGATGGATGTATTGCATATGTCGTATTAAAGTGCTTTCCTATTGGTCAATCCCGTTCCTGTAATTAGTGCCTCAGCCAGAAAAACAGCAGGCATGGGGAGGGCAGCCTTTCCGCCGCACCTAGGACCCCAGTCATGGCCGCCCCCGTGTATTACGGGCCCCGTCGCGGAGCAGGTGCTCCCCCTGAATGTCGGCGGCTCCCCCCCCCCCGTGCTTCTGAAGGGCGCTTGGCTCACGTGCCGCGTACAGGCGAGGAGAAGCTGCCAGCAGCAAACATCTTCCGCACAGCTTGAGCCGAGCCGTGATTCAGAGTTTAGCCTCCAATTAAAGCTCCGTTTCCACAACTTTCCCACACGCCTCCCTCCCCATCAGCCACACAAGTGCTGCCATCAGCCCTCTCGCCGGCTGAAGCACTTCCGGGATCGTGGTTATGAGGGTCCCTGCCTGTGATGGTAGACCATGGATGGGCACCCAGGCCGAGGGCCAGCAGCGAGATGGTCCCAAAGCCCCACACCCTCTGTGCCACGTCCATGCCGACTTGGGCACCGACCCAACACCCCAGCAATAGGGTCTTGCATTCACTACAAGGCCCCCTCTCCTCCAGACACAGTGCCAGTCCGCCCATTAGGCGACATTGTGGCCACCATCCTCTGGGGGCGCAGAGTTAGCATGCCAATTTCACTATCACTGTGCCCCCTACTAGTGGTGAAGCTGGTCTAGGGCACCACCTGGGCTTTGGCTGGTACCGGGGGCCTCTGAACTAGAGGTCGACCGATGTATCGGCCGGCCGATATATCGGGCCGATATTAGGCATTTTTTAATGTATCGGCATCGGCCGATATCCAAGTGCACTACACCGATTTACAGACAGGCACCTCTTGGGGCA